>OW203762.1:53644748-53791997 GCA_934045905.1 Leuctra nigra | reverse complement strand
TCAATTGTTTCATAAAAATGTGATTAATTCATACTTCAATTAAATAGTTAAGAAATTAAAATCAAACTCCAAATCCTTAATTTGGTCTTTCATTCAAAATCTAGAAGGCCTGATTGAATCAAGGTAAACGTACTAGGAAAACGTACTAGGAAAACCAAGGTACTAGGAAAACGCTCTGAGTAACGCGTTGATGAGCGAGCACGGATATACACGCAACACCGAAATTCCTTGATCCGAAATTCTGTACTATATCGTAAATTTCCTTAAAAGCCAATATTTTTTGAATTTCGTCACAGACTTGTATGCAAATCTTTAAAAATGCCTAAAATATTGGTCCCAATAAGCATGTTTTAAGTTGAAGTTTTATTAAGTTGATCGATTAAGCGGTTCCTTGTTAATTTTCAAAAATCACAGGATCTCGTTAAAAAAATATACCGGGACCACTCATATGATATAAGTGTGTTTATACAATATAAGATTGATCAGTTATCTATATGATCAGTTGAACGGTCATATCAGTTTCAAATGCGTTTGAAAGTTTTTGCTCTAACTACCTTGGAACTGAGGCTCAAAGTTGCCGTGATCAAACTATTTACGAGAAAATGACAGCCAACACGCAAAATGTCCGAAAACTGTCGATAACGTTTGGATTTAAACACAGATAAGTCTGATAATTGTAAAAAATACAGATAATGTTGGTCCTTATGACCATGCAAAGTTTTAAGTTGATCGGTCATATGGTTCTAGTTTAAATTTCAAAAATCATATGAAAGATTTTTTTTAAATTTTAACCAATGGGAGGATTTGGCTGAAACTTTGTAAGATTGGGGACAATGTTGCTCGTAATGACTTGTCAAAATTTCAAATTGATCAAACCAACCAATCGAAAGATAATTTTTTTTAAATTTGAACCAATCAGTGGATTTCAAAAAAAAATATGGTCAGCAACAATCAGAAATGTTACGTACATGTGTGCAAAATTTCAGCTCGATCGAAGAAAAACTCTGACTTGTATAGCCTCAGGTACAGAAAAAAAAGCAAAAAAAAAAAAAAAAAAAAAAAAAAAAAAAAGCAGAGGTCCGTGCCAAAAGAGCCAAAAGGAGACGCTCGCTTCGCTCGCTCAATTATGAGTTTGAATCACTTAAAAACAGCATGTAATTTGACAATTTTACTAAAAAGTATGACTTAATAATTTATTAATTACTCCAAAAGTTGCAGGAATTCAGCTTGGGGCCATACATTTTTGGATTTCTCATGGTCGAATTAGTAAGTACACACATTTTCGTGGTCCTATCACTATTTGCACTCTTGACCCCTAAATTGTGGTTTATCGACTGCACTCTATGGTTTTTCTGTGTGTGTGTGTGTGTGTGTGTGTGTGTGTGTGTGTGTGTGTGTGTGTGTTTTTTTCCGCCTGCACTGCCCAGGTCAAACTGTCTAACCAATCGATCTGAAATTTTGCACTCATACTAACGTAATCTAAGCGGTCTCTGGGATCGTTTTTGAATGGGATCCTGTGATTGGTTCAAATTAAAAAATAAAAATTCGATTGGTTGGTCCGATCAATTTGAAATTTTGCAAAGTCATTGCAGCCAACATTGTCCCCAATCTTACAAAGTTTAAGCCAAATCCTCCCATTGATTAAAATTTAAAACAATTTTTCTAGTGATTTTTAAAATTTCAACTCTAGAACCGTTTGACCGATCAAATTACATGGAACCAACATTTTAGGTATTTTTTTTGTTAATGTTCAAGGAGGACATTTGTCCGAAGAACATTTTAAGGAAGGACATTTTAAGGACATTTTGTTCTATAATTTTGAAATATTTGACAAATGTAGGTACTATAAATGTTCATCCCTCCTTCTTGATGCTTCAGTTCCAAGGCCTGTAGAGCAGCTGATTTGCAAACGCATATCAAATTGGATGCATGCAGTGGTCGAATTGAGGGGGATGCGGGGGGATGGCATCCCCCCATGGGGAATATATTGATAGTTCCATCCCCCCATGGCTAATTTTTCCACTTCACCATCCCCCCATGAGAGATTAAAAACAGCACTAAGTAATGTAATTTACTTCAAAATAATACCATTTTCAGAGAATTTGTCTATTTAGCCTTGTAGACGCCATTTGTCGACATGAAAATAGGCTTAAAATAACGTCAAAATCGCGTAAAACGCACCAAATTAATTTCTGAAATTAAAATTTTTCCGTAACTGTGCTCCCCGGACCAGCATGGGCCTGGGGGCCGTCCCCCATTGACCTCATGCAAATGTTTCTTTTTGTAACAATACAGTTGTGTAATATTTGTACAGTAGGGGAGGAGGGTGATAGGGGAAGGGCTTGCGCCACTAGATGGCAGAAAAAATAAAAGTTTGACTGTGATTTAGTAAACTGTGCATTTTGTAAACAAAATGACCTCAAAACGTCTTAAAATTGATTTTAAAGTGCCAAAAAACTAAAAAACACCCTGCGGGGCAAGGCTTTTGGGGCATGTCCCCCACATCTTATTGGAGTGAAAACGGTGAACAATTTAAAAAACAAAATACACCTCAGAACGTCTCAAAATTGATTTCAAAGTATCAAAAACTAAAAAACGCCCTGCGGGGCAACGTGGGGAGCTCGCCCCCCACGCCCCCCTCGTTTGTTCCTTCACTTGCCCCCCCCCCCGGGCAGAAATCCTGCCAGTACACCATCCCCCCATGGACTTACTTCCAATTCGACCACTGGATGCATGCAGTACGAATGCTTTCTTATCAACGCGGTACACAGCGTTTTCCTAGTATGTTATCATTATTAATTATTATACAAAACCTTTTAATATCAATATACCTAGATAGATGTAGAGGGAGGGTAGGGGAAAAACCGATTTGTGACTAGGCTGATACTTCTCAAACACATCTTACACGATTTCAATTACCTATTTTATTGGAAAATCAAAATACCTACATGTCAAATCAATTACTTACAGCTACAGTCATTCGGTTTTCTCACTTTTTTCAGAAATTTAATAATAATTTAATTTGTAATAAATTCGATGCCCATTAATTTCTTAAAAATACTTGGTGCATCGTTTTTCACATTTCATGGTTTTCTGCACTTACGAAATACAGGCTATGGTAATATAATATTTAACGTAGAGATAATTATTTGATTTCTATGGTCAATGCACACGTTTATACTTTATACCTACGGATATCATCACGGAATTCTCTACAGATTAGTGCAGTTTTGAAGATGAAAAACTTGAGTATGATGACAGAGACAGCGTTTTGATTTTGAGGTGCTGTTGTCCTGTGAAAATAGCTCTTTTCGGAAAGAAAGAACGACAGACAGAAGAGAAGACTGAAGACTCTAACCTCAAATTCTAATCTTCCATGGACTTGAGATAGGTTTTGTAATTTTCACAAGTTTTAATTCTGCCTAACCATAGAGTTATTTTTTTTTAAGTTGCCCAGTTCGAATTTGTCTACCCATAGAGAGTTTTATTCCTTAGGCTGCCCAGTAAAACCGACGGTCGGGACTATTTTTTTAACCTGAAAGTCCCGGCTGTCGGGATCGTAGTCACACCCCTTGAGGCACCGCGTAGAGAACAGCTATCTTCACACTATTAAGCTTACGGTGTGAACACTTCAATGATCTACCATTGGCTCCCGTGAATACGGACTACGGGTGGAATACGCAGAAAAAAATGCTATTAATCGACCCTTGGTCAGTCTGCACCCTAGCCGATCGCAGCGCTAAGTTCGCTGGTGGCGATCCCGGAACTAATCTAGGCAATCATTTTATTTCTTGAGTGATAGTCAATGGCGCGAGCTGTCAAATGCCATCTTTTAGGTTATTTGCTGTTTGGTGAATAATAAGTAAGTGAAAATGCTTGTATTACATGTTAATTATTACAATCAATAAACTAAACACGTTTTTACACTGATATCAACCCTTTTAATTTCATCTGATCGTTATCCAAGTTGTTGAAGTTCTAATTTATACATTTGATTTTGAATTAACCCGCTAAAATTCAGGTTAGTTCGATTTTCTAACACCAACCATGGTGCTTAGAGAGCGCTGCGAACGGCTGGTAGCCGCAGCCAATCCACTCTATAGACCTGGCCATATTTAGCATTGGAGCCTGTTTCACGTCTCAAGCCCATCTGATCCCACCTTAAATTTAATAGTGTGAAGATAGCTGTTCTCTACGCGGTGCTTGAGGTATGCAAAGTTATCGATACTTACTAAAGTTCATTCACGATTAGAATTGCAAGCCGTAATGGCGGCGTGTACTACCGTAGTCAAGTGAACGTATACCTAAACATGTAAATATCAATATAATAATCAAAAAATGTGTATAATACGGCTGTAGATAAAAATAAATCAATTTTATTGAATTTTTATAATATTTACTACTATTAAAAATTGTGAATTTGACATAATTTATACAATTTCAATAATACAAAGAAGAAAGTCTTGCCATTGACAGAGCAGTGTTCAAGTGACTGACCAATGAACGACGTGATCGACAAAAACGTCAGTGATATTCTTATCGTGAACGAACTTTATGTTATTATTGAACTGGCTACTGTAATCTAATACAGGTATGTACATAACAATACGTAATCCTATAGACGATGAATAAGAAATGTAAATTAGTAAAATACCTAGGTAGATGAAAGTACCTAGGTAGAATATATGTCTTAGGTAGGTAGGTAGGTAGGTACCTAGGTACCTAGGTACTCTCTTTGGCACCAGCCCATCATCAGTAGATTATTGTGTAGGTTGTATCTGTACCAAGGTGATCAGATTAGAATCGTGTAAGTACTTTCGGTAGAATATATTTGCCATTACTGCAGTATAAAAGAATGTACAATACTTTATTTTATAAATCCCCACGTAGATATTCCCACTTTGCAGATTGGTGCGTGATCGAAAACAAAAGGTTCCTATCTGACGTTGTACATCCAAGAAATCATGGACAACCCTGAACACACAGTAACTGAACACATGGAACAAGTTCATATTCAGGAACTGGGCATTCTAGACTCAAGTGACGACATGGAAACTGATCCTTTAGTAATGGAAGGAAATCAATCCATTGCTGGCAGCTCTGTTCAAGTAATCAAATTTATTGGTAAAGGTGATAGCCAGTCAGAAGATGAAGACACAGATACTAACTGGAACACCACGGAGCTGGAATCGCTGACCAAAGAGCAAGAAGAAGAATTGACTCAGAAATTTCTGAGTGGAGAATTATCGTTTAGTGAATATGCCGCTTTAATGGAAGGTGAAGATGCAGATGACCTTGCAACTACTCAGTCATTTGAGATGGCTAAATTTGAACAAGAGATGCAAGCTTCTAATGAGAGGGGGAAAGATCCCAGTACATCTCGAAAGCGGCGAGCTCGACGTATGCATCTTACACCGATACTCCAAGGTCTAATGGGAGAAGCAAATCTACGATATGCACGTGGAGAACGAGAGTTGGCAGTACAGATGTGTCTGAAGATCATCCGCCAAGCGCCGACCGCACCTGAGCCGTTCGAGACTCTTGCGTCTTTGTATCAAGAACTTGGATTAAGAGAGAAGTCCATCCAATACGCGCTCATTGCTGCACATCTAAACCCCTCCAATGCGAATCAGTGGATCACTCTGGCAGAGATGTCTGTGGAACTCGGCAAGGAGCGACAAGCCGTGGCTTGCTACACGCGAGCCATCCGAGCCGATCCTCAGAACATCGACAGCCACGTGAGACGCGCTCAGTTGTGGGAGAATCTAGGAGACAGGAAACTTGCTCTAAAAGCTTACATGAAGCTGTTGGCAGTGCTGACTCCCGAGCACGGGCATTTTATTCTGCACATGGCTCGGTCAGTTGCAATGAAATTCCACGAAGATAAGGATGTTGCAAAAGCAGTTGAAGCTATGGAGGTCTTGTTTAATAAATGCCCTGATCTTGTGACCTCTGAGGAAGTGAACATCATGCTGGATCTCTTGCTAAGTATGAGGAACTTTACCCGATGTCTGGAGATCCTCGTTCAGTATTGCCAGATTGAGGTTGAGGCTGAAGCTATCGGTGATTCGAACCAGATCGTGGGTTCAGACTTGAGGGTGTTATCATGCTGCATACCAGATTCCATCGCCATTGACTTGCAGGCCAAGCTGACCGTAGTTATGGTTCACTTGAAGGCATTTCATCTGACAGACGAGCTTGTCGAGCTGCTGATGGACAAAGCCAGTTCGGAGGAAGCCGGGGATCTCTACTTAGACGTAGCGGAAGCGTTCATCGAGGAGGGAAAGTTCGAGGAGGCTCTGCGGCTGACGAGTCCGCTTGTGGAGGGCAACAAGTACAGTTTACCAGCCGTGTGGCTGCGTCATGCGGAGAGTCTGAAAGCTTGTCGACGCTACGAGGAAGCAGTCCATGCGTACGAAGTCCTCGTGCATCAAGCTCCGCAGCATCTGGAGGCTCGCACCACTCTGTCTGCTCTCCTCACTCAGCTGGGTCACGCGGACAAGGCCGTGACTGTCCTGATTCAAGACCCAAAGCGGGACGTGCTGGATCCCGGTCTTCTGTATAAGCGGTGCATGCTGCTGAGAGCTGCACCTGGTCAAGAGGCCGAGTTCATCGCTGTCGGCCAGCTGCTTCTGTCCAGGCATTGCATGAACATCCGCAACCGAGAGGAGATGGCCGTGATGAGTCGAATGCGGAGAATCGACAAGAAGAACAACGCCATTTCCGAAGTCCGTCGAGCGCGTTCCGAACCGGAGTCAGACGTCGGCGCTCCTCGGTTCGACACCCAGGCACCAGTTCCGACGGTGAACGAAGAGTGGCAGCTCTTTTATGACATGTGCAGTGCGTGTCACAGAATCGGACAGAACGCTAAGTTCCAGCGCATCGCATTCTCTGCTCTTGGATCACGAAGGTTCATCAGTGACAACAACCGACTCCTCGAGACAGAGTTCTTGGCCCTGCTGTCGTGTATCCACAACAATGACGCGTTCTCCGGTTACAACCTGGTGCGCGACATGGTGTTGCGCAAGGAGAGCCGTCGCGTGTGGAACCTGTTCAACCAAGTCGTGCAGCGAGCGGATCATGTGCGACACAACCGGTTCTTCATCCGCCAGATGATGCGCCACTTGGACCACGAGGGGCTGTTGATCCTCCACGCCAACAACTGCCTCGTGGCCGGCACGTACAAGTACGCGCTAACGGACTACATGAGCGCCTTCCGAATCAACCCCAACCCGATGGTAGCGCTCATGATCGGCATCACTTTGTTTCAAATCGCATGTCAGAAGTTTTCCGCTCGCAAGAACTCTCTCGTGATTCAGGGCTTGGCTTTCTTCGGACAATATCAGAAACTGCGGGGCCCCGAAGGTCAGCAGGAGGTCAACTACAACCTGGGACGAGCGTTCCATCAGCTGGCGCTCCTCCCAGCAGCAATCCATCATTACGAGAAAGTGTTGGAGTTCCAATCGGAAGTCAACACTCGCTACGCAAACATCCTGGACCTCAAGAAGGAGGCGGCATTCAACTTGCATCTGATTTACATGAACTCAGATGCTCCGGATCTAGCTCGATATTATACACACAAATACATTAATGTTTGAAATCTGCAATGGTGTTCACTAGGCTTAAATATTTAAATAAAAGCCGCAGTCTTATCTTACGTTTACTTATAATTTGTCATTAATTGGCTGGCAAAATCAAGAAATTCTTTGAAACAATGCTTAGTTTATAAATTAAATCAAATATATTCAGTGAATATGAAATGAAAAATGTAAGTAATTCATGGTAGGTAGACTTTTTATTTATAGGTATTTAATAATGATATTAAAACAATGATATTATTGTTCTAGATGGTGATGGGGAATTAGTGTTACGTACGGGATCCATTCAGAAGTTCTGGGTCAAGTGAAGATATGGAAAACATTACGGCTTCGGTTGCATCAACTATTCCTTTCAATGACCTCTGTCGGCGCTGTGAGAAAATTGCTTCCTTGAGTCGGGATAAGAAAGCGGATTATTTGAAAAAATATGTACTCTGGTATCAAGACTATGCTTCAAAACAGAAGCTCAGTGATCCAACTCTGGTAAGTTTGCCTCATTTCAGGTTTGAAATTTGAATATTTGTAACACAATTTGTGTCTGAGGCCTTTTCTGAGGATTTGAACATAATCAGTTTAAACAAGTTGGCACAATGAAAGAAATCTCTTTTAATTTCGTTTTGTAAAAAATTTGTATGTACCTAATGCATAAGTACCTATTCAGAAAAAAGGAACAAATCAAAAACCACCAATTATAGGTACCTACACCCACTTCCAATAGTTCCTATGCCGGTTTCCCATATAGGTACTAGCATGAGGATTTGGCCGGCTTCTTTTGACGCTGACCAGTACCTACCTGACCAGTACCTACCTCCTACATTTTACATATTGTCCACTCACTTCCCATCTGTGTTTTGTTGTTGACATCAAATTATCACTGACTGGAATAAAAGAGTAAACGAAGGAATGTTCCAGGAGAGCAGCTTCTACCCGGTGATGCGGCTGCTTCTGCCGCAGCTGGACCGCGAGCGAGGTCCGTACGGCGTCAAGGAGCATGCGCTGGCCAAAGTCTACATCCGCATCCTGTGTCTGCCCAAGGACGGCTCCGACGCCGCCAAGCTGCTCAACTACAAGGCACCGACCCGAGCCGGCAGTCTGGCCGGAGACTTTGCCGAGGTGGCCTACTGGGTCCTGCGCAGCCGATGCGCTCAAGCCGGCACGCTCACAATCAGTCAGGTCAACGAGCATCTGGACAACATCGCAGCCAAGCACGCAGCGCACGAGCCAAGTGAGTTCTCGTCCGGCTCAACAACATTCAGAACATATGCTTAATTAGAGCGTAACTTAATAAGCGTAACGTGGGGCGGGCTCGTTGTTATTAAAAATATATTAAAAGAGATATTTTAATGCTGCAATTACATGGAAATAAGAAATAATTACGGATTAAAATAGTCTTCAGCCCTCTGGACTTGCACTTTGGAGGTGCAATCATGCATGCCTTTTCCCACTGGCCATCCTTGTCTATTCTGCTCTGCATCTTCACACAATCATTCATAATCATGTGTGTTGCTACTAGCCTAGATGCAGTCAACTTGCAACATTAAACACCACTGAAATGTATGGACAGAATTTTTGTTTTTAATCAACAGAAGACAATGTTGGAAAATAGGAAGTTGTTTGTAAAGTGAAAAGTCCTAGTAACTTCTAGGCAGAGATGGGCAAAGATACTTGGAAAAAGTATCAAGATACAAGATACTGATACTCTTAAAATTTTCAAAAAGATACTTGATACTTGATACATGATACTTTATTAATTTTGAGTATCAATTGATATTAGTATCAAAGTATCAAAAGATACTTTGATAGTATCAAAATATCAAAAGATACTTTGATAGTATCAAAGTATCAAGTATCAAAAATTGTATCAAAGATATTTTATCAGAGATACTTTGATACCGCTGCTGAGGAAGAATTTGGTCAAGGTGTGGGAGGGGGAGATCATTGACAAAAGGGTTTCTTAGGGGTTGGGTGAAAAAATGGTATGAATGGGCGGAAGGAATTCCTGGAAAAAAATGCCTGGGGTTCTAAACTGAAACATTTTAGTCCAAAATTCCAAAGTATCAAAAGTATCTTTTCGGTAAAAAAGATACTTGATACTATTTTGAATATTAATTGATAATTGATATTTGATACTGTCTACAAGAAAAGTATCAAGATATAGATATTGATAGTATCAAGTATCAAAGATACTATCAAAGATACTTGTATCTTTGATAGTGCCCATCTCTGCTTCTAGGTTTAATCTAGGTAGTTACGTAGGAAATAATTAATCTACGTTGGACTATTTAAAATAAGCTGAAAATTTTTTTTTAGTCACCTTGTATATTCAAAACATTCATACAAGGTTTAATGAAAATTAATCACGATAGAAGAATTATATAGTCCTATAAAAATATAAATTGTGATTTCAATTCAATTGAAAAACAAATGGCCCGAACGAACATTCACATGATAATACAACTGTTCTTTGTTCTCAGCACTGTGAATAAGTGTACCTAGTTGATAACTAAATGCCCCATGCATGACTGCGTAGGAGGAGTAGATGCCGAGTTGATGCTGATGCTGAGAGCGATGTCGGCCGAGGAGCAGAAGTGGCTGATCCGCATGATCCTGAAGGACATGAAACTGGGTCTGGGACAAACCAGGATCTTCACTTCCTTCCATCCGGACGCTCAGGAGCTGTTTGACGTCTCCAACAGCTTGGAGCGAGTCTGCAGCCAGCTGAGAGACCCATCTCTTCGGCTCAACGAGATCGAAGTCTCGCTCTTCTCACCGTTCCGAGCCATGCTGTCAGAGCGGTGCGATGTTAGCACCGTGGAGAAGGCACTCCGGAAAGCGTTGTATTACTACGTCGAGACGAAGCACGACGGAGAGAGGTTCCAGTTGCACATGAGCGATGGGGAATTCAAGTACTTCTCGAAGAACGGCTACGAATACACGGACACGTACGGCAGCTCGGCATCGGTGGGACTTCTGACTCCGCAAGTGGCGCGATTGCTTCGGTCTGATGTTCGCAACTGCATCCTGGACGGCGAGATGATGTCCTGGAATAAGAAGATGGAATGCTACCGAGCCAAAGGACTCAACTTCGATGTGAAGAGCCTCAAGGCAGACGACGCGCACCGGCCGTGCTTCTGTGTGTTCGACGTCTTGATGTTGAACGATCAAGTTCTCTCGAATAAACCTCTGGAGGAGCGCTACGTTGTCCTCGACGGTTTGTTTCAGCAAGAAAGAGGTGTGTTGGCTCTGACAAAGCGCAAGAAGGTAACACAAAAGGAGGAGATTATCGAGGAGCTAAATTTAGCAATTGATCATCGACTTGAAGGCATTATTCTGAAAGACCCCACATCCGTTTACAAACCGAACACGAGGAAAGGCGGCTGGTTCAAAATTAAGCCTGAGGTAAGACATAGTAGATTTACTTTCTCATACTGTTCAAGTCCTGCATCTTAGAGCCCCGTTTCTTACTTTACTTAAAAATAACAAACACCAAAACGCTAGACAAAGTAATACTATATAATTTATAATAGCCAAACAAAACAAGTGGTATGTATGTCCAACATTCTACTGCACCTTAGAGCTTTCAATATTTTTATCAATCCAACTTGTATGTATGTGGCTACTTTAGCAGTGAATAATGTGACATTAATGAAATAGTTGGAAATAGAATTCTTAGTTTGTTTAGAACTTAATTACCTATCAGTGTTGGTAATATCAAGTAGGTAATTAAGGTTTTCCTTGTTCAGTATACCGATGGAATGATGGACCACATCGATGCGTTGATTATTGGCGGCTATTACGGAGAAGGTCGGCAGCGAGGATTAATCGGACACTTCCTCGTGGCGCTCGCCGTTCCTCCCAGCGAGGGTTCTTCCGAGCCGACCGAGTTCCTCTCCATGGGCCGCGTCGGCTCGGGCTACACGATGTCGGAGCTGGCCGAGCTGCTTCAGAAGCTGTCCCCGTACTGGCAGCGCGTGAAACCCGGCGTGATGCCGCCGCGCCTGGCGTGGACCAAGGAGAAGCCAGACGTGTGGATCGCGCCGGAGAACTCGTACGTGCTGGAAATCAAGGCCACGGAGATCTGCTACAGCGCGCACTTCAAGACCAACTACACGCTCAAGTTCCCTCGCGTGGAGAACATCCGCTACGACAAGAAGTGGTCCGAGTGCATGACCACGCAGGAGTTCGACAGGCTAAGAGTCGAGGCCAGCGGGAAACTGTCGATACGTCACGCCAGCGCGGATCCCGCCCTGGGAGAGTCACCTCCGAAGAAGCCACGCCAGGTGGGCTGCTTTTCACACTCCTCTCTTAGTTGTAAAACTCTTTTCATCACTAAATATACTAAATAGTCATGCCAGTAATTTGCATGGGGTTATCAATATTTGTTGTAATTGTTCTTTTTGTTGGTATGTCTACAACATGGAAAATAATAATACTCTTCTTTTGATATTCCTACTAACCTTGTATCATGACTATAATTTTCCAATGTTTGTGGTTTCTCCTTCCAAATATCAAAAAACACAAATGTTAATATCAAAACTCTTGACCTCATAAAAACATTTTTTTATATGAATGTAACTTATTGAATTTTAACATTGTTTTTTTTTTTATTTCCAAACCCTGGTTCCAAATATTATTTGGGTCAGGGGGTAAGACAATTCATAAATTACATTACATAATTACATTCACTGCCTAACCAGACATACTAAGGCTATAAATTTCTCAATCGGCTAGCCGGACCGGTTGATATTTCTTCATCTTCTTCCTCCTCACTTTCTTCCTCCTCCATCTTCATAATTAAACCATTCCATATGTCGCTATTTTCCCACCAACTTTCCCCCTCAACCATCTTCCAGTCTTCTCCTCTTGCACTCACATCTTCTTCAATCAAGCTCTTCCACTGCGCTCTAGGCCTTCCAACACTTCTCTTTCTTATCACATTTATTGCTTCCAACTCTGTTCTGGCCATCCTTCCAATATCCATTCTCTTCATGTTACCAAACCACCTCAATCTCTCCCTCCCCAACTTAAATCCCAATCTCTCCACACCCAATTCCTTCCTAATCTTTGAACTTCTAATTCTGTCCAACTTAGTCACTCCTTTTGCACTTCTAAGAAATTTCATCTCTGAAGCTTGTAGCTGGCCAACCTCTTTCTCCCCAACATTCCAGGAAACAGCTCCATATGTTAATATTGGTCAGAAGTACTGTTTAAATATCAACAGTTTACATCTTAATGGGAATTCTGCGCTCCAAAGCAATTTTCTTACTGACTGATAGAAACCTTCAGCCTTAACTATTCTTGCTTGGATTTCTCTCCCAATAGTTGCATTATTGCCTGGTTAACATACTGCCCAGGTATTTAAATTCTTTCTTCTCTTGCAGTTCTTGTCCCCTCACTCTAATCCTGCTCCGATCCATAACATTTGCCTTTCTCTCCATGACTAACACCTCGCTCTTCTCCAGGCTTATCTTCAGACCAAACTCTTCTGTCACTCTGCTCCATTCGTCAACCTTCTTCTGAACCTCCTCGCTACTCTCCCCCCATACCATGATGTCATCCGCGTAGATTATAGTCACAAATGTGACTATTATAGTCACATTATATATAATATATATAATATATAATATATAATATATAATATTATATAATATAGTCACTATTATAGTCACAAATGTGACAACATTGTCACAAATTTAAATATTTACCGTTAACCAATGTTATGTAAAGTACGCCCAGCGAGCGTGAAGCCAGTTCAGCAAATGCTGTGTAAAATTCAACAATGGGTTTAGCTTGTAATCCGGAGTGTTTTGACGCGTGTCCGGTTGTAAATATCTCTCAACCACTGCAGGTAATCGGGAAAGGGTTGTTATGTTGTGGTGCCAAATATCTTTCAATGCAATTGGCTTTTAAAATTCAAGGAAAGCTGTATAAAATGGCAACAGTGTAGGTGGAAGGGGTGGCAGGTCATAATAAGAGTTGTATCTTGTCAGAGCTTAACTGTCGAACAAGGGTCGAACAATACTGTTTGTCTCTTGAAAGGAATAGCTCAACGCTCGCTGGGCGTACTATAACTGTTTTGAGACGTGTTACTCTCTCATTGCTTCAGGTCCGTGCAGCTCCGGCGCTGGCTGCCCAGCACCTCGGTGCCGACATGTCCTCTGTCGTGCCGGTCTCGGAGCTTCTCTCCGGCCGAGAGCTGTGCGTGCTGACCGGCTGCAGTGGCGCCACCAAGCAGGACCTGGAGACAAACATCGTGCGCCACGGTGGCTCGGCGGTGCAGAACGTCGGCTCCACGACGTACTGTGCTGTTGCCGGGGACGACAGTCTTCGCGTGCGCAACGTGGTCAAGTCCGGTCAGTATGACGTGGTTCGCGTGCAGTGGCTGCTCGATCTGTTCGACCGCGAGGACCTGGTCGAGCTGCCGCGGTGGACTCCCGCCGACTTGCTCGGAACATCGCCGGCCACGGCCCAGCAGCTTGCGGAGAAGTTTGATGAGTTTGGCGACAGTTACACGAAGGCAGCTACCAACGAGTCGCTCATGTTTGCACTCGTGCGGGTCAAGGTCGCGGACGGAGTCAAGATAAGTCAGAGCGACATGGCTGACTTGGACATCGAACTCTTCTCAGACGCAAGTCCGTACGGGATATTCCGCACATGTGTGGCGTACTTCAATCAAGATGTCTGCGAGAGAAGTGTTGCCTCATCGCTGGAGGTCGTTGCTCTGGACTTTTGCTTCTATGGAGGTGAAACTTGCAAGGAGATTGATGAACGTACTACTCACGTCATTGTACATTCAAGGTGAGTGCAATAAGCTATTGAAACGTCTTAGGAAGTAAAAATATATTTTAGAATCATTCTCCACCAGACTTCTAGACTTTTAGTGGTTTTGTGTAGTTCATTGTTCCAGATCAAACTTGCATAATTAACTGCAAGATACATGTTCTCTGAATTTATTTTTTCAATTATTTTAATTTGGTGATTGCTTATTTGATTGGATTCACAGCCATTAGAATTTTAAATATCATATCAATCTAAATCTTTATTAGGTAACAAAAGGGTTTTATATTTTATAGCTCCCAGGAGCATCTGGCTGAGTTTGAAGCGGTCAACCGACTACGAGAGCGTAAATTTCACATCGTTACAGAGAAGTGGGTACACCAGAGTTTGGAAAATGGAAGAAGACAGCTTGAGCGCCAATTCTATTCCTGCATAGAAGCCTAAAAAGTATTACAAATCATTGTTGAAACTATAATTATTTATTTTTATTGCATATAATAAATTCTAAATCAAGCATCTTCTCTTGAGTGGCTTATTTTGTCCCTTCTGTTTATCTTATCTTTCTTTACTCCTGTAGGTACATGTCAAACCTAGGAAAACTATCAAACTAAAAATCACTCATGCGTTTCAAAAACCTTATACCTATTGGCAATGTAGGATTAAAAAAGTCCATATTAATTATGTTGCATTTCCTTGTCAAATATTTTTACTGAAATAATATTTCGTTCTGTAATTCTTGGAATGGATTTAAAAATCAATGTTCCCAAAGATATATTAAATTAGCAAACCTGAATGATTGAACTTTTTAGTTTTTTCATGTGGACTTTGGGAGCCTTTTTATGCAGATTCTATTCACCGACATGATAGCATAGAGGTAAGAAACCATTCTTACCTCTATGATGAAAAACTAAGAAGAAAACTAAAATTGGACACGAGAGTTGTAAATTGGATTCAGGAATGGCTAACTAACAGAAAACAAATTGTAAGAGTTGGAAGTAGTTATTCGGACGAAGTAATTGTAACATCAGGTGTGCCCCAGGGTAGCGTGCTGGGACCGCTTCTTTTCCTAATCTTTATAAATGACATAAATAAAGATATATCATCATGTGGGGTACGCCTATTTGCGGACGATTGTATTGTATATTCCAAGGTACAGGATATGAGTGATTGTGAAAACCTACAGGATAATATAAATAAAATATGTCAGTGGACTGATGTAAATAAAATGAGACTGAACGAGCCCAAAACCCAGCTAATAAAATTCACGAACAAGAGGCTGGGCAGCCAACTTAAATTTAATTATAAAATTAACTCTGTACCTTTAAAATATGAAGATAATTGTAAATATCTAGGAGTAATATTAGATAATAAATTGAAATGGCGGAGTCAAGCGGAACGGGTAACGAGGAAAGGAATTCGTAGCTTGAACTTTGTTATGAGGAACCTCAGATCAAGCAGTATAGAGGTTAAGGAAATGGCCTACAAATCAATTGTAAGGCCAACATTGGAGTATGCAAGTCTTGCCTGGGATCCATACCAGCAGGGGCTGAAAGATATGTTAGAGAGGGTACAAAGAAAGGCGGCTAGAAAGGTCTTATCCAAGTATGGGCGAAGGCACAGCCCCACAGAGATGATCCAGGATTTGGGGTGGGACTCCTTGGAAGAGAGAAGGGTGGCTGCAAAGCTGGTAGCAATGTATAAAATTACAACAGGGCAGGATGCATGGAAGGAGCTGCAAGACCAGATTGAAAAGGCCAAGTATTTAGGTAGAAATGACCATAGTTTCAAGTTAGCTGTTAGAGGTTTTAATACCAATGTAGGGAAGTTTTCTTTTCTGGGAACAACTGTCCCAGAATGGAACAGTATATGCAATGTGCTCAACTCATGGCCAGACTCAGTTGAGTCATTTAAAATGAGATTGAGAGCTCTGCCCAGTGAACACTAGGACGTACCTGGGACGTCCCCAGGACAGACTACTTACTTAGGTAGGACATCCCCAGTCCGTCCTAAACTCGGCCTAAAATGATCCCCAGAGTGTCCCCAGAGTGTCCTAATTACACAAGTTTTTCGATCCCAGGTACGTCCTAAATTAGGCGGACCTTCCTAAAAAAGGACGACACCGCCTAATTTAGGATATCCATTGTCCTAGTTTAGGACGTCATTTCCTAATTTAGGTCGATACTTTTCCTAAATTAAGATGAAACTGCCTAATTTAAGATATACATTGTCCTACTTTAGGACATCATTTTCTTATTTAGGTAGATGCTTTTCCTAAATTAGGATGAAAATGACAAATTTAATAAATAATTTTGTCATTATTATTATAATAGAATGGTATTTCCTATGGAAGATAATTTTCCCCTATTGGGATGCAATTGCCATATTTAATAGACAGGTTCTATTTGCACAGACACCAATTCGCACGATTCGCATTATTCATATTCAATAATTCAGTTATCAATGTTTGCATCCAAAAAATATGGCTCCGACTCCAAGGTGACAACTTAGGTTCCAGTACAAAATAAAAGAAATACACATTTTTCCTATCATCCAATAGGACATGTCTCTTTTTGTTATAATATCTTAATACTTGGCAGATTTTGGAAATAATATAACTTACTTAAAAACAAACGATAAAGAGATATGCTGAAATTAAACATCTATATTGTGAAGTCGAAGGGCAGAGTACTCTGTTGACAGTTGTAGAAACTTTTAAAAATATTTCAATAGCAGCCATTTTTAGGACAATTCTTCCTAAAAAAGGCAATTGCCTAATTTAGGAAGAATTGTCCTAAAATAGGATTTCAGTAGCAGCCATTTTTAGGACAATTCTTCCTAAAAAAGGCAATTGCCTAATTTAGGAAGAATGTTCCTAAAAAAGGATCTTCTTCCTTTATTAGGATATCCCAGGGAGGTACCCAGGACATCCTAGTAGGATGTCCTACTTTAGGCTAGGATATCCTAAAAATAGTCTGTCCCTGGGACGGCCTGTGTTCACTGGGTGAGCACTGATGCAGGAGGAAGCACTGATGGATCGCATTGTTAACAATGCTATCCATCAGTGCTTTTGTTGCATGTCTGATGGATTGCAGTGTTTTGGTGGTACTATTTAATATTTAATATTCTATGCATAATATTTATTCTATTATAATATTTTATTTCTTAACCTTGTTATTTATAGCTTAATTCATTATGATTCTGTATAAATTATTCTTAATTTTATCTTGTTGATGTATTTTTAGTTGGTAGAACTGAATACTAAATATATTGTAACCCAGTAAATGTACTGAAAACAATAAATAAATACATACATACCTACATGATAGCATTCCTTTCAACTCCGTCAAACAGGATGACGTAGCCCGGCCACGTGACTGTCAGTTTGACAGGTGGGTGGCGGGTGGACTACAGCCGTGGGAGGGGAAGTGAACCAAAGATGGCAGACAGATAAACACGTCTCTACAGATGTTACGTCGTATCTGAGTGTTAATATCAAGTTTTGTAGGCGTATTTGTGTTAACTTTCACCTTTGGTAGCACGTTGAACTAGGGTTTACCTCTCAATGACCGAAGAAGAAACGTTGATTGTGCTTCCTTTGATTTTGGATGATAGCAACTCTCGGACGAATTCTGTAGCTTCACTTTCATCTGGTGTGTCAGAAGAGGCACCGTTGCTTCCTGAGGTGGCCTTTGCGCCAGTTTTAATTAACGGAGGCACAATTGATTCTCCAAGTGCCAATCGAGAATACCAGCCCCTCTTGGGGCGGGTAGAACTTGATATTGTCTACAACAATTTTCCTGGTAAGTTGAGGTTAGAGAAGTCCATTGTTCTTAGTGTCTGTACCAGTTACACATCGCAACCAATATCCTGATCTCAATGTCACACAAGGTGTTTAGTCTTTGGCCTACACACAATTGAGGTAACATCAATGATCTGTATACACATATTTATAATAGCAGACCACTACCTATGTCGCCATAGCCGTAAGTTGCGTCACTGTCACATTCATTCAGGTCATGTGGACTAGCAAACTATGAATTCTCTTGTTCATGTTTATCATGTATCTACATCTGTTCCCTCTTTGTTATGTCAATTGTGCGTAGGTCATATTCTTTAGTTGCAATAATTTGATTGTCCATGATTCTGCAGATGACCCACAGTTCTCAGAGTTGGTCCGGCAAGCGGAGACGGCTATTGACAGTAGCATTTATCCGGAGAGGATTTACCAAGGGTCAAGTGGCAGCTACTTTGTCAAGAATCCAAGTGGGGTAAATAAATAATTTTCTTATTTCCTTGTTTCATATAAAGAAACAAAAACACATCGACACAAATGAGCTTTTGTTAATAATCCAAACGTCAGCCAAAACAGGTACGGAAACTAACTCATGTATACTCTTCATTACAGAAAGTGATAGCCGTGTTTAAACCAAAAGATGAGGAACCATATGGCCGTCTGAATCCCAAGTGGACGAAGTGGATGCACAAGCTGTGTTGTCCGTGCTGTTTTGGTCGTTCCTGTTTGATTCCTAATCAAGGTTACCTATCAGAAGCTGGTGCAAGCCTCGTTAGTCAAAAGTTGCAGCTAAAAATCGTACCGAAGACTAAAGTATGTGTCAAACAAAAATGTGTGTCTTTCAATATCTTAGAGTCACTGTTATTAATCATTCTTTCCCATGTTTTCTCCCATCAGGTTGTTAGGTTAGTTAGCGAAACATTTAATTACCCCCGCCTTGATCGTCAAAAGGCTAGAGTGAAACAAGCAATCATGGAGCAGTTCCCTAATGTTGGCCGGAGGTTTAACAGGATTGGACTACGACCGAAGGTAGGACTGAAATGATTTTCTCAATTCCGAGTGCCAATTGTATCGTTCTTGTGTCAAGAGATGTTTCTGTGGTCATTTCAGGTCGGCTCATTTCAACTATTTGTGGACGGACACAAAGACGCAGACTACTGGTTGCGCAGGTTCGAGGCCGAGCCGCTGCCCGCGCGACTGCAGCGGGAGTTCCAGCTGAAGTTCGAGCGGCTGGTCGTGCTGGACTACATCATCCGCAACACAGACCGTGGGAACGACAACTGGCTGGTTCAATACGACGCACCGGACATCGCTACGGTTACCAAGCCACAGTCGGGCGAGATGGAAGACGCTACAGTAAGCCTCACTTGTATATCATTCCAGGTTTTAATCATATTAAAAGTGATGATAATAATATTAGTACCTACCCTCTTGACTTCTTTGTCAACCAGTGGCGTGCACTCAATGGAAGCAAGGGAAGCATTGCTTCCCCTTCCTTTTCCATTCCAACAATATTAAAATATAATAATTATATGTATAATAATTTAATCTTTTTACAAAAATATTCATCACTTAATACTACTTATAGAATTCTTATTACGAACACAAATGTCACCACTTTCGCTCTGATTTCAAAGTAAACGTGGTTTCTAAGACAGGAGGTGGGCAAGGCGCGTGCGCACGCATACACTTGCCTCGGCTCGGCAGTCGGCCGGCTCCAAGGGATTCACTTTTCGAATTGCTTCCAATCCCTCGCTCTATATACGGGAGTTACGCATGCATTAGGTGATTTGCCTACAATCAAATATGTTAATCTGCAGCCACCTGAAAGTATTGTCAATAATAAAAACTTATTTTGCCATGATAATAACATTATTTGCCGGTCTAAACACAAAGCATTTCTGTGTAAAATGCGTCTATTTCTGCAGGCGTATTCTAGCCAAGGGAAGCAAATCGGAGAGTTGCATCCACAGTCCGAACGCAGCCGAACTACTCCCGAGTTGACACGATTGGAACGAACATGTGATCGGTCGGTGACAGTGCTCAAGAGCGGTTGAATGTCTAAACTTGTAATATCTACAAAATATTGCAGTTTCGGATTCTCAGTTCAGTTAACGCATTTCTACAAAGTTTTTGTATATCTGTATTTGCCCTCGTATTTGCCTTCAAAAAACTAATGATTAAAATATAAAAAATTAGTCTGAAAATCCTCCTTTGACCATTTCTTAAATTCAAGTAATCTTCCAAAAAGGTACTTTCAAAATCGTTTTTAACCATCTAAAATTAGTCAAATTTTAAAAAATTCCCTGCGGGGCTAAGCTGGGGGGCAAGCCCCCCAGACCCCCCTCCGGGTCTGGGCAAATTTCTTTCCTGGCAAATTGCTTCCCTCACTTCAAATGTCACGGCACGCCACTGTTGTCAACATAACATGAACCTGCATATTTATACTAAAGTTGCGAACTGGCACCACCACTAAAGATGCAGGATTAGAATGACACGTCTGTACTACAAACTAACTTATAAACCAGTTGTGGCTGTGAGCAGAGTTGAATGTCTTGCAGTGTTTCAAGTGTGTAGTTAGCCTACTTGTGCATGCAAGGGTGTGGTGTGAGCATTCTGACGACTTGGTTCCAGGACTGGAGCATCGTGCATCCTCCAGAGATCAACATCGCTGCCATCGACAACGGCCTTGCGTTTCCGTTCAAACACCCGGACTCCTGGCGAGCGTATCCCTATCACTGGGCCTGGCTGTCTCAAGCCAAGGTTCCGTTCAGCACCGACACTCGGGACTTGGTTCTGCCTCTGCTGTCCGATATGAACTTCGTGCAAGACCTCTGCGATGATCTCTACGTTCTGTTCAAGGTAGGAACTTTCTTCTCATCGTTGCATGTGGAACAATCTCTAACATTCTAGGAAGAACATCTCTACGAACAAGATAAGATTTTATTGTTTCTTTTTATAAGCCATTGACCTTTGACGGTTGAGTAGTGAGCGTGACCTTGAAGAGTTTCTTAATCAATTTTAAGAAGAGATTGAAGAAGTGTGGAGTGTCGGACTTGGCAAGTCGGCTCTGAGAACACAAGTGCCCTAGAACATTGGTGGGATCATCCCACCCCCTGACCCGACAATAGTTGGAAGCAGGGTCGCGATATTATTATTATTATCTTTTACCAATGTAATTGCTATGAAATAATGCTGCGTATGCGTTTCAGAACTGTTCAGTGAAAGTTATTTCATAGTTTGGAATGGTTTATTAGTTTTATTTTGTCCTACAGACGTTTAGTGTCATATTTATACTAATTTAATTTTCAAGCACTAAACTAGCAGTCTGTAGGACGAACAACAGGTCATAAACTATCCAATTTGTGGCATTATTTTGATTGAACTGTATTTAACATGCCTACGACAACGCCCTATTTCATAAACTAGGAAAACTCTCGGTGTAACGCTTTGATGAGTGAGCACCGAAACGCTCAACATCTCCATCCGGAATTTTGTAACGCACAGAAAACATAATATACCCATATTTAATTGAAATGCGATCCACTCAATCAACATAAAAGTACCTACCAGATTTTTATTGAAATTAAATTTTATTTTGAATTTTGTAAAGTCATTGCGACGACCTACATTGTCTAAATTCCTGCAACGATTCAGTCAAATCCTTCAATTGGCCGAGGTTTAAATAATATTTTTTAATTAGTTGAAAATCAAAATGTTCCGATTACGCTCAAATTTTGTATGCTGATCAAAGCCAACATTATCTTAATGTGTACACATTTTAAGTCTAATCAGTCAAGTATTTTGTGATTTGTCATTTTAAGAGTTTAGTATCGGTTGTCAATAGAGATTTCTGGCAAAAGTACATGGGTAATTCACGACAATGGATCTGTTATTCAGTTCGTCGGGAACCAGAGTGTTGGTGATTGGAAAGTTGCAAAGAAAATCGTATTGTGTCATATCGTGTTTGGCTGGGAATCTTGCACGTATCTGTGCTCACTCATCAACGCGTGTATATTTTGTTCTGAGAGTGAGTTGGGAATGTATGTATTGTGAGTCCTATGATTTATGTTGATGACATTATTTAAATGAGTAAAGACTGAATTACACGGTTCAAGTTTCCTTGAACGGGTTGAATTCAACCCTTGATTTCAAGGAAACTTGAAAGAGAATTTAGATGATTTAATGTTTATTGTTGATTGAAGTTGCGGTGAAATTAACAATTGGTTGAAGTATTTCAAGACTTGAAGGAAAATATGACATGTTCTAATTGAAAAGGTTGAAGAGATGTCTTGAATTCAAGACTTGGACACTTCAATATTTTCATTAAGACGATCCAAGTCTTGAATTCAACCCCCTTGAAAGGGTTGAATTCAAGGAAACTTGAATCGTGTAATTCAGCCTTAAGGCCGGTCATATATTTTTTCCCGCCAAAAGCGATTTGGAGCGGTTTTCGAGCGAAATCCAAAATATAAATGACTGTATTTGGCAAACGGTTATGAAATTCGAAAAAGCAAGACCGAGGTGACATGTATTGAACCTTTATACATTTTCATCGCTTACTGTCATAACTTTGCTCCTACTATGTGGTCAGTATATGTCGGGCACGAAAACACTATACCTACGTAAATATACGGAGTGTTTTCGTGCCCGACACATACTGACCACATAGTAGGAGCAAAGTTATGACAGTAAGCGATGAAAATGTAGATAAAGGTTCAATACATGTCACCTCGGTCTTGCTTTTTCGAATTTCATAACCGTTTGCCAAATACAGTCATTTATATTTTGGATTTTGCTCGAAAAACCGCTCCAAATCGCTTTTGGCGGGAAAAAATATATGACCGCCCTTAAGAAAGTCAACAGCTTGAGTTGTCAGGAATTAGCTTACTAGTAGTTTGTTGAGCTGACTCATATAGGTAAATAGCTTGATGCCAGCAGCAAGGTAAGCAACAGTTTTAAGTCTTCTTCTTTGTTAAGACCTACAAGTTTCAATTAGGTATCTGTCCATTTAAGGTAGTCAGGGTCACATTGTCTGTGTGTATGTATGTGTTGGCCAATCAATATCAATTGATTCACAGAATTGTCCAGTAAATGCTAAGCACTTGGCTTGGCATCTATTAGAACAGATTTATAATTGCTGGCAATTCACATTCATGTGCTAATTTATTCAACATCCAGTTAGAACGCCCAGACACTTTCAACTGGCATCTTGGAATCTACAGTTTCCAATGATGTTGAACCATGATGTGTACTTTACTTGTAATTCGAGTAAGGATGATCCACCGTGTCAGTCAATAACCGTTTATGCTAATGGGTAGAAGTATGAAAAAAAATTGTTATTGATGGGTTGGTAGAAAATGATCCAGTCTTATGTTATGTATATTCTTTCTGTATGTACAACCTTGAACCTTGAACACAATATAAAGTCTGTAATTGTCACCAAGGATTATTGTTGATTAATTAACCAAAAAGTATTTGACTGGATAAATTGCATCCCTAGATCCAATGTGGACTGATGGAAGTTTTTCGATGACCCTGATTAAATCAGGGGTGTTCTTTTGCTTCTGCAGTTGATATTGACAACAGTTTTCAGAATTTCTTGCCAATATACTATTTAACTAGGAGATACCGTAAATAAATTAGGTACATGGTTGCATTGTCCATATAGTTTAGTTAGTATGACAGGAGTAGGACAATGATCATCTATTTGATGAAGTAATGCTGTATTTTGTTTGCAGCAAGACAAAGGCTTCGACCGCCACTTGTTTGAGAAGCAGATGGGCGTGATGCGAGGTCAGATCCTCAACTTGACCCAGGCTCTGAAGGACGGCAAGAGCCCCGTCCAGCTGGTTCAGATGCCTGCAGTCGTGGTGGAGAGGTGAGGAATGTCCATTTGATTTGCTGTGACGACATCGCTGGACCACCGGCTCATGTACCACTTGTGTTTTCAGATCGAAGGGTCACGTCGGCACGACTTCTCGGTTCCGCTCGTTCAGTGACACTTTCACGCAGAGCTTCCAGAACAAGAGCCCCTTCTTCTCGTGGTGTTGACACCCGCAAAGACCCGCGAAGAGGCTGGGGCTAAGTTTGATGTCATCAACATTGCTCGAAAAACTGGATGTGTGCTTGATGAAGGGGTCAAGTAGGTATATGGAGCTGTTCGAAAAGAGCAACTTTTCACCACTACTTTACTGCAGAGTTTGTTGATGAGTATGAGACTTGATTTTTTTGTCAAAACCACAAATGAACCACATTTCATTTGTGATGAAATTCTCTGCTTTAACATCGGATTGATCCCGGAAATGACATTCCATTGAGAAACCCAGTTAGTGATCCAAAGTACACATTTGATTTCTCGGAAAAGACAGATATCATAACGGAAAATCATTTAGTTCAGTTAGTTTCTGCTATTGCAACAGTTTCTATTACTACACTGGTCTGTTTGAAGGAAAGTTTCTTTGGCCAATCACATCCCTGCCTAGTTGTTAAAAGTCTTGTGATTGGCTGTTCATCGCTCAAGGTTAGAGCACCGTAAGATGGTAGTATAAGGAATTGCGGTTTTATAAGTATGTCAATTTTATATCTCCACAACTGTTAGTTGATCGCCACAGCCACTGAAACCTAACTTCACACTGAATTATCACGTCATCTCTATCTATTTAGCGGATAATATCTATTATTTTCTACAATGTGCCTAGTCTTTTGTTCAAGGTAAATGAAGACAGTGTTCCTTTTTTAACAAGAATGAATCGATGCATACCAGACTCCGTTCAAAAATCTAAAATTTGAGGATTGGTGGTCTGCCTATTATTTGTTTTACAGTGGGTGATTTGGTATGTTAATTATTATTAGCACAATCAAATCCCAATCTGAAATATCTCTCTGTTGCTTGTTATGTCAAATACGTCTCTTTTCTCGGGCAAAGGTTCAACCCTACACTCAGTTTGAGCAGGATATTTTGCTAACTCGGTATGAGACCCTGTCTGTATTCATCAAGTTCATTCCTTCGGTACTATGTAGATCGGTCAGACGCTAGTCACTTGAGCAATTGGAGGTAAATTTATTACGCCAGTTGAAGTCGTAATTTAGCCTCGTTTTATTATTTAATGAGTTAGGTACTTATACTTTATAATATGTGGCCAGCTTTAATTTTTATTAACTTTTGTATTGCATCCATTCTTTAACAGTCTTGGGTGTTACTTTTTTTTGCCGCCGATATTAATTTAATTTTTATTTCATGGATTGTTATACCTTACCTATTTATTGTTAAAAACAAACTGAGCTTTACTGTAATATTGGCCTTTTTTAATCTTTCATTATCATCTTGAAAATAACATTATCTGTGGTGACACTTTATTCCCTTGCTTGCATATTGCATTCATGGTACAGTCTTAGTCAATATCTCTAATTTAATTACCTTGAACTTGATTTGTACATTTTATCATTGCTATTTAAATATTTGCATATGATATTCCAAAATAATAATTACCTACCTACTATGTATTTATAAGGATTTTTCTGAAATGTTACTTATTAATAAATTTATGAAATATCTTTTGTGATGACTAAAAAAATTATTCTTCATAGAAACCCCACTTACCAAGAAATTATATGACATTAATTTTGACAATTTACAATAATTTATTTAGCATAGTCATGGTATGGTACAGACGTGACAGTATCTACTTTTCAATGTTCTAGTGAACACCCGGACTGCAGCCTGAAAAGAGAAGAGATATCGATGGCTTGTAAATTTGATTTCACTTTGTTTTACACTAAAACATGAATCGCAACAGTGAATTTTATCCTGTTGATCTTTTTCAAGGACGGGTTCGCTCTGGCATAAAATGAATTAATGAATTGATGATTTAGTTGAGAATTGCCATTGAGAGTTAGTCTAACACCCGAGATTTAAGGGATTTAATGATTGTTTTTTTTTGGGGGGGGGGGGGGGTTGAATTTTCAGATGTGTAAAATTTGTTATTTGAGGCTCGAGTTGTTGAAACTTCTTTCACAGCCTCGTGCTTAAAAGAAGTTGCGCCCCCAAGTTGCGGACGTCAGTCCTCAACACAAGACAGTGTGCTAATAATCTGCGTCGATAAATCTGGCAAATATATTGTCCATGAGGCTGTTAGTCAACAAATATTTGAGTGTCTTCAGATAGAAACATTATTATTATTTATTCTTTATTCACAATGGAACCAAGGTTCCACAAGTGCAATATTCACATATTCATTGTCTATACATTACTGTCCTTATTTAATTGATAATACTAACTAATGAATATTGATTTTTCTTAATAACTTTGAAGGTATTTCATAAATTTGCGTGGTAAATATTGTAAATATTGGACAGTTAAGCAATCAAAATACCTTTCATTAATCAGTATCAAGTGGAAGGACTAAAATTAAAATGGTATTGCTTACCATTTTGCCGAGGACACGACGGCTCATTGTTTTGCCTGGTGTTCGCGAGCGGTTGATTCTCACATTCCATAGACTTCATGCAATAGCAGCACTCTGCAGACAGAATGCATGTTGAGTCATCCTAGTGTAGAGATTGCAAACTAACTAGACTGTGCAAGTGCAACTTACCTGCTGGAGGACATTCATCGCGTTCTGCCGGCATGAAGTGTCCAGGGCTGATGAAACTGCAGATGAAATAGAAAACATGCACAATTAGTAAACTCATCGTATTCAGCATTTTGGAGCCTTGATACAGTATGTTTTTTTACTGTACGAACTCTCACCAGATGGAGCCACAGTCAGTTGTTCTGCTAGGCCGAGAAAGACTTCATTGCGCGCTCACCTTGCAATGTTGTCTTTCTCGGCCTAACAGAACAACTGACGGTGTCTCGGTCTGTAGAGAGTTCAAACATAGGAAAAACGAACTGTAATTAAATATTCTTTTGTGTTATGATTTCGACTGCATGATTCAAAGTCATTATTTCCTCTCGGATTCTGTTCTTAGTGGGATAAAAATTACACATTTTTGGACTAAAGAATAATTAAAACTTTTACAATTATTGTGGTCTTTACGAATATTAATACTTGTCCCGGTAGTTACCTTCATAAGATTAATCTGATAAATATGAAGATTGAGCACTCTTCTCAAGTTATGGGTAGTAAAACAGATGTATAGGTTTGTCTTTGGCTGGCAAAAGATCTCCTTAGACCCATTATTCTGCTAGTGCCTTCACCTGTTGTTGTATATCGTGTCACCCTGCATGGCCTTGGTCGGCGCCCGATAGGCCGGCTTGAGCGCCCACGGGTAGATCTCCTTCTCTCGGATCGGCACCGGCATGTAGCTTCTCTTGTGCACGGTGTCGCTGGCAAACAGCGCTGACGGCTTCCTGTACAGCGAGTGCGGCTTGTACGACACGGCCGGGTCGAAGCTGCACAAGTCCGGTGTCTGATAGGACGCCCCCATTGTGGTCGTGTCTGTTACGAGAAAGAAGAAGACATTGTTTGTCTGTTCCTGAATGTATGCTGCCTTCATGCATGCATCAGCAATAATATAGAACCTTGTACAATTAGAACGTTAGTAATTATACAAATAAATGGGCATAATGAGCACTCTTGAAATGTATTTAAGTTCAGGCACTGGAACCCAAATGAATATCGTTTCGTTACCGGTTCCAAGTTTTTAAAAATATCGGTTCCGGTTCCATAAGGGTTTCAATCAGTTCAATAAATTCAGACAATAATTCAAAATATTCTTTTTAAATCGACTTTTGGGAATTTACGTGCTCAGAAATTTCTAACATTAATTTGATTAATTTGACATGAATTTGACATTAATTTTGAGTCATGTATGCATGAGTAAAAGAAAGGAAAAAAAGTAGAGGAAAGTAGAAGACAATTATATAATGACAGTTGGTAGTTACTAATAATTTTATGCTGACATGACCGAAGAGTGATTGTTGAAACAAGCATACGGATCTCTGTAAAAATGTAGCTCATACGTTCGTTATTAAAGTTGTCAAAGATTTGGTAAATGTAGATGGTTAAAGTTCCCACTTAACGCGTCTTAGGGCTTGATTAAACAAGTGAGAGGACCTGAAAAACAGAGTGGAGAAAGAAAACTGCACAAAAAGTGATCATGATGGCCTGTAAACCAAAAGGCCCCTGCAATGGCTTTGCGAGAGACACCAGAAAGGACGCACCTTCCATGGCCTTGTCCGAGGGCCTGATCTGCTCGGACGGCTTGAAGGGCTTCTGGTGTGTCAGTGGCTTGGGCGTGTAGTCGTGTCTGTTGGTCGTCTGCGACTGCAGCGGCCCAGCATCGAACAGGGCTCTCGAGGTTGGCTTGATTGGCTCAGCGGACGCTGCGCACGGCCAGCCGGGGTAACTCAACTGCGTAATATAACACAAGCACTCGGTATCATTCATACGTGATTTAATAAAAACTACCCTCTTGGAACTACGTACACCAGTAGTCGGTACTAAACAGTCAAACAATTAAAACCCTAGTGACGTAATCATACGTGATTATTGCGGAGATATTTCCAAATACCGAACTAAAATGAGTACTACCTATGATGCTTATAAATAGTATAAAATTTTTACACATAACCCATAGGTATATTTTTTGAATTATTTTTGGGTTTAACTTTTTTCTGCCAATAATAAGACGAATTTTAAAAAATAAATTTTGGGTGGGCAATGATTAGGAAGGAGTTGTCTTATTTATTTGGGGTAAATATATAATTGCACTCATTAAATTTCTATCTTTTTCCATAATCTTAAAAAAAAAAAAAAAAAAAATCCAACAGTAAGCATGATAACACTCAGTAGCTAGGAGCAAATTGGTTTTATTTGATTTAGTTTTTAGGTCATAAGTAGATAAATGAACAAAGTGATAATTTTCCAGTTTATAAAATTTTTAAGAATTTATTTTTTTCTAACAAAATTTCAGATCGATTGGTGAAACGGTGCAACCTGTGTATCGGTTATAGCAGAAAAAAAACGGAGTTTTGTGCCAAAAGAGCCAAAAGGAGTCGCTCGCTCAATAAAGTAAAACCAGTGTACTTATAAATCAATGATAAAACCATTTTTAAATAAGTGGTGTGACTTGGCAATTTTTGTATCTCTACTTTTCATAATGCTAAATTTTAGATTTTTTTGTTGAGACTTAACTGGTATGTTTACACGAAGTATTTCAGTTCAGTTTCAGTTCAGTTTTATTTCCAGTTTTATTTTGATATTTTGATTTTCAGTTTTATTTTGTTATGGTAGGTACAATATAATTGAATTTAAAGAAAAGTGAAGCTTTCAATGTCGAGACAAATCAAAACAGTGATTATTCATAAATAAAAATAAGCAACAAGGTACACTCGGCACAACAAAAATTGATCGGCGAACAAATTTGACTGACTGCTGGTCATGCTCCATACCTATCAAAGTTTGTTATTATCATTGAAATGAGAGGTCACCTACTATAAAGAGACAAGGAGATCGCTTAAACTGGCTTCTGACGGTGCGATCTAACATTTTTCAGTCAATCAGATTTATTGAACGATCAATCTTAGTCCAGCCAAGTGTACAATGGTGGAAATAATAAGATCGTTGTACTCTGCCTCTCTCTGACCCATATCATAAACATGTTTTTATATGGAGCAGAGAGAGATAGAGTACAAACAACTAATTTCCACGCATTGTACCTATTTGGAGAGAGAAAAACTTCAGTTTTATGTGTCTAATTGAAATGCTTGGGCTTGGGCTTGGGCTGCCTAGTATTAATAAACCAATGTGTTTCTAGATCTCCATAGATGTATATTTCAAAGGATTAGAGATGCTCCAAATTTCATTCAGAAATTTAAAATATTTAAATATTTAAAATATTGGGGTCATATTCTCTTTAAAATTCCCGATTCGGCAGCAGAATTGCTGAATGACCGAATAGGATTCTGGTCGAATCCGAAATTTTAAAGTTATAGAATAGCCCTCCTGGGGGACTACTCTATCGCGATCGCATTTCTTCGACAAAATATAATGTCTGTGGCCAACATATTCCGAATTCCATTCTGATGGAATCCGGTCATAGCAAGTATGAACATTACATGGAATCAAATTTCAGTGAATTTGGAATTTAAAAGTCTAGGCTAGGGTCCCTGTAGTGTACTAAATAGCAGAACCTAGATGGGATGTCGAGGGGAATGTGGTGGACATACGCGCTGCGTGGTGTCCCCGGCGAACTCCTGGCAAGACACGTGGAGGTTGTCGGGCTGCTTGACGGCGAGGGGTGGTCGCGAGGCGCAGTTGGGGATGTAGCTGTAGCTGTAGATGGTGCCGGCGTTGAAGAACGTGTCCGACGTGATGATGTTGGTGCCGGCCTCGGGCAGGAAGGGCGAGCGACGCTGATCTCCGCACGGCCTCAAGTAGCTGCAGCATCCAATCAGATTCCACATCACAAACAATAACACAAAGACAAGTTTGTCCCAACTGTTGAGTTGGGTGACGGCTTCATACATCTGAGTGTCCGCGAATCTTCATTATATAAATGAGAAACTTGGATTTGTGGAAAACTTCCAGTGGAGTCAGGATGACAGGAAAGGACGTGCAACGCGGATGATGTCCGACCGAAGCGAGGCTCGAACCAGGGACTTCTCTCTTGCTGGGATAGAGCTCTACCAACTGAGCAATCCGGCCGTACGGACGAACATAAGACACAACGCACTCATAATGGCTTCAAATATCCGAGGAATGTAATGAAGGTTTGGTCACTATTCGAACTGTCAGACCACCGGTGACCATATCTCATTGCATATGCGTGCGCAACCCTCTTGTACGGTCTAATGTCCGTCCATCCGGCCGGGTAGATCAGTTGGTAGAGCTCTCGCCGGTAAGTGACGGTCCGGGCTCGAGACCCGGCTCGCGCATGGCTTCTTTTACAATATGTGGACTCTGACTGAGATACAATGCATCAAGATGGAAGGATAAACTAGCGGTCACGTGTCATGTAGTGTAAAGGTATTTCGCGAGGATATGAGGTTGATTGGGTGGTGATGAAAAGAAAATAAGTGTGGAATGAGATGGTCGTGGCCTTCCTTCTCTCTCGACTGAAGAACCAACCAATCACTCATTCACTCAAGTAGGTTTGTTTTATAGAATGAAGCGTACAACGTAAAAGAACAGATTGCCTCATGAATTAAACAAAATAAATTCCGTCCTCAATGAGAGTTCAAGATTTCGTCCGTCGTCACTCACTTGAAGCTCGGAGGGTGAGTTTCCATGCCAATTGGAAATGCAATGATTCCATGGATGATGGATTAGAAGAACAAGGTTTACATTATCAGATAAGACGTGTTTTCTGACTATCTTGTCCGTGATGTTGAAGAAGTCAGCCCCTTGTTTTACCTGTTGTTGTATATCGTGTCGCCCTCCATCGCCTTGGTCGGCGGCTGATAGGCCGGCTTGAGCGCCCACGGGTAGATCTCCTTCTCTCTGATCGGCACCGGCATGTAGCTCCTCTTGTGCACGGTGTCGCTGGCAAACAGCGCTGACGGCTTCCTGTACAGCGAGTGCGGCTTGTACGACACGGCCGGGTCGAAGCTGCACAAGTCCGGTGTCTGATAGGACGCCCCCATCGTGGTCGTGTCTGTAATGCGGGAGACACCACTGTGAAGGGTCTGAAGCTGCGTGGATTATCGGGCCCCGCGCTCACGCACCTTCCATGGCCTTGTCCGAGGGCCTGATCTGCTCGGACGGCTTGAAGGGCTTCTGGTGTGTCAGTGGCTTGGGCGTGTAGTCGTGTCTGTTGGTCGTCTGCGACTGCAGCGGCCCGGCATCGAACAGGGCTCGCGAGGTGGGCTTGATTGGCTCAGCGGACGCTGCGCACGGCCAGCCGGGGTAACTCAACTGAACATTGAGTTACACGTGAAATGTCGTGTACACGTGAAATGTCATAATGGGACAACCAATTTTTGTTTTGAACGGCGTACTGCTCTGCAACTTGGATAATAGCAATACATTAATTAGTTTGGTGATAATTGGGAGGTGGAGAAACTCAGCGAAAGAACGACCGCGGGAAACGACCTCTAGGACAATTTCAGAAGAACGGAATCAATGGTAGGTATAAACCAGATGCGATTCTAATGATTATTTTTTTTTGCTTTTAATTCATTCACTAAATTTAGCTTTCTTTAATCCAAGAAAAGCAAAATGGCTTTGTTGAAGAATGTTGTACTACTACCTACCTGTGTTTTTGTGTTATAATAAATCAAATAAATGCCACTGTCTGCACCTTCTGAGTCGTGTCGTTGCTAAAGCTGCCCGATGAGTGGAGGTTGTCTGGTTGCCGAACTTGCTGCGGTCTCGCGTCCCCACAGTTCGGCTGATATGACAGCTTGTAGACTGTCGACGAGTCTACTTCTTGTGTCGGCGGTTCGTAGGCCTGAAGTTGACATTAAGTAAAGTAGGTAAATACGATGGAGTGAAGATAGATCTATAGGTTGTTGTGGTCCTACACATTGTAATTGATCGAGACTTACTCTGTAAGGTTTGTACGACGCTGGAATCTCTGGTTGGACATATCGCATTTTGAGGCATTCTCGGTTGATCTGACATTGACATCTCTTGCCTGGACCACGAGGAGGAAAAGGAGCTTCCTACAGAGACCAAATAATGCAATTTTAATAAGATCTGAGTTAAATCCTTACTTACAATCTGCATTTACAATTTACAAATTAAAATTAACAATCTACTTGCTTACCGGATGATTTTTGAAGTAATCCCGACGAGCTGTGAAGTCGACAGCCGAAAGAGACGGACATCTGAGTAAATATTGCCAAGTGAATCAAATCGACTAGGTAGCTAACTCAAGGAAGAAGTTCTGTCTCTCGCACTTACCTTCCTGCAGATACCATGCTGAATTATTAGTTCTTTACAAGAGGTACTTGAATAATTTTAAAAGGACGAGCAAAAATTATAGACCACACGAAAGTTATAAATGAAGTATTATGAAATTTTAAAATCTTGACATTGTTGATTTTATGTTTTCGCATCCACATGGCATCTCACTTAAAAATATTTAACCCTGGTAGAGAGTAGATTCTGATGGAAATTACTCTCCTCTATTAGCAATATTTACCCGCATGGCCACTCTTCCTAACATTGCGTAGGTAGCCTACATTGTTCCTGGCCATTGTGTTATAAACGGAGTAAAGTCTATGATTTATTGAAAATTGAACACGACGCTAGCAAAGCCCAGTTTGACAGACCATAATGAACGGGCTTACGATTTCTCCGTGAAGATTCATGCTAATTAGTAAATAATCATTGCGCTTTCGGTCTTGGGCGTCCTGGGGGTGCTAGGTATAAGTCCCGTATTTGTGTAGGAATAAACTATTTTATCTCAATTTAAATGCCTGTCCTGGTAACAAATGGCACCGAATAAAGATCTAATTGCAAATTATCTGTGCCCTCCTAATAGGTTCCATAAATGTGGCTTTGTCTGATTTAGGACCAACTCTAGTTAATATTAAACATCTGTATAGTTAATTAATAGATTACATCTCAATATGATTAATAGGTACCTATGTTGGCTCTGGCGCTCTAAACCATTTAATTCTAGTAGTTACATCTCAACTGTTGTCATATAAAGTAGCTATATAACCATGTCGTCGCGTCATCCGGGCGCCTATTTTTGCTATTTGCATCAATGAGAAGGAGCCTGTGTGCCTGTGAGGAATGGGTTTATGTGTCATGGCGTCATGTTATTGAGGCCCCGGGCGCCATGTTGTCTTTTCGACACTGTTGTTGTTGAAGGTTTCTGAGAGTCAACAATGACTATAAAGTTGCAACTAATTGAAATGAAGCCAACAAATCGCTCGAATCACGCCCACACTAGAACCAATCAGCGGCGTCGCCTTCCAATGGTTTCAATTCGGCACGCAGTTGTCGGGAAATCGGAATGAAAATAGAGTCGTCGACGTCGTGTTTATTATTGAAAAGTTTACCAATCACTCCCACTTGTGCACTTTTTCATCACTAATTGCTATTGAGAACTGATGCTGTAGGGTCTAGGTGTGTGATGCAATAGGAACAAAGCCTGAAGTCCTGACATTATTTGACTATGGTGTCGTGTTGAAATTATCCTAAACTGAATGCTCTGCATTATCGCCTTATCCTTCTCCCATTTTCATTCCGATTCACAAAATCAAAATATTTACGACATGAAACTACTTGGTTTTGTATAACAAACCCATGGCCATGTGTATCAGTCCCCCCCCCCCCCCCCCCCCCACCACCACCACCAACTAACAAAATAATACAGATTTAGAAACCACGCTCTTTCAAATTAATATTAATTTGTTATTGTTTACTACTGGAATCGGGAGGCGTGGGGGGGGGGGGGGGGAGGGGAGAGAGAATCATCTTGCCCCTCAGGGTCTCTTTTCGACTTTTTAAACTTTTCAATTCAAGAGAATCTGAATTGGCTCTTTTCTCTTGAAGTCGCTGTAAAGACGATCCCCATAAAAAAACACTCCGTGTAAAAATACCAGCCAAGTCTCTTTAACTATAAAAAAAAATAGAAGAAATCTAAAAATTCAGCACTGAAAAGTAGTGATATCAAAAAATTGGCCAAGTCAAACTTAATTTGAAAAACCAAAATATACTTGGCGCATCGGGTATTAATCTAGTATAGAAGTATATGCCAAAAATCATATGTACCTAAATATATAAAATATACCTATAATGCCCTTAAAAACGATGCGCCAAGTATATTTTGGTTTTTCAAATTAAGTTTGACTTGGCCAATTTTTTTGATATCACTACTTTTCAGTGCTGAATTTTTAGATTTCTTATATATTTTTTATAGTTAAAGAGACTTGGCTGGTATTTTTACACGGAGTGTTTTTTATGGGGATATCACAATTTTTTTAGTTTATTTAAACAATTTGTAACACATATCGAAACAACAATGACTAATTCCTTTAAAAAAATAAGCCAGTTCCAATTTGGTTACTAAGAAAAGTTGCGTTTGGTACCAAAATATGCTTAAAGTGATATTCCATGAAGAAAAGCGAAAGATTTGTTCCAATCGGTCCAGCCGTTTTCGAGATATGGCATCACTTCCGGTTATCAAAATGGCGGCTGAAAACACTCCACGTAGAATTTGTTTATATAAATGTTTTGTATCATTATAAACCTTGTGAATAAGTAGTTATTGTAGTAAGAGGTGATTAAAGTCTGATTTTTCATTTTTATGACGTCATTTCCGGTTTCAGTAATAGTACATTTCTGTTTAGACTATTGTATTTTCATATATGACCGTCCGAATAGTTTGACGCTAGTTTCGTTCCGATCGGTTCAGTCGGTTTCGAGATATGACGTCATTTCCGGTTTCAAAATGGCGACTTTCGGTTGGTTTTATAAAAAGGCACCTCAGACGCCAAAAGTGCACATGTGGTTTCGGTTGGTTTTATAAAAAGGCACCTCAGACGCCAAAAGTGCACATGTGGTAAAAATTTCAGATCGATCGGTTCAGCCGTTTAGGCTGTGGCGGTGATAGCGGTGTTTCCTGATATCTGAATCATCATCATCATCATCTAAAGAAGAAGAAGAAGAAGAAGAAGAAGAAGAAGAAGAAGAAGAAGAAGAAGAAGAAGAAGAAGAAGAAGAAGAAGAAGAAGAAGATGAAAGTGATGTAATTTCACTGTTTTCACGGCCCTCTAGCTCGCAAATGGCATAACCTATTGTTCCCAAATTTGGTATATGTGGTGGGGTGGGCCATAGCTCGAAATTAAGATATTTCACAACAATGTGAGATTGTCCAATTTTATGATCCAGTAGACCGAAAATGCCATGTTGTTGCTTACAGTAAAAGTGTTTGGTCTGCTCCTCGGTTTATTAGGCATTTACGGTATGTTGAGTGACTGTGAGTGTACAGTACGACTTGGCTGGGTGGAGCGACCGCTCCACTAGATTAATCGCAGAAATTGTCTAAATTGGGTGCCCCAACTCAGGATAATGTTTAGAGAAACCTTCTCTACAGGGCGCCTTCTCTGCTCGCCTACGCTTATTTTGGGATATATGTGGCGTGGGGAAATCTCCATAATCTCCACCTTCTTTAAAAATACTGGTGAGATCATTTTCTTTACACAAAATTAGGTGATAGTTTGCATTTCATTTTAAATTTGTATCATAATGTGGCATTTGGACGCCACGGCGCCTCCTTGAAGTTGGTGATCAAGGCTATTAGCCTATATTTATTTAGCCTGTTGGTTATTATGGCTGACCAAACCAACCAATTCTGATTATAGGTATGCCCAGCTTTAATGATCCGAATGAAGAAATAATAATACATTTTATTTTTATTCGTTTGTCAATAATTTTGATTGCGCTGTGTAAAGAATTCAAACTTATCTGTACGATGCACAATCGTGCAGAATCGTTCTAGTTCCAATCCAAGCAGTTTTGTACGCGATTAGAAATCATAATCATAAACTTAGCATAAAATAGTGGGTAATAAGACATCACGGATGGCAAACAATGATTTGTTAGAAATCTGTGATATTCTGGAATCGACCTATAATTTATGTTTCATCGTTCCCGAAGCGTTAAGTAAATTATCTGGTCGAGGTCAAAGAGACCGACCAGACCATAGTATCGGCAACTTATACATGACTATGTTGTTTGTACATGTAGTTACAGACTCAAATATAATATTATTCCACATTAGTTTAGTTTCGGCCGAGGTTTTGGCGACGCCGACGAGGGTGGTAAAACAACTGCCCTCATTCTCCTCGTGCACATGCGCACCAGAGGCCATGCGATCGGCACTAATTAGGATTCCCCGCCTTTTGTTAAGAAGCGTGTGCGTCGCGGGCGGGTATAAAACCAGGCGTCGTGACGGAGCGTCGCAAGAATCTGTCGTCAGTTGGTGTTGTTGCAAGTCCTCCAGCCTCTACATCATCCAGCTACAGGTGAGTCCACTCTCTCGCGGAACTCAGAAAACAGCGCGCGGAAGAAAAACTTAATTTCAAAATTCAAACATAAACTCAGAATAGGTATTTACAATGATATAAATAAAACTCTTTGCTGAATATCAAATTAATTTCTACCGGCCTCATGCTCAAAAGAAAGTACGTCGACTTCTCAGCACCACAGATTGTGTACCTACTAATCATTATGATTTCCAGTAAACTCTGCGTATTTGCGTTCATCTCTGAATATTTTTGAGCATGATGACCTGCAAGATTTTATGATGATTTTGCAAAGCTACAAAATCATCATTTTGACGATGGCACCTCCAATTTTTGACTCACAGAGCGATATTTTGTTGTTGAGGGGCAATTCCATACTCGATCAATAAGCAGACAAACTAAAGTTATAATTTTTTCTCAATAAAAATACTAATTTTTCATTACACTCAATTTATCCTAGGGTTTAGTAGTGTTTTTATAGCCGCTGTTATTTGAGTCTAGAGTGATAAAGACAATTGGGAGATGATGATGATGAAAAGAGAGGAAGAGGTTGGCTTTTGAAAGAGTCCCTAAGCCAAGCCTGACTCTGAGACCAAAGTGTTCCAATAGACACCGGTTCGATCCCCGATGCAGCTATTTCAACATTGCACTCAATGGAATATTCTAATTATGTGTTATTCAAAACAACGAGAGCCAGGGTATAATCATTCGACGTTTTCGTCGCGAGTCTCCGTTTCCTACACCAAATTTATAGAACATGTCCGAGCATTTTCATCAGTTTAAGGTTAAATGTGATTTGAGAGATTTGTGAATATCTTAATTATCATTCAAATTGGTACAAATTTGACACATTTTTGTTCCACTAGCAAGCAATAAGGTTTTCTTTGAATTTAGAATAAATATAAAATGTAATTATTGAAAGTGTACATACGTGTTTATGATCTCAATTATGAATCCACATTATGAGTAAATTTCAAAGAATCTTTGTTTAAAACAATAAAACACTATTGACAGTCAAGAACGTCTCACGAAAGGACAGAAGAAGTATAGTACATAAACACAACGGTTAAGTTTTACAGATAACATTGCTGTCTACGTCAGAATTCATATAGTTGTGGTTACACTCCGCTTTTCTCTCCTAAATAGTAGTCGATATTTCAATCATTTTGTGGCGGTTGTGGGACTACAATATTACATGGTGGCAGCTGCTGGATTTTATTATTTTTTCTTCTAGTTTTTGAGAATTCCCATCTCATGAATCGTGCTTGTTGGTGTGTCCCAGAATGTCACGCGTGATGTTTGCCGTGCTGCTGGCGTGTGCTGGCCTCGTGATGCTCTGCTCAGCCCAACTCAACTTCAGTCCGAGCTGGGGCAAGCGAGGCGTCGGCGGAGGGGCGTCGCTTGCGGCCATGGACGCCAGCTGCCGTCCCAACATGGACGCCCTCATGAACCTCTACAAGCTCGTGCAGGTAACGAATTCCGGACTTCAGGCTAATCCCTGGACATTGAACGAGACTGGACATTAAACAAAATTCCAAAAAGATTGGAATTAGGGAAGTCACGTGAAATGTTATTCTAGTTAAATTGTAAATATGAACACAAATAATAATGCCAAACACTCTTACCACTAGCGAAATTTAAACTTTTCATTCAAAAAAAAACAAATTCAAATGTCATGGGATATTTTGGCGGGAAAAACGGTAGGAAAAGAGAATCAGGATTGTGATGTCATTTCCAAGTCTCCAACAATGTGTTACCATGGTGATTCCTTTGTTGCTATGGCAATATAGTGGATTCTGATGTCATTTTCCTGTTTTAAAATTGTAAGAAATTTATCAAACTTAGTAACTGAATTTCTCAAAAACTATTCGTCTCATAACAAAAATAATACTGTATCTGTGTTCAGCAACATCTCAACTTTAATAAAATAACTATGTTTCTGAAATCTAATTGATAAGTGTATTTCCCATTATGCAACGTCGTGCAGTTTAACTTTATATTAATAATTTTGAGAATTCATAATGAAGAAGGGGTATTATATGATGTGATGTCCATATTAATATTATGGGCTTTCATAACTAAACTAGAGAGCCCCGCCATGTAACACATGACCTAATCACAATCTTTTCTGATCAAGGTATAATAGATGGCGCAATCCTCGAACCACTCTTGCTGACGAATTGACTGATCGTGACAATTGACTTGACCCTCACAGAACTACTGATCTCAATAGCAACTCAATTCTAAATCTGTTTTGTTTTTCAAAACAAACCGAAACAATAATTAAATATGAATGGAATCTGTTCAGTGAAGAAGAAACCAAAGTGGCAATTTCCAAATGAATATACTTATTTGATATACTTATTAAATATACATATAGAATATTGTAAACAACAACTGAAAAAGTTGTGAACGAATCTAAACGAATCCAAATTCTGAATCCGAAATCATACCCAAATGAGTTAATTATACGAAACAAATACGCAACATAAAAAATTACAGCACAATAAAAGATTTCCAACATTAAAAAATATGTGCTAAGAAAACACGGGACACACTATCAAGTTTATGAAAGCAGAGTGAAGAGCATTTCTGTCGTTGTCTGACTACTCTCACGTGACCTTACTTTCCTCACAGCTATTTGGTCACGATCGAAAAAGCACAAAGTATACTTGAATCCCATGGTCAAGACTGAGTAGTAGAATTTAATGCGATATTATTCAGGTCTCCACATAATAAGATTCAACCTGATTAAATAAATACGCATCTCTGCAGAAATCACAACAATTAACAACAATACAATTTTGATTCCTAAATGGTACTTTCAGTTTTCAATATACTCAAATCATTTTTAAAAGCGATGTGACGTAAGGAGGTACACTCGGGCAAAATGTCCAATGTCAGCAAAGCTCTCTTCCGCCCCCCCCCCCCCCCCCCCCACACAACATTCTCAACCCCCAAAATAACATCTAATTACATTTAAATGTTGCTTTTCAAGTGGTTCTATTTAGTCAAGGTCCACAGAGTTAAATTGTATTTTCTTCACTGCCAATGAATTCACAGCTTCCTGAAGTTTCAAAGTTTCGAAAAAAGTATGTTTTTCCATGATATTGTGCATTCCATGCAATATCTCTCGAAATACTCAACGGATTCGATTGAAATTGTGTGCACTTTATTTGGCTCGAAATTATCTACAGGAAAAGTCCGGTTTTGATTAAAATTGAGCTAAAATGACGATTTCTATAGAGGTCTATCGTAACGCAACTTCCGAGCTCAAGGTCAAAACTGTGCATTAATAGTAAAGGATTTGTTGACATCACTTATGTACAAAAATTTACAATTGGCACAAGAAATGTAAGCTAAACTCGGTCGTTGCTTTTTGTATCTCATTAAATATTTAAAATCGCATTACATGTTTTTAAAAAAGTTTCGCTAATATTTCAATCTGTTTGGCACATGTTTTCGTATCTCGGGGTTTTTTTTTGGGGGGGGGGGGGGTTGGGGGGGGGTCATAACGAGGGAAAATAGCGCGCGAAGTGCTTCATTAACCCGATTCAACCACAAGTATCGAGTGTTTTCATGCCAACTGTAATTACAAGGTCTCGATATCATGCACAATGACTCTGATCGATCACGGCGGCTCTGTTGATAGAAAAACACGCGAACTTCAGAAATGAAACGAAGAGCCAACAATACTCGCAAAAATATGCGAATTTAACAATTTCATGAAATGCATAATATAAGTTGCAAAGTGACCGCAAAAATGGGTTAATTATGAGACATTTTGAAATTGAGCCGTTTTCAAATAAAACGAGCCGCCAATGTGTAGGGAGTTATAAAATATCGAAGTTTAAAGATTTTTAAAAACATTAATCATGACAAGATTTTCGTATTACCAGATTTTCCTAAATCCACAATAATGAAGAAGATACTCATTAGGGTTGAGATTTGATCGGTCAAATACTTTTTTGGTAAAAGTTGAGCGATTCACTTAAAAGTTGCTTAAAAGGAAAATAATGATTACGTTTTTGTAATTAGATGTAACTTATACGCGTGCATTTAAGAAGGTCCAACGCATTACGCATTCACTAGATATCTTATCTCATGAGAGAAAAAGGTAACATACAAAAATGCGTAACAAAAGACCGAAAATTCGTAATTTTCTGAAAATCTCTCAGAGAAGATTTCTCCTAATGGTCAATTGACCGTTGAACATCCATACTTATTATTAAAATGTACTATCAAAATGTATCAAAAATCTATTTTAAATGTTGAAGAAACTATTAAATTGTTCCTAGACTTTTGGATTGTACCTTATTTTACTGGTATATTCACTCGTTTTTACTGTGTTTTCTTTCTCATTTACCCGGGCCTTTTGCCCCTTCACATGTAGTGTAGAGAGTCTTCCTCGGACTCGGACTAACTCGTTGATTTCTCTCCGCAGATGGAGGCCCAGAAGATCGTGGAGTGTGACAAGTTCTCGAACTAATGTCCACTCCTCCGCTCCCCCGCTCCCCGTCAACCTCTCCAGCCATGAGCTGGCCATCAGTGTAGAAACTCATGCATCATGTAGATGTTTCTTATACATACAAGAATGTGACGCTTGATTTATGTACACTATTATTATAATAAAATAAATAACATTCAAACATATTCTTGCGCCTTCTTTATACGATTCCGAACGGGAATCAATATTGTGCGGAATTACTATTTTATACACGACTAGGAATTAACAGGCAAACCTGTTACTACATTCAAATTAATAAGGTAATATGCTGGGTGAGAGCTACTGCTCTATAGAACTTGGTATTGGTAATCACACGTTAAGACAAACATGTGATTTGCAATAGATCAAAGTGCAAATACATTCTCCAAAGAAAAAAGTTGACAAATATTTCAAATACATTTTCATTTAACTTTGACCAATTTCTTTTTTTTCTAAATATAATAAATGCATGCTTATGATGTCTTATGATGTCATTACAAAATTTCAACTTGAATCAGACAAATGGTTAATTTTCAATGTTCAACCAATCAGAGGTATGCTCAAAATTTTACAGGTCTATGATGGAATAGTATTATTTGTATGCAAAATTTCAGGTCGATTGGGTGATCGTTGTGAACAAGTGTAACTACAGCTCCAAAAAACAACACAAAAAGCGAAAGTAATGTAAGAGTAACTTAAAGCTCGTTTGTACATTGAGCTTATTTTGCAATCAAACTACTCAGTATTTGCTAATAACAAAGGAAGTTAAAGCTGTGGGTTGGTTGGACGAATTAATTATTGGACACAAGAAGGACGTGTCGTTAATTTATTGAATAATAAATTACTTGATTCGACAGTTTTATACTTAAAGGTAGAAAAATTTAAAAGTACCACACAAGAATAATAATAATCCGTAGTTTTCCACTATTGTCTTCACTTCTATCACTCTTGGTTCTCCGCTCGGGTATTCTTTCCTCATTGTATTTCAACGTCATTATATGAAGTGGAAATAATTGCATTTGTAAATTATTTCTCAATTAGAATGACTGAAATGGTGACGTCGTCAAGGCAATTGTTCTGGCTTATGACGTCACGACTGAGGGAACGCCACTCGGGATATGAGAGATCGCGGATCAGAGCTGTCAAGCGGCTTCTTCAAGGTCATGTGCATCCTGATGTCTGTGGGGTTCACGTCAAGCGGGACGGCGGAGGTCGTGCTGATGTCTCTGGGGTTCACGTCGGAGGCCCTGCTGGCGGGGATCTCGCGGATCGTCTCCGCGAACCTCACCAGTCTGTTCCCAGGACTCACGTCCTCGCCGACCTCCTCCTCAACGATCGTCGGCTGTTTCAACGACCTCCCTGGCAGGTCGTTGATCGGCGTCGTCGTCACCAGTGCCACATCGCAGAATTCCACTCTATAGGCTATGTTCTTACCCTCAACTCTGTTGACGTCGTTCACCCACTGACGTCTGACCGACGCGTCCAGGTTGTCGTCGACGATACGTAAATGGAGCCCCTCAGAGGTGGCGAACAAAACCGGAGTCCGGTAATCCGCTATGGTTGACTGTTTCTTCATCTTCCTCCTCCTCTTGAGCGAGTTGTTCCACTTGACGTCGGCGTCGGTGCTGATGACGCCGTTGTCACGACGACAGCAGATCAACAGCGCACACTGCTTGCGCACCTCCTTCTCCACCACGAGCACGGCGAGAGGCGCCAGCAACAGGTACACGAAGCGACACCACGTGACCACGACGTCCAAGTCGCCGGTGGAGATCGAGTCCGACGACGTCGCGTCACTCCAGGACAGCTGAGAGACGCTCGAGCTCAGCACGTAGGGCACGACGAGGGCGACGTAACCCGCGGCCAAGGTCACGAGGAGGACGTGGAACCTGGAGTTCTCCCATCTCGCGTTCAACTGTCCTCCCGTCATCGCCCTCCTCACCATCACCACGACGCCCCCCGTCATCACCAGCCACGGCAACAGGTAGCCGATCACCAGCACCAGCGCACTGTAGAGCTCGTGAACCGGCGCACATGACAGTCTGTCGCGATAGTGGCGCACAGCGATGTCGGTGGCGAGCAGCGGAACCACCAGCAGAGCCGAGCCCAGCCACAGCACTGCCGGTAACAAGCTCAGCTTCCTTGCCGGCTGTTCGGCGGCGAGGTCCGCGCTGAGCGCAGCCAGCATGAGCGCCTGCGCGACCTGCGCGAGCTGCGCAGTGGCTGCGCTCACCCAGCACAGCGAGTCGGCGTGAGGCGCAGCGAGGAGGAACACGAGGGCGGCGGTGAGGTTCAGCAAGCAGTCGACCGTGTGGACGACGAGGAGGTGTGCGAGGATGTCGTCGTGGCGGCGGCGGCGGAGCGTGAAGAGAGTCGCGGCGAGGAGGGCGTTCAGACAGAGCGCGACGAGGAAGACGACGACCAGGAGGGCGGCGGAGGTGGTCGGCGACTCCGGGGACTCGGGGATGATGTTGACGGAGCCGTTCTTGTTGACCACGACAAGAAACTTCTTGTCCATGTCCAGAATTAGCTCCTGTTCAAATACGTTGCATAACAATCAATGCCAGTTCACAAAACCATTTATTATCACATCAATAACTACAAATGTATATTTCAGACAAACGGACAATAATAGCCGCAATCAATAAACATTTCAATAGAAACCATTTATTAATGTGCTTTTAAAAGAAGGAAGAAATATGGCCTCTGCCTTATGTAAACAATGAATAGAAGCATTATTATTGTCACAATGCATTCACATTACTTAAAATAGAATTTAAAAGATCGATGAGAAAGTAAGTGTTACCTTGTGGATGTTGGGAAGACCTCCTGGCGAGTGTGACAGCCTCGCTGGCTCTGATGCCCGAGGTGTTGGTGTTGACACCTCGTCGTCATGGCGACCGCAATCAATGATCGCTCACGTGACCAGATGCAACGGCACTTGGCCAATCACGTGGCGAATTGCTCCAAGTTACAGATTAATTATTAAAATAACAAACCGACTATTTCCTGTCCAATGTTATCATCTTGCGAAATTTTACCATGAAGCGATTTCATATTTCGTAAAGCTAAGAAGACTGATCTGGAAGGATGGGATTATTATAAAAATTACAGGATTTAGACAAGTACAGATTTTTATTTTTATTATATCACTTTAACAATATGTTCAAATATTTATTTCATTGAAATAAGTTAGAGCTCGTCAATGGATTTGAAAAAACCACATTTGGTGGCATGTGTAGGACGATGTTGTGGAATGTCTTGTAGGCTCACGATTTCGAGTTCGTTCTCCTGAAATGCAATTAGAATCTTATTAAATATTCCGATCACGTATCGATTAATGTAAACAGGAAGTGGCTGGCTTACCAGTTGAAATAATGTGCTTCCGGTCATCATGACGTCACTTCCCTGATGCCGGTAAACCGTAGACTTGATGAGGGCGTTGTACTTGGACCATGGGAGTGCGCACGGGCTGGAGAAGGGGCTGCTGAAATATCTGGGAAGGTGTGGGAAATGTTTGTGGAACAATCACTTGAGGTCGATTCAACACTTGTTGAGAAATTAGGGGACGCTGTGTTTGTTGCATGAATATTTGCTGAGGTATCTGTGTGGCAATAACTTGGGGCGTTTGTTGAGGTTGAACAAACATTTGTTGGCCTTGTTGGGGTTGCAGAAATACTTGCTGATTTTGTGGAGGTTGCAAAAATACTTGCTGATTTTGTGGAGGTTGCGGAAATACTTGTTGTTGTTGATCTTGGGGAGTTTGGGTAAATATTGGTTGATTTTGGGGAGTTTGGATTAACATGGATTGATCTTGAAGGGTTTGGGTAAATATTGGTTGATCTTGGGGAGTTTGGATTAACATTTGTTGATCTTGGGGAGTTTGGATTGATAGTTGTTGATCTTGGAGAGTTTGGGTAAATATTGGTTGATCTTGTGGAACTTGGAGAAGCGTTTGTTGATCTTGGGGAGTTTGGGTAAATATTGGTTGATCTTGGGGAGTTTGGATTAACATTGATTGATCTTGGGGAGTTTGGGTAAATATTGGTTGATCTTGGGGAATTTGGAAAAACGTTTGTTGATCTTGGGGAGTTTGGGTAAATATTGGTTGATCTGGAGTTTGGATTGACATTTGTTGATCTTGGGGAGTTTGGATTAACATTGATTGATCTTGAAGAGTTTGGGTAAATATTGGTTGATCTGGAGTTTGGATTGACATTTGTTGATCTTGGGGAGTTTGGATTAACATTGGTTGATCTTGGGGAGTTTGGGTAAATATTGCTTGATCTTGTGGAGTTTGGATTGACATTTGTTGATCTTGTGGAGTTTGGATCACTTGTGACAAGTCTTGTGCTATTGGCGTCGTAAATTGAGGAGACGTTGGAAGCTCGACTTGGAACGGTTGACTCGGAGGAGTTTGCTGCTGTGACGTCACACCTTGCATGTCCCCCGCAACACTTGGCAATGCATTGACGGTGAACTCGGAATCAGGCAAGATGTCGAAGGGCTGGAGGAGTTGCTCCACAGACGTGTCGACGGGAGGAGGGGGGAGGGAGGAGGGAGGAGGATTGGGTTCGGGGACCACATCTCTGAAGACGATGTCGGCGCTAGGGTCGGTGAGTGGAGACTGAAACTGTGCAGCTATCCAGGCGGGACTCGAACTCAGAACCTGCAAATCGTCAACGTCAACGATTACTTCCACCATTGTTGAATAGTAAACGCACAGACTTTTCAGTTTTCAATCAACATCTTATTTAACTTTTATTTATGTAATTTTAAAAACAATTACAAGAGTAGTTAATTAGTAGGCACTTTTTGCTCTGTACTTTATTAGTTGTTTTAATGTTTGCTATAGGAAATGTATTTTGAAATGTATTTCGGAAGCCTGACATAACCTGACATACACACAAAAATCACGTGACAGTAGTATAGAAATGGAAAATAAAAAGCATAAACTATTCAAATAAATTACATTAAATAAGTATGTAATAATCCAACAAACACTCTAAAACAACAAGAAACTACAATGTAATTGAAGGGCTGAAATGAAGTCATTGAGAGCAAATGTTTGAGTAAACACAATATTGTTAGTTTTGAAAGGTTCTATAAAAAAAATTCGTAATCACCTTTATAATGTGTAATTAGTAGTTTTTTAGTTCACTTTGTATTAACAGATTTAGTTTCATTTATATGTTGATTATATCATTCTGTGCTTTTTAGCAACCTGATTTGGGAGAGAGTCTTTTATTAAAATTAAATGATATTAAATAATTATATAAACTTGTAATCAAAAGATTGGCCGCCGGTGGAATTCAAACCCACGATGGACAAACCCACGATCTTTTTAATTTTCTTGTTTATTGATCATAATCATATTCTATACTCAATAATGTCGTCCTGATGATTGTATCCTTAGTATCCCAGTCATCGATTCTTCTGCTGCTTGATAGATTTAGATGTTTCTGCTAAATTATGATCATATTGATTGGAAACTTATACAGATGCGGAAATAAAGTATGATTGATTATATTAAAAGCACATATTGATGAGTGAAGAACATCACATCACAATGCCATGTTGTTATTCTTACCAGAATCAGGATGTTCAGCAGCATGGTTCCGGATCGATTATCGATATGAGGAAACGTCTCGGAACGCAATCGACTCTCGACTGACTCAACCCTTCTCCACATGCAACATTATCAACGTCTTGCTTTGAAAAACACATTTCAAACAACACAAACAGATGTACTTGTTTGCGAAGCGAGTTCTGAGAGTGAAAGCACATATTATTTTATTGTCCGACCCTCACTTGTTTTCGAGTTTAAATTAACATTCACAATCCGCATTCGTGTTCTCTCCTCGCCGTCAGGGAATGCTGAAGAGGAGTATCAAAGCTGATCATGAACGCGGCATCAAAGTGGAAGCTGAAACTTTGCTTTGTAACTTCTCGTCGAGCTTTCACGCACAAAGTTAGCTCAATTCAGACGCAAATTTCGCTTGTTTCATTTTAGCTTGTGCGAATTCAAGAAAGTTGTCATAACATAATGAAATTACGGAATCAATGGGATTAATTTTGAATCATAGAGACTGTTCCATCCAGTGCTTTGCAAAGTAATTAAAACTTGAATAACATTTTTTTGAAAGTAAAGACTTTATTTTATTCTCTGCAACTTGAAGACTGAGACCGTTTCTCAAGGAACACGAAGGAATACATAATTTTGTCAGCCGCCTCTCTCCCCCTCCTCTCCCCTTTCCCCATTACCAATCTGAAGCCATCATAAAAGCGCAGTGGCAGGGGGCGGTGGGGGTGCAAATTTCTCTCTGAAGGTGCCTGTGGGAATATGAAAGGGGCATATAAAAAGGACGACTTTAACGTAATTGCTTATTTGCACATCCAATATTCTTCCCGAATCTCTTGGTTTCCCGGCAGGGCAGGTTGTTGGGTGTTTGTGTGTAGGTTGGCAGCAGTGACGCATTGATCGGCGACGAGAAGTCGGCCCCATGCAGGCAGATCCGATCCATTATCGACGATATTTACCGCCTTACCGGTCTCCTATGTCCTCTTTCACTTACTCCGACAGAAAATGCGTCAACTCAGACAAAATTTATATGCATACGGTGACAGCCATTTCCGATGCGAAACTGGCTAAGGGAATTTTACATTTTCTGATTTTTATTTTTTCACAACACACTCAAGTTTGGGTTTGTTTTGTCGGCAGTTTGGACGCATGGGTCAGTGGTTAGCATTTATCAGCGGTTACAAATAATAATTCGTAAATTTGAAAATTATACAAAATTTTATTCTCAATTGAAAATAATGAAATTAATATGATTATTCTTCTTAAATTCTATTACATCAAATTATTGTATACAAGTATACAGACAACGTACTAAATGAAATCTTGTGATGTATTGTCCATCATGAAACTGAAAATATGTTTCATTACGAATAATGTTTGTACGGATGTAATTTTCCAACAATCATATTAGTGAGTTTGTGTCTGCAAGGTTTCCAGCGCCGGAGATGGCCGAGGTTGTCCGAGCGAGAGACGCCAAAGCCGAAGCGAGCTCGGGTAGAAAGAGGGACCCAGATGTATGTGCAGGTTCCGACAGTGAAGGTATCTCAGTGATCGCTTCTCAAGCTGGAATACATCGACAGTGTTGCAATTGTCGTACTCGCAGGACGCACTCGCATCCGTCAGTGATAACAATGTGATAGCAATGCATCGAGGCACATGATTGCAACAGTGTACGACGACCTCCACTCGCCAGCCCCGGGATATTTTTAAACCTCGTCCATTGGATCGACCTCCCCTGCATTCTGCTTTACTAAAGAAGGTGAGTTTCAAAATTCTCGTACGCACACAGGTACTCTGTGTTTTCGAATATCATCCTGTTATTCTTTGTTTTGAGCCGGACGCCGAGTCTCGAACCTCGGCCCTCTTTGTTTTATTGTATTGATTTATTTCATCTTGTGATGAAGCTTGCGATTTTGTCGACCTGGTAACACAGTCATGATGTTGAGATTTCCTGGTCCTAGATGGCCGTGAAACCAGTGACAGATATACCTGTGGGCAGCGGTGTGTGGGTCAAGCCTTGATGTGACCTAATCTCTCAGTATAATGAGTATTCTAATTAGCTGGCTGACTGTAGGCGATCGTGTTCAATGGCAAGTAGGTTTAGCACTTGTTCTGATGACAAGATACTCGTCACATTCATTGTTGACCTAATTAATTAAATGACATTATTAGGCAGGGCTAAGTAGGTACCTACTACTGCCATACTCGCGGCCTTTCGACACGGAGTAACTCTTCTAGAACAATGAGATGAACTCTCGACTATTCTTGCCGCTCGAAACAAGTAAAACCAGTAAAACAAAGAAACGTCCAGTCATGTCTGTCATCATTCCTGACTTCGAGACCCATCTAGTTGGCCAGACGGTCGGATCTCGTTGCTGTATGCATGGTCAAGCAAGACACGATGGCCGGTGTCTGGCATCGAACCCCGGCTGCTGAAGGAAAGTAAATAAAACGTCAGTGAACCTGTTGTCCTGGCAACCGAAGAGATCGTATCGATGACAAAACTGCTGCATGACAGGTGGATTTAACTTCGTACAGATTTAACCGGAATATTTGTCACTTTCTCTGTTGGTTTTGTCTTTACGGCAACTGGATTGGCATTATTATTGAGTTGGTGTTGTTGGTTGAAGATTGGCATGACATTGCTAATTGTATACCATTGTGCCATGCCATTGTATACGGTGCTCTATGGCCACACCACATTTAGGCCACTATCATTGCCACTCTAGGCCTTGAGCTCTAGGTACACAAAGTGCAAGAAAACTTTTGACACCGGATGTTTCCATTTGCCTTACTTCCTTCTTGCAAAAACCTGGACCAGCAGAGTAACTGTGTATTCCGTGCAAAAACCTACATGCGACATTTTACTGTTCATTACCTACATAGATTTAGAGTCACGGACAGAAATATGACATTTGGAAGTCAGCTTCATGCGAAGTGGTCCCTTCCCTGTCCCCGTCTTCCCTGTCCCTGTGAATCCCTGTCTTGGCTTTACCGCGATGTACCTGAATAATGTCTATTGTTATTGCTCTTATCGGTTTGAGCATGTGAATCTGGAAATGTACCTACACAAAATCGCGCTCTTCCAAGCCTTTTCCTCGCATTATTCCGATATGCGAGTTCAGCGTTACGGGTTGTCGATTCGAGACAAAACTCGTGTAATTATTTAAAACAACACAATCTGATTCGCTATCTCTGTTCGGCAGCACGTTCCGCTGCTGATGCTCGCTCGCTCGTAGCACCTTAATGAAGCAGGGTGGTGACATCGCCTCCACTTATCACTTGACTAGCTACTTACCGACATCGGAACACTTCTTACGTCAACTCGGCCACGTGACCCGGCAAAACATTGCACCTCTCTTTGGTTGCACCCGACTTTTCAGAGGTTGGGAGCGAATGAATTGTGTTTGCTAATGGATTCACATCGTTATTATGAACGGTCACGGTCAAATTTGTCGAATTACGCCAAGACAATGTACGTGTGTGCTAGCTAGTCTTTTGGAATGATATCCTTCAGGAAATTTGAACCAATTCCTACAAATATTTGCTTCTTAATTAATAATTATATGATCTTTGCTATTTGATACGACCTTCCTTACTCGTTTTCTCGTTATTTTACTCGAGTGAAAGGCAAATGCTGTGATGGTTCCTTCCTTATAGGACACGGTGGCTTCCTTCCCAACGTCGATTTTTATCTTGTCTTGGTCCTTTCAACCATCCTCAAACAGACGCAATCCTATACCTGACAAGTCGTCTAAATTTGAACAACATCCAAAAAGGTAACATTTCCAAAATAGTTCATAAATCTGATTCTACATTCTCGCTGTTTCGCTTTTACTTCTATTACAATGCAGTTTACAGAGCGTGAGTTCTGTATGTTATTGTTCGGTTGAGCGGTGGGGTGAGGGGTGAGGTCGTCAGGTATGCCAGGCAGGTGTTGCCTTCACCCTGAAGCCACCCTTGGACGCCATCTTGGGGTTATCAACTCGCAAGATGCCAGTTTAATCGGGCTAATTACTTCCTTTGTGCTGTGAAAACACACGAAGCCTGCTGCCCGTCATTACACTAATTATACTCGGAACACTCCTGGAAATGAAAAACGATTGGTATTTTGAGCGATCTTTCGTTCTGTTGGAGGTTGCTGTTATTGGCTGTAAAACCTGGGAAACCGCTGCAAGACACATTCATGAGATGATTGCATAAGATTGAAGAATGCATCCGCAGTAATAAGCCGGTGAAGTGAAGAACATCCAACAAGTATTTGCATGAACATTAGCAAGTGATTGATGGAAATGCAGTGTCAATTGACAACATTTACTTAACTCATTCTGCTGACATATTCCTGACACACTGCACTTTCGTTTTTATTGACTGGGCTAAGAACTGGTTTCATAAACGCTTGGCCATAAGTAAAATCGGCATTTGAATTAAACGGATTGGCGTGGCGGGTCAGTTTCTTTGACAATCAATCCTTCATTGTTATTCAATGAAATCATAATCAGCTAGAGCTGACGAGAGAGTTATTCGTCGCTCGTGATCCCATGCACTGGTTGGTCATACTGGATGATATGACTAAGGTATGACGTATAATATAAGACATGCTGCATGAGAACATCATCTCGCGGCAAACAATTCAATCAATTTACTCTCTAATTGAGCGACTGGACCTGTACAATATGGACGGAGTCTCGCCGGCATTCAGAGCACGTCCAGAAGCCTGCAGCGCGATGTGATTGCTGTGTACTGAGATTCTACAGAGACTGCTGCTTGGGATTGCAGCGCCATCATGACCCGCGAGCGGCAGACATTTCGACACTGCTTTTCATCGCATTTCCCACTCATTTGCTGGCGAACGTAAAGAACTTGATTTACACGGGTCAATGTACATATGTGCTCAATTCTTGAACTTCACTTTTGATAGTTTTAGCTGAATTTTTACTTGATTTTCTTCTTCCGTTTGTGAGCTCAATGTATTGATCAATACGTTTACCCGTGTAAATGAAGCAGAATGTTCCCACTGCTTCTCTTCCTTCTTCCAACACTCGAAGTTGACATTACTCGAGGCAATTTCACGAGTAGAAAACACTCTTCAGAAAGCACACATTATCTCGTCATTCAAGCCGAGATGTTCGGAAGTTCTTGTCGCTGCCGCCCTTGAGCGTGAGATCATTGTTGCCGCCTCTGACGTCATCAATTAGAGAGTCAACTCGTAATCAAGAGCAAGACAGAAGATGCAGAAACCTCCGGGTTCCTCTTGTTTTTGCCAGGAATCGAAATGAAATTGCCAGCTTGTTTATTCATGAAGTAATATTTGCATAATGTATTCCTCAGTCCCGGCTGCTGTGTAATTGATGTGTGAATCCAGGAGCATTTGGGAGTGTGTTGTGGGGACTTTGCCTCCCATTGCTGATCTTATTCCAAGCAAGCAGTGATTTACCTCTGTACATACAGAGTGTTTCACTGCCAAGTGCTCGTGGTTTGCTGCTACATCCATTACATCCCTGCAGCAGTGCCAACCCTGTCACTACATCCCTGCAAGTGTCAACCTCGCTAACTGTCTGTTGTTGTCCACAGAGGCCGATGTTGGCAGCGCTTGCTTCGCCTGTACGGCGGCTAAACGTACTCGTGCCTTGACAACTGCCCGGGTAAGTTTCTCTCCATCAACACTTGAAAGTCTTTGGCTATTTCATTGACGTGTGCAAACTTTTAAAATCAATCGGAAGAAGAATGCCAGAGAAATTGATTTCGTCAGATCTGTCATTGAGATGCCTAAGGTTCGATCCCCATGGATGCCATTCTGTCCTGTTCTGACTGAGTTGGTTCTTTAGTCAGGCCTGACTTGTCAGGGATCTAGTTTGTCACGTGACTACTGTTCAAGGATATCGTCGAGCAGAGAAATAATTAGAATATCTGTACCTCAGAGGTAGAAGGCCGAAAGTCCATTTTCTCGATTTTGCGTTGCACCTTTTGGAATGATGTAATCAAACTCTACCAATTGCTATTTGACTGATGCCAACAAATTCAGTTATATTGAAGTATTCTCTTACACAATGACTCATGTCACCATCATACGATTCGATGCAGGCTGAATTATACTGGTTATTGAGCTCACCTCAAGAATCATTGAAATAGACTTCCGGCCTTCTACCTCTGAGGTACAGAATGAGCATAGACCTGGACCCCTATTCTCGAAACAGTTATCACGTCATAAGTTATGATATGACGAAAAGTCATAATATTAACATGGTGAGGGACAGGACAAAACTCCTTATGATGCCATGACTTTGAGTTTGACGTGATCACTGTTTCGAGAATAGACCTCCTGGCAACAGAAACTATGGCTGGACTGACCATGTGATTTTATTTTTACCCGTCAGCTGGTGTATTGGATACCACAGTTCACGTCAAAACTTTGATAGGGGGTCAGTGCTTGACCGTTCAATCTGGTATGCTAGTTGCTGTCGTTGGGCCAGAGAGGATGTTAGTGTGACGACCTCCCTCCGCCTGTTATCAGTCTCTCGACGGCGCGGGTTGCGGAGGTCCGTGTTGTAAATGTTACGCCGCTTGTATCTTTCGTCAGGAGTGGGCTACATGCCGGTACCGAGTTTCCTCTCATCACTTCTCTATCTTACTAGTGGAATTTCCTTCCGTTCTAAGAGAGATGGAGAAATGACCTCCAGCCCGGGCTGAGCATGATAGAAGCACAAGGATTTTTGCAAACGTGAAAAATATTTACTTTCAATTGTTTCCCTTTTTCATTTCATCAATTGACGTACATGTATTCAAACTACCCGGACTGTACCCGGACTGTCCACGAGCACTAGCCATGCTCAGGCCGGACTAGTGACACGTCATGCCCGGACGCACCCGGACTAGTGACACGTCATGCCCGGACGCACCCGGACTGTCCCCGAGCCATGCTCGACTGTCGCCGTGAAGCCGCGGAATCGTTGCTCTCGGATTCCTTGAATTGTAAAACTCGTCGATTTCACTCCAATATTCATCTGTCAACTTTCCAACCAGCGTTCTTCTGCTCGTGAGAAAATCAATATCGCCGTGTTCGGTTTATTGCAGATGTTTCCATCGGATTCTTGTCACTTCTTCTGCTCCTCTTTAATCAAGCCGACTGAGTTATGACCCCGGGTTCGATCCCCATCACTGCGCTGCCATGGAAACGCTCAGCTCAGCACTGACCTGCCTCTGTGCTCGTGTCGGATCAGCATCAAGAAGGCCGTGTCCATGCAATCAGCCAGTGTTGTGGATCGATGGAGATTAGTACAGGAGTCAAGTAAACGCATGTTCATCGCAGGGGAACGTCAAATGTGTAGGGCCTGCCAAGTCCTGGATACAACCTTAATTAATTAAAAAACTTCCTCCGTCTGGAGTTGCTTGTCGCGGTTGTATACGTCTTTGGATCCGAGGCGGAGGTACTTTAATTAAATTTGTCAAAGTTGGCATTGACGTCTGGCGCTGCGGATCTTTTGTGTCGCTTGTTTAATCAATCCCCGGCCTTCTGGTCGACTCCTGCGTTGTGTGCGCAATGCAATCTGTTTCACCTTCATTGCCTGCATCCGCGAGCCGAGTCGATTTCTTCGCGTTTTCAAGTTTTTTTCTCTGTATCTGAGATATAAATCTTGTCACAGCTATGCTTCATTGCAGAAATCGTTATTTGCAATGGCAATGCGTCTAGCTCTCTGGGACTTGTGACCGACATGAGCACGTGACATTTCTCACGGTATTGATGTGTTCTGTGGTGGAGCCGCCGTTCACGAGAAACTTAAAGAGAAATTAGTCGAGATTGCTACGAAACTATTAGTTTACAATTTCTATTTTGAAATGACTTAGGTATTACAGCCGTAAGTTTGCTCAAAGTTCGACGCAAATGTTTTCATTTCATCCTCTTTGCATGCGATGATCAATATCACGATTGCGCTAGTCGTTACAATTATGATATAATAAGAGATGAAACTATCAAGGATGTATACTTATGTCTGGTCACTAACCCATCGTACAGCATCAATAAACATGGCTGTGATTGTCACAAACTCAAGACAACTGTTTCTTGGCGAGTAGAACTTCAAATCTCTATCAACTAAGTTTCTCTTAATTAATATCTTGGTACTGAGTTTTTGCTATTAGAGGACGCATTGTAAGTTTCTAAGAAGTTGAAGAGAATTGTGAATGTCATCTACTTTGAGTTTATTTAGGTCAAAATATCAAAAAGAAAATTCACTGTTTTATTTCGTTGAAAGAAATAACTTAAATTCTTATTTGAATCAACGTCAAGTTCCATTTCTTCACGAAAATTGTACCTAACTACCAACAAATATGGAATATTGCAGGATTTGAACGTTATCTCTGTGCTAACAGTTGGCAATCAGTCAATACGCGAAGCTCTTCCAAATCTTTATGACATATAATGTCAATTTACATTTTTAGAACGTCTCGCAGTGCGAGCCAAGTACCTTATTATATCTTGCTCGGGATTTGTCAATGTCGCCTCAACCGTCGCAACCACAAGCTGATAATGTTTGTGGACGGATGGAATGTTGATAATGATTACAGAGAAGTTCGAGTCTTCCTAGCAGCTACTTTGGTCTCCCTGCGCTGAAGGAATGATGATACAAACTCTAGTGGCCAGAATAGAGTGTCGGAACGGAATCTCACTCTAAAATGAAAATGTATCGAAAATGAAAGTTCTACTCATTCACGATTTCTTCATGGTGAACCATATGTTATCAAATTGCAATGAACTGTTCATACTCGTACCTACAACTCACACCAATTACCTTACAAACAGGTAATTTCTCTCTTGCTGATGTGGTAAATGTTTAATATTGGCGTAGTATTTGAGTAGTGATAGGTACTCAAATTATAATCATAATGCATAGTCATAAACAAACTACCTCCATGCTTCTTTCTGTCTCGACAGTTCGGTCAAAGCTTGTATGTGGATTATAATGCAGATTATAAGGAGGGAGGCTGTGTGGTCTGTCAGTAAAGAGTCTTCTCACTCGACTGAGGAAACTGAGAGTAATCACAGTCAGGAAGGAAGCACGACCGCAGGAATACAATCCCGTTTAGTTTGCTACCGGATTGTCAGAATATGCTACGTAATGACCTTGACGCATATATACAAGCCATTTATTTGCCATCTAGCAATCTATTAAAAACAATTTATTAACATTATAAAAGATACCGATACTTGCAGTCAATAAAATCGTATTTAAAGTTGAGTGAATGGAATGGATATAGCAACAATAAAAAGTCTGATATAACCAGTAAACTCAGAATTACTCATTGGCTGCAGCTCGGACATCCAGAATTCAAGGTCAAAGCGTTGAGCCAACGCTGTAAATAAGGATACTGAAAGTGCCAATATTAAGATAAATCAATATTTGTTTTACAGCTCCGCGTTAAATATTAAGTAGTGGGTGAGTAAACTCTGTCTATATTGTATTCAATTTAGCAAATACTATGATTTTAAATCTCAACGAGCGCATGGTTTTAACTCTTCTTGCTGTTTTGGGAAGAGCTGCCGAACCAGATCGTAACATCATCGTCGTCGTGCTGTCCTCCCACAACACGTGATCTGCTGTTGTGCTTGGCGTTGTTCTCGACATGGTCAAGAAGCAGAGCAGTGCGTAGGAATCTGTGTTTGTTTGCTCGGAGAAAGCGCTGGAGTCACGCACGAGGTCACGCAAGTCACGTCTCTCATCCAGTTCATTTGGCCAGTCTCACATTCACATTCACAGCTCGCCATGTCATGCTGGGATAGTTACCCGTCATCCTCGAGACATAAGTGTCGCAGCTCTGTCTCGTCACTTTGCTTTAGAAACGAGTACTTTTGGCCTAGATTGAGAACATTGATGACTTTTAGCGAACAAAGAATGTTTCAACGTCGCTGATCAACCAACTCGACTGAACTTTTTAGAAGCAGCCATCAGTTTTTGTCATTCTCGCTCTACAGGTCAAACTATTCAACCGATCAGGAATATTTTTTACAGACCGTTACATCAATCTCAGGAAGATCGAAGAGGATTGATTTTGCAAGTCTTTCCGAAACTAAATTAAATATTGAAACTTCCTACAGAGAATGTCGTGTGAACTACTCGTCGTTGCCATGACGACATCATGTGCAGGGGCAACTACAAGCTCCTTGACAGGGGCTGGACAGTGTTGTCAGAGGTTCTCAGATATTTTGTGTTCCGTGTGAAATGTTCGCCTCCATGTCCCGACATCGACGCCGGGTCACTCTCGGCGGTCGTGCGGCCGGCAGGGTGGTCGTGTGCTCTACACATCACGTTTCACTCACTGGAATAGTAATTATGCCGACACGATGTAATGTGACGTACTGTTTGGCGGATTCCTCGCTTCATGTAATAGGGAAGTCTCGTGAAGATAAGAATTCAGAATAATATTTATTTTATGAAAGTTGAGATGTTGCTGAACACAGAGTTGGTATTATTTTTGTTCTTGGACGAATAGTTCTCATGTAATTAATTTACAAAGTTTGATAGATCTCCTCTCATTTAAAAACAGGAAAATTGGCAATGACATCACAGTTTGCTATATTGCCATGGCAACAAGGGAATCCCCATGTCAACACAATGTTCAAGACTTGGAAATGACATCACAGTTCTGATTCTTGTTAATGGCCGTTTTTCCCGCCAAAAATCATATGATATTTGAACTCGATTTTTATGAATGAAAATTTAAGATTTCACAGGTAATAAGTGTATTTGTCATTATTATTTGTGTTTATTTATAGAAATTTACTAGAATAAAATTTCATGAGACTTCCCTATTATACCAGCGCGAGATAATGAACCCGTTATGAACCTCATGAGCCGGCATCGCGAGGAGGAAGACTTCTGCATTGGTTCATGCTTCAGCGGTGCTCTGCAGTCACAGGGTCGGTTGGAAGGGTCTGAAAGGGCTCTCTAGAAGAGAGAAAGGAGAAAAGTTGAAGTGGAAAACAAGCCAGCCCCCTACTGAAAAATCTTGGGGCAAGGACTTTGTAAAACCTCGTCTGCGCAGGATCTTGCCAGGAACTTGCAGCAGTGGCCAGGGTACCTATTTTCTCTTTTTGATCTCGTCGCGACCGACAAAATGGTACCCAGGTATGTAAAGGCACTACAGGAAACCCCGAGGCCCTATTTTATAACTTGAAAATTAGGCCCGAATCCGATTTACTGAATCTTTCTCTTTTTGACCTCTCGCTCTCAACCCAGTGTGGTTGAAACTCTGAATTCATCATTCGTTTCATTCATTGCTATGACAAATGTCTACACGTTGGAAAGACCAAATCTTACTTGTAAGTCTTTCGGAATGCATGGAATATTGCAATAAAAATGTTCGCTCTCTCTGTGAGTAGGAAGGCGAGGAGAGGGTTGGTTCTCGAAGCGCGACGCACTGTGTGCTACTTGTTGCGTGAGTGTACGAGGTCACGTGGCTGTTGAGACGCTCAGTGGCGCGTGTTCGAGTCTCGCCTCACAACACAGCTCACGTTCATTGTTCGCGATCAATGTTAGGCGGCGCAGTTTCACTGTCATTGCCACTGACTTCACGGCACGTACTCGAGGATTTCAACCCTAGCGAGGTGTCGGCCGTCACCCTGCACTTGCACCGAATAAATGTGGCAATTATAACATTTTAATTTCTCTGTGGACGACATTTAAGTTCAAATTAATAAAGTTGACCTGAGAGTGGAAGCACAACACCCGAGTAAAATGCTATGGGTTATTGGGTATGCATTGAGTTTTTGAAAAGAGTGATAGTCAATGCTTACATTTCAATGAAATTAATCTGTTGCTAATAATAATTTGTATTTTAAATATTTGCATTGTGAATTTGTGAACTTCCATACTGACTGATACTTGAACATGCTTGAACTGAATTTCGTTCTACCGGATGGTTCTTCTACTCAACCGCTACTCTATTTTAAAAACAACATTTACTTTCTTATTAGGACTCCCAGTCCCCCCCCCCCCCCCCTTGATTCCATTGTGGCGCTGCGTTATGAACAATATCTTGTAATGAATTTTGAAAATAGATTGACAATAATTTCTCTGCTTATTGCTTGTCACTTCCTTCGATTTCACTAGACAAAGACGTGACATCGAAAATCATTCATCATTTGAAATTCATGAAATGATTTCATTGTCACGACATTTTTATTCGCATTGCCATTGGCTTTCGTAATTCAAGGTGCATTACTGAAACTTTCCAACATGCCTACTTATGATTTCCAGTGAAAACAAAATATTTGTGTATAATATGTAGAATAAGTAGTCCACTTTACACAACTAAGATTGATCGTTCAATAAATCTGATTGACTAAAAAATGTTAGATCGCACCATCAGAAGTGAGTCCAAGCGATCTCCTTTCCTTGTCTCACTCTAGTATATGACCTCACATTTCAATGATAATAACAAGCTTTGATTGGTACGGAACATGACCAGAACTCATTCAAATTTGTTCACCGATCAATTTTTGTTGTGCCGAGTGTACATAAAAGCTCGTGCAAAGCATAAATCTTAAACTTTGTGTGGCATGTAGAAAGTTGGCAAACTGTGTATAGGTACTGTAAATTCTGCATGCTATTATGTGGTGTGGGAGTAGTAGATAGAGGTTTGCGGTGTAGTAATCATGGTTCCATCTCTTTTCGGCGCCATTTCTGTATTCGAAAATACGTTCATCATCATCCTGATACTTTCCCTTCTCAATGCCATGCCGTAAGAGTGTTGTTATTTGCTTATTTCACGGCCACGCGAGCCGCGCACTTCGGCTGTTTTGTTTTGTTTCAACGAAGCCGTGCCTCCTGTCATTGTTGCCAGGTGTATATTGTTTTGTTGTTTCCGACGCTGTTGTTCACAGAGCACCGCTAAATATCGGTTACGTAACTCACCGTAACAGAGGCTTAGAAAGTCGTGAGAAATTACTCTGTTTTTGTGCTCCAGATAATGATACTACCTGGGTATGATCTGTCTTTCCGTGATGCAGTTTTAAAAACTTCACGTTTCCTTACAATTAAAGTACCTACTCCGATGAACACACCTACTTTAAATACATCACGACCTTCTTGTTTCACTCATGCTTGCCTGGTCAGTACAACAATATGGTGGTACAACAGAGGTGCCATCCGTACCTGAGAAGGTTAATGGAATCTACATTAACGGGCTCCATTTCTAGAGGTGTCAAAACTCCACTTTGTAGTCCTGTAAACGTGAATGTTTGAGCTTTATTGCTTCTAAAAGTGAAGCTGTTAAAAAGTAGGTATAGGTACTATGAAAACGCTCTGTGTAACGCGTTGATAAGCGAGCGATCGTATTGCATGCGAATTAATATTCGTGTGAAAGTTGCTGCTCTATAATAGACCTTGGAAATAAGACAAAGGGAATCTGATCGAATGCGTCAAAGAAGCAGCGATAATTTTCTCCTTGAATTTCTGTGAATACATTTGACAAATATTTCAAAACATGTAGGTATAAAATATTTGTACAATGTTGAAGTTCTTGACAGATTTGTCTAAATATTGACCTAAAATGTTGGTCCCAATGAAAATGCCAAGTTTTAAATAAATCGATCAAACGGTTTAATTTTTAATTTTGGACTAATCACAGGATCGCCTTGCAAAATTTCAGATCGATTGGTTGAACGGGTTTCCTGGCCTTTGCCAAAAACCATGAAAAAAGTCAGAGAAAAAGCTATAAGTCCCGTAGTGACGCTCGCTGAGTAAATCAAATCCCCATAAAAAACACTCCGTGTAAAAATACCCGCCAAGTCTCTTCAACTATAAAAAGAAGAAATCTAAAAATTCAACACTGAAAAGAAGTGATATCAAAAAATGAGCCAAGTCAAAACTTAATTTTAAAAACCAAAATATACTTGGCGCATCGTGTATATAAATAGTATAGAAGCATATGCCAAAAATTAAATGTACCTAAATATATATAATATACCTATAATGCCCTTAAAAACGATGCGCCAAGTATATTTTGGTTTTTAAAATTAAGTTTTGACTTGGCTCATTTTTTGATATCACTTCTTTTCAGTGTTGAATTTTTAGATTTCTTCTATTTTTTTATAGTTGAAGAGACTTGGCGGGTATTTTTACTCGAAGTGTTTTTTATGGGGATATCACTTATTTTTTTAGTTTATTTACACAACTTGTAACACACATCGGAGCAACAATGACCAATTACTTTTAAAAAATACGCCATTTCCGAATTGGTTAATACGAAAAATTGTGTTTGGTGCTCAATATACCTAAGCTTAAAGTGATATTCCATGAAGAATTGCGCAAGCTTCGTTACAATCAGTCCAGCCGTTTTCGAGATATGGTATCACTTCCGGTTTTCAAAATGGCGACTAAAATTACTGCCACATAGAATTTATTTCTATAAATGTTATGTATCATTTTAAGCCTTCTGAATATGTAGTTATTGTAGTAAGAGGTCATTTAAATCTAGTTCTTCATTTTCATGACGTCATTTCCGGTTTCGGTAATAGTACATCTCTACTTTAACTATTGATATTCCATATAGATGACCGTCTGAATCATTTGGCGCTGGTTTAATTCCTAACGGTCTAGCTGTTTTCGAGATAATACGTCACTTCCGGTTTCAAAATGGCGGCTTCCTGTTGGTTTTATAAAAAGGCACCTCAGACGCCAAAAGTGCACATGTGGTGAAAATTTCAGATCGATCGGCTCAGCCGTTTAGGCTGTGGCGGTGATTGCGGTGTTTCCTGATATCATCATCATCATCATCAGATCAAGATAGGTTTTAAAAGGGGTGTAATTTCACGTTTTTCACGGCCCTCTAGCTCGCAAACGGCATAACATATTGTTCCCTAATTTGGTATATGTAGTGGGGTGGGCCATAGCTCGAAATTAAGATATATTGCAACAATGTGAGATTTTCTAATTTTAAGATCCAGTAGGCCGAAAATGCCGTGTTGTTGCTTACAGTAAAAGTGGTTGGTCTGCTCCTCAGTTTATTATGCATCCCCATAAAAAAACACTCCGTGTAAAAATACCAGCCAAGTCTCTTCAACTTAAAAAAAAAATGAAATCTAAAAATTCTGCACTGAAAAGTAGTGATATCAAAAAATTAGCCAAGTCAAAACTTTATTTGAAAATCAAAAAATACTTGGCGCATCGTGTACATAAATAGCTTGGAAGTATAAGCCAATTATAAATTATACATGAAATATACATATACATAGTATACCTATAATGCCCTAAAAAAAACGATGCGCCAAGTATTTTTTGATTTTCAAATAAAGTTTTGACTTGGCTAATTTTTTGATATCACTACTTTTCAGTGCAGAATTTTTAGATTTCATTTTTTTTTTAAGTTGAAGAGACTTGGCTGGTATTTTTACACGGAGTGTTTTTTTATGGGGATATCACTAGTTTTTTTAGTTTATTTACACAACTTTTAACACATATCGGAGCAACAATGACTAATTCCTTTAAAAAAATAGGCCATTTCCGAATTGGTTACTACGAAAAAATGTGTTTGGGGCTAAATATAAGCTTGTTTTGATATTCCATGAAGAATTGCGAAAGCATTGTTCCAATAGGTCCAGCCGTTTTCGAGATATGGCATCACTTCCGGTTTTCATAATGGCGGCTGAAATTACAGCCACCTAGAATTTATTTCTATAAATGTTATGTATCATTATAAGCCTTCTGAATTTGTAGTTATTGTAGTAAGAGTTAATTCAAGTCTGATTCTTCATTTTTATGACGTCATTTCCGGTTTCGGTAATAGTAAATGTATATTTTGACTATTGATATTCCATAAAGATGACCGTCTGAATCATTTGGCGATAGTTTTATTCCGATCGGTGTAGTCGTTTTCGAGATATGACGTCACTTCCGGTTTCAAAATGGCGCCTTCCGGTTGGTTTTATAAAAAGGCACCTCGGACGCCAAAAGTGCACATGTGGTAAAAATTTCAAGTCGATCGGTTAAGCCGTTTAGGCTGTGGCGGTGATTGCGGTGTTTCGTGATATCATCATCAGATGAAGATAGGTTTTAAAAGGGGTGTAATTTCACTGTTTTCACGGCCCTCTAGCCCACAAATGGCATTACCTATTGTTCCCAAATTTAGTATATGTTGTCAGGTGGGCCATAGCTCGAAATTAAGTTATTTCGCAACAATGTGAGATTTCCCAATTTTGAGATCCAGTAGGCCGAAAATGCCATGTTGTTGCTTACAGTAAAAGTGTTTGGTCTGCTCCTCAGTTTATTAGGCATTTACGGTATGTTGAGTGACTGTGAGTGTATAGTACGACTTGGCTGGGTGGAGCGACCGCTCCACTAGATATACGGTATGTTGAGTGACTGTGAGTGTACGGTACGACTTGGCTGGGTGGAGCGACCGCTCCACTAGATCCCCAAGGCTTTGAGCCCTTTTTATGAATGCCGATTAATTTATACCCTTTTCTTTTTACGTGGTAGACGTATGTCTTTGTAAGTATCTTGATCATAGTAGGTATCATAGCAGCCTCCAGGAATTTCTTGATTCATAACTGTACCAACTCTTCAGTGTCAATCATCTTTAGTTCTACTAGTACTAGTTTTATTTATCTTTCTATATGTTAGTTTCATTATTATTAATTTTTATCAGTTTTATTTATTTATAACTGTACATAAAACTGTCAATGTTCTGACTTGTAAATATTTTGTTATAACTTGTACATCTTATATCTTATATCTTACTCAACAACTGACGATACCCATACATGTATAATGTACTTGTCCACGGGATGATAATAAAATACAATATCGCGATTCGTTGGGATAGTTCCACCCACCAAATCAAAGGAAAGATCGCTACGGGTAGTATTGCAATAAATTTCCCTTCACCTACGAAGTTACCTGCTTTCAACTTTGAAATTATTTTTATATTCTGGTTCTACCGCCAAGAATTTGACAGCGTAACAAATTCTCTGCGAGTTTATTGGGGAATGTCATGATTCATCTGATTGGCTGGTTCTTGGCCGCGGCACGAGTCAAGCACTATGACGTCATGGTGTCACGTGCCACTGCTGCTCAGCTGGGCAGAACATGAACGCGAGGGGTGCGAGAGTCGAGTGTTCACTTTTTAAACACATCACATGGCGCTGGTTTTTGCTCAATCTGGGACTGCGATACAGATTATATAGCTGATAGCATTATTCCGGTCAAGCAGAAATTTGGTGACGTCAATGCCATTCATTTTATTCTGTATCAGAGTATTGTATTATACCTACCTACTCTGTGAGATTATATATTTATATTTATTATTCGTATTTGTATGTTGTACCATGGTTGTACCAAATGGCTCTGTATTGACAATGTATCCATCCAATATCATGTACTGATCTATTGGGACAATAAAAATCTATCTATCTAGATGTACAAACGTAATAAATTGAATATCCAATACCACGTACATTACAATATTAAAGAAATCACAAAAATATTATAAAAATTTTAAAATTAACAAAATTTAACAAAATTCATCAAAGTCTTTGTCTAGACACCTAAAGTCTACACTATGTTGGTAGGTAATAATTTCTAGTTAATCAATATGCTGCGTTTGCTCTGTACAATGTATTACAGGATTAATGTATGTGAAGTCATACAAGACTGCAACTGTATACTTGACTGGCAACACTTTGGCTGGCTTCACCCATTGACCTCCGACACGTTGTATGTTGCAGACTGGAGATGCGACTAGCTGGTTCGTACGCCGGCCGCCTGGGCTTGACTGCTTGGAGACGCAAGTCCACGGTGCTGGGCGTCGCGTGCGGTCTGCTGCTGCTCATCTACTGTCTGCAGTACAACACCTGGCACAACGCCCCGCCCGACAAGACGCTCACCGACAAGCCGGACGACGCGGCCGACAAGAGTCCGCCGCGGGAGGCGAAGCAGGTGCATCGCGGCAACGTGCAGTTCGTCCAGGCGGGCGACGGCAACGCGTTCCCCGACGACGCCGCGCCTCCCGCTCCCATCGCAGGTCAAGATGCCTTCCTGCTGAAGCCGGCCGCCGAGCTGCTCTCCAACTCCCCCTCACGGGACGACATCATCGGCCGGCGCAAGTCCCTGGAGCTGTTCAACGCCAACAGCTATCACATCCAGAGCAACGACGTCAACCAGCCGAGAGCTGCGGAGGTCGTCACGACTCCGGAACAGTCGTACAGCAACTACGACTCTCAAGGACTCTACCAGATGGGAATCCCGTACGTGAACCTGGACAGCAAGCATCCCTACATCCCGGAACACAGACTGGTCCATCTGGATCTGAAGGGAGCGCCGCCCAAGGTCAGCTTCCTGAAGCGGCTGTTCCCATTGGTGCGGCAGTTGGGCGCGACGGGCGTGCTGCTGGAGTGGGAGGACATGTTTCCCTTCACCGGCACGCTGGCTCCCATCTCGGCCGGGAACTGTTACACCCGAGCCGAGGTTCGAGACATCGTCGAGGCCGCCACCAACAGTGACCTGGAAGTCATCCCGCTCGTACAGACGTTCGGCCACGTGGAGTTCGCGCTCAAGCACTCCGAGTTCTCGAGTCTCCGTGAAGTCCCCGACTCCCCTCAGGCGCTCTGTCCGTCGCTGAATGCGTCGATGACCTTCGTGGAGCAGCTGATCGAGCAGGTGATGTCGGCGCACGCGGGCTCGAGGTTCCTGCACATCGGGTGCGACGAGGTGTTCCAGATGGGCGAGTGTCCGCGCTGCAGGAACCAGATGCGCGAGACGCTCTTCCTGTCTCACGTGGCGCGCGTGGCCAGGCACGTGCGAGCGCGGTACAGCGCCAACGACGGCTCGCCGATCATGCCCATCATATGGGACGACATGCTCAGACACATCTCCACGCAGAGCATGGACGAGTTCCACATCGGAGACCTCGTCGAGCCAATGGTAAGTCGGTCCTTCCTGCACTGTAGTCAGCTCTAGCGTAGACTTTACTGCCAAGAGTCAAGCAAGACCTGTGTGCTCTTACAAATGTGTATATTTCATTTCATGGATATCTTTCCAATATAATATTTCGTACCAATAGTTGCAGAATGCAGGCCTGTTGAATTTACATAACAAAACTTACTTTTGTAAAAAGCACCTTACTTACGGCTGTGTATCACTATCAGTTATTTTGAAATGTGTAATTATTAGGTGCCAGAAGCTGTGTTTCATCATTAGGGGTGGTAATATAAGAAAGAAAAAATATCAAAATTTTAATCTACCAAATTTGTTGGATAAGTAAATGCTTGAAGGCATCAATCTTTATTGATACTCTTGGATTTACATATTGGAATGATCAAAAAAATTGGTAATACCCGTCCTCAGTGTATTTGAACATCTAGCTAACCAAGTCTTGTGTTTTGACAGGTGTGGGTGTATGCGGAGGACGTGTACAGGTTTGTGCCTGCCATGGTGTGGGACAAGTATGGGTCCGTGTTCCCGCGGGTGTGGGCCGCCAGCGCCTTCAAGGGGGCGTTTGGGGAGACGCTCTACATCCCCAACGTCAAGCGCCATCTGGAGAACAACCTGCGCTGGCTGGAAGTGATGACGTCGGAGGCACCGAAGTTCAAAGGCGGCTTCAGAGGGATTGCGCTGACCGGCTGGCAGAGGTACGCCTTGTGAAGTAGAGAATAATAAAGAGAATTTTAATTTGGCATAGGAATGCAAACATTGATAAATGAACATAAATTCATTATTGTTCAAGGACACCTAGTTGATTCATTATATAATAGTCAGTTTTTAGATGCTTCCTTAATTTACAGTAATAATTTTAATTAAATATTAAAAATAATGCTAGTATCAAAAATATTTTCTAATATTATTTTCATATAAAAATTAGGGTAGGTAGTAAATTTAGAAAGCTTTATCTTTACATTCAAAGTCATTGTGAATGCTTTGTTCTGACTTGAATTACAATACAAGTTCTGTTCTGTCTCAGATACGACCACTTCTCCGTGCTGTGTGAACTGCTGCCTGCGTCGGTTCCATCTCTTGCGGTGAACCTCGTGGCAACCAGCAACGGCTTCTTCAACCAATCACTGAAGCAGCCACTCTACTCCACCCTGGGCTGCTCGCGGACAACGGCTTCCTCCGACTCCGTCGTCAACCTCAACTCCGATCCCTTCATGTGGGACAAGTTCTCTCGCTGCTTCTTCCCCGGAGCTCCGTTCTTCAAGCTGACGTATCGCCTGCATTCGGCCGAAGCCGAGGTCCGCGACTACCTCAAGTCCGTGACCAAGTCCAAGGGCTGGATGACGGAATTCAACGTGCGACACAACTTCTCCAGTCCACTGCGCGTGGACGAGTTGATGTCGGACCACTCGCGCGTGTATCACACGCTGGCTTCACTCGTCCGCGCAAGCAAGGAGGCCCTGGACGACGTGTTCGACGGCTTCACGATAGCCGAGTGGGTCGAACAGCGGTTGTATCCCGACCTCAAGGTGCTGGATCAGATTCAGAGGGACTCGGTCGCGCTCAAGGGAGTTCGACATTGGCCGAGAAGGCCCTTTGCACCGCTGAGGGATTTGCACAAGCTCGGTCTGGTGTTAGACGGAGAGAACGCCACCGCACAGGCGGCAGAGAAATAACCCGGTGTCATGCTCGTGCTTGCGCTCTTCGTCGGACTAACTCTCTTCAACATTGCGTACTGAACTTGTGCTTGTAGAAACGGTCTGAAACGAAGTGTCTAGGATCTTGTGTGAACAGTGTTAGATGTTAAAGAGCAACACATGCAGCACAGTGAAGTGGACACGATTGGAACTATTTGACACACGACGAGACTGAACCGAAGATGTGAAACCAAGAGGCTACATTGTGTGTTGTGCCGGTTGCGTAACCAGACTGTAAAGGCGACACTTGACTAGGCAGCTAATTGTTATAAATACCAGGTATTAATTAATCTTTAGACTACCAGAACTATTGAATACAAATTGCCAGGAAATTCTTTGTCCGCTGGGCCAATTCTGATCAAACGTTTGTGTTCGTTACAGATTCTTTACATATGAATTAAATTAACCAAACCAGTATTGAATTGTTGATGTGGAATTTAGATTCACGCACCACTACAGAATCTGGTTTAAACGCACTGATCTCGTTCTGGTAGTCTAAAGGTAGACAGTTATATGACTCGATGTTAGGTATTAAACAACCCACCACTGCTTACTCATTAGTTACTATTAATGATTCTATGATTTCCTCACAGTTCAAAGCAATACTAGTTCACTTGTCATTCATATTTTACAACAATGACTGAATGAATATTTTATGGTAATTTTTAATGTAGAGATTTAATTTGTTGAAGTTATTCTGCATACAGTGAATGCAAAACTTTGTTCAAGTAAGTATTAATTGTGATACACGAGGCCCTCTATTTAGTATATAGTGTAGGTAGTCACCAGGACTGGACAAACGTTCAAGTTCGAGCTTAGATCTACTTCTATGTTGAGTGAATGTTACTTTTGCTGACGGACGGCGGAAATGGGAGATGGTCATGATATTTATATGAAAAGTTTGCAAATCACTACCTAATATTAACTTACATTTTAAGAAGCAAAATACAGATTTATGGGAAATGTGAAAAATTGAAAAGAATTCTAAACATAATTTTTTTATTAATTAATTTTGCTTTTTTGATGAATGTGATGAATAATCTAGTGTCAGATTTAAAAATGCAGTTGCAAATGGCCGAAAGCTGGAGCAATATATTAATGTTTGGGCCAACAGGAAGGAAATATTAACAAAATCAATTAATTGTTATTGTTATTTACGTACTGACTGTAAATCTCTAGAATTGCATATTGGAAGAGATAAATAACTTTATTATTATTTTTATAACTAATAATTTACTATTTTATCATAAGTATTACCATTTGTGTCCATTATGAAGCGTGGAGTTGATCCCGTCATGGATTCTCTCTCTACTCTGCTCCGCCAGCAAAGTATACTTGCGAGAATCAGTGCGAAGTGGTGTACCAGCCGGGACCAAGATATTGTTAGTGATCAGTTGTTAGCGACTGAACAAGCGCTGTACTTACAGAATAGATTATTGCCCTTAGGAACCAATTATTGTCATTTGTCGGTATGGCTGCCCATTATTTAATGTATGATTGATTAATATAGGGACTGTTGCATAGAGTAAAGTAATCATTAATAAAGTAATTAATGTTATAATGCATTATATTATTGCCTTTTGATCCTCTCCTGTCATCCATCAGATGTGACTCTGTTTCTGGGCACCTGAGCCTTGAGGTTTGGTGCCTGAACCTACGCCACTGCAGCCCCGCTGGGACGGTGTGTAGTTTGAACACCACCATGAATAGCGCCACATACCACAGTCTTCCTGCCCCTCGCGTCTTGCCAGCAGACGACTCCACATGCTCATATTCTCCTCCAAGTTGCTCCTCTCTTGTCATCTGACACTTGGTGTCTACGCGAGTTGTTATATTTATTGAAGATTCAGCAGTTGAATTTAATTTTCTGTACAGTCGATCGTAAGAGTCGCCGCCATAGTATAAAGATCAGTCCGTTCACGTCGCCGCTGGCTGAGGTAAGAAAAGAGTATTTGTAATTCCTTGTTTTCGTTAAACATTGGTCTTCTTCTTGCGAGCTGTTAGCGCGCAGATGCCGGGAAGTGCATGTGTTTATCTCAGACATTTGGGAGGATGGGAGCGCTTCCTCCCCCGCCCACAAATTAACTTCGCGTAGCAGTAAAATCGTTTTTATCCTTGCTGCTCGGCTGGCTGCAGGCATAGGTAATTATGAAATTTACGAAGAAGATAAATTTTTAATGCACATAATAAATGATAAGTTATCTCTATTGCTTAATTTTAGCAAATGAAAACATTTCGGAGAATTTAAGAAATCTTGAAGAAATCTCGGTTGAATCTAATTTTACTGGCACTAGGTACCTACCTCTATATAGTTGTTATACCTCAACTATGTTTGTTTTTCATAATTTGTTGTTATTTTATATGTTATGTCCACTTGTGGAGTTTTACTCTGTTGGATATATTGTACAAATAAATAAATAAATAAAAAACTCAAGTATTTTTACAAAATGGATATCAATATCATAACTTCCCGTAACTTCCACGCCGTAATGATCTGTAACATGATTGATTACCTACCCTAACGAAATTTGTCAAGCTATTTCTAATTATAATAATTACAACATTATAAAAATAAAAATAATTTCGTATGCCAAAACTATTTACATTTAAAAAATCATATTTTGAATCGTTTGACATTTTGTAAAATCCTGGTTTGCCGAACTTGAAATTCTGCGGCCTTCTGAGAACTTTTCAGGTTTCCCGCGACAGTCCCTCCTGATTGAGGGTTTTTGTGGGTTTCTTCTTCAAAGGAGACAAATACTGGGAAGGTCAACCGCCTCCTTCCCACCGTCCATCCATCCCATTTATAGCCTCCTTGGCGTGAATTTAGAGCATCTTCCTCGAAATTCGTAATACGAAATTAAATATAAATATCCTACTGCTTCATTTCTATAATTTCCCTCAAATTTCGAAACAATTCTATGTCTTGGAAAACCTTGTTTGCAATAGCTTTAGTTTACCTATTATTGAGCGAGCGTAGCGAGCGTCACCACGGTACTCTTATGGTACTTTCTCTGTGTGTTTTTTTTTTTTGTCTGCACTGCCGAGGTCAAACCGCACAACCAATCGATCTGAAATTTTGCACACGTACTAACGTAATCTATGCGGTCTCTGGGATCGTTTTTGAAAGGGATCCTGTGATTGGTTCAAATTTAAAAAAAATTATCTTTCGATTGGTTGGCCCGTTCAATTTGAAATTTTGATAAGTCATTACGACCAACATTTTGCCCAATCAAACAAAATTTAATCCAAATCCTCCGATTGGTTAAAATTAAAAAAAAAATTCATGTGTTTTTTGAAATTTAAACTAGAACCGTATCACCGATCAACTTAAAACGTTGCATGGTCATTGGGACCAACATAATCTGTATTTTTTACTTCTTTCAGACTATTCTGTGTTTAAATCCAAAAGTAATTGACATTTTACGGACATTTTGCGTGTTGGCTGTCAAATTTCTCGAAAATGTTGATTACGGCAACTTCGACTCTTTCATAATTCCAAGGTAGTTAGTGCAGAAAGTTTCAAATGCATATGAAACTAATCATCTTTCCTTTCAACGTGCTCGCTCATAAACGCGTTACACAGAGCGTTTTCCTATTATAATATTTTAAATGTTTAAAACCCTGATAATGGAAGGGAATCAACTCTTCTTGTTGTGATTCGTGATGGTCGAGAGGGAAGTGGGGGGGGGGGGGGGGGGGGTCTGGTAATGTCTTCTCCTGGGAAAAGAAAAAGCGTAATTCCTAAAGCGGCAATCACTATTTTAGAGTACCTAAATAATAATTAATTCCATTAGGTACATTGAGTCAGGGGTTCACGCCCTTTTATTGATTAAAACTTTTAATTGTAAATGGAGCAATATAAAAAATATTATTAATGCGTAATAACTAATACCTTCAGTATCAGAGTTCTTGATAATGTTTAAACGGCGTGTCAATTCACACGGCAGCCGTGCCCGCAAGAGGTTCAAATTCTATTTACACCAGAAGTTCGCCGTGTGCCCAAGAAGGCGTATGCTATTCACACCAGAGTTCGCCGTGCGCGCAAGAAGGCGTATGCTATTTACATCAGAGTAAAACCGTGTGTGGAAACGGCCTTGTATTATGAACACGACACGGTAGTAGACCGTGCAAGTGAGCTGCGAACACATTAGATACCTAGTTCAAATTCTAGAGTGACACCATATAGCAACATAGCATTCAATCTGCCACTGCCACTGCGTGGCAGTGGCAGATTGAATGCTATTTTGTTCAGATATGAACGTCACTTTGTCACGTGCTTGGCAGTGGCAGATTGAATGCTATTTTGTTTAGATATGAACGTCACTTTGTCACGTGCTTGGCAGTGGCAGATTGAATGCTATTTTGTTCAGATATGAACGTCACTTTGTCACGTGCTTGGCAGTGGCAGATTGAATGCTATTTTGTTCAGATATGAACGTCACTTTGTCACGTGCGTGGCAGCTGCAGATTGAATGCTATTTTGTTCAGATATGAACGTCACTTTGTCACGTGCTTGGCAGTGGCAGATTGAATGCTATTTTGTTCAGATATGAACGTCACTTTGTCACGTGCTTGGCAGTGGCAGATTGAATGCTATTTTGTTCAGATATGAACGTCACTTTGTCACGTGCTTGGCAGTGGCAGATTGAATGCTATTTTGTTCAGATATGAACGTCACTTTGTCACGTGCTTGGCAGTGGCAGATTGAATGCTATTTTGTTCAGATATGAACGTCACTTTGTCACGTGCGTGGCAGTGGCAGATTGAATGCTATTTTGTTCAGATATGAACGTCACTTTGTCACGTGCGTGGCAGTGGCAGATTGAATGCTATTTTGTTCAGATATGAACGTCACTTTGTCACGTGCTTGGCAGTGGCAGATTGAATGCTATTTTGTTCAGATATGAACGTCACTTTGTCACGTGCTTGGCAGTGGCAGATTGAATGCTATTTTGTTCAGATATGAACGTCACTTTGTCACGTGCGTGGCAGTGGCAGATTGAATGCTATTTTGTTCAGATATGAACGTCACTTTGTCACGTGCTTGGCAGTGGCAGATTGAATGCTATTTTGTTCAGATATGAACGTCACTTTGTCACGTGCTTGGCAGTGGCAGATTGAATGCTATTTTGTTCAGATATGAACGTCACTTTGTCACGTGCGTGGCAGTGGCAGATTGAATGCTATTTTGTTCAGATATGAACGTCACTTTGTCACGTGCTTGGCAGTGGCAGATTGAATGCTATTTTGTTCAGATATGAACGTCACTTTGTCACGTGCTTGGCAGTGGCAGATTGAATGCTATTTTGTTCAGATATGAACGTCACTTTGTCACGTGCGTGGCAGTGGCAGATTGAATGCTATTTTGTTCAGATATGAACGTCACTTTGTCACGTGCGTGGCAGTGGCAGATTGAATGCTATTTTGTTCAGATATGAACGTCACTTTGTCACGTGCGTGGCAGTGGCAGATTGAATGCTATTTTGTTCAGATATGAACGTCACTTTGTCACGTGCGTGGCAGTGGCAGATTGAATGCTATTTTGTTCAGATATGAACGTCACTTTGTCACGTGCGTGGCAGTGGCAGATTGAATGCTATTTTGTTCAGATATGAACGTCACTTTGTCACGTGCGTGGCAGTGGCAGATTGAATGCTATTTTGTTCAGATATGAACGTCACTTTGTCACGTGCGTGGCAGTGGCAGATTGAATGCTATTTTGTTCAGATATGAACGTCACTTTGTCACGTGCGTGGCAGTGGCAGATTGAATGCTATTTTGTTCAGATATGAACGTCACTTTGTCACGTGCGTGGCAGTGGCAGATTGAATGCTATTTTGTTCAGATATGAACGTCACTTTGTCACGTGCGTGGCAGTGGCAGATTGAATGCTATTTTGTTCAGATATGAACGTCACTTTGTCACGTGCGTGGCAGTGGCAGATTGAATGCTATTTTGTTCAGATATGAACGTCACTTTGTCACGTGCGTGGCAGTGGCAGATTGAATGCTATTTTGTTCAGATATGAACGTCACTTTGTCACGTGCGTGGCAGTGGCAGATTGAATGCTATTTTGTTCAGATATGAACGTCACTTTGTCACGTGCGTGGCAGTGGCAGATTGAATGCTATTTTGTTCAGATATGAACGTCACTTTGTCACGTGCTTGGCAGTGGCAGATTGAATGCTATTTTGTTCAGATATGAACGTCACTTTGTCACGTGCTTGGCAGTGGCAGATTGAATGCTATTTTGTTCAGATATGAACGTCACTTTGTCACGTGCTTGGCAGTGGCAGATTGAATGCTATTTTGTTCAGATATGAACGTCACTTTGTCACGTGCGTGGCAGTGGCAGATTGAATGCTATTTTGTTCAGATATGAACGTCACTTTGTCACGTGCGTGGCAGTGGCAGATTGAATGCTATTTTGTTCAGATATGAACGTCACTTTGTCACGTGCTTGGCAGTGGCAGATTGAATGCTATTTTGTTTAGATATGAACGTCACTTTGTCACGTGCTTGGCAGTGGCAGATTGAATGCTATTTTGTTCAGATATGAACGTCACTTTGTCACGTGCTTGGCAGTGGCAGATTGAATGCTATTTTGTTCAGATATGAACGTCACTTTGTCACGTGCGTGGCAGCTGCAGATTGAATGCTATTTTGTTCAGATATGAACGTCACTTTGTCACGTGCTTGGCAGTGGCAGATTGAATGCTATTTTGTTCAGATATGAACGTCACTTTGTCACGTGCTTGGCAGTGACAGATTGAATGCTATTTTGTTCAGATATGAACGTCACTTTGTCACGTGCGTGGCAGTGGCAGATTGAATGCTATTTTGTTCAGATATGAACGTCACTTTGTCACGTGCTTGGCAGTGGCAGATTGAATGCTATTTTGTTCAGATATGAACGTCACTTTGTCACGTGCTTGGCAGTGGCAGATTGAATGCTATTTTGTTCAGATATGAACGTCACTTTGTCACGTGCGTGGCAGTGGCAGATTGAATGCTATTTTGTTCAGATATGAACGTCACTTTGTCACGTGCGTGGCAGTGGCAGATTGAATGCTATTTTGTTCAGATGTGAACGTCACTCTGTCACGTGCTTGGCAGTGGCAGATTGAATGCTATTTTGTTCAGATATGAACGTCACTTTGTCACGTGCGTGGCAGTGGCAGATTGAATGCTATTTTGTTCAGATATGAACGTCACTTTGTCACGTGCGTGGCAGTGGCAGATTGAATGCTATTTTGTTCAGATATGAACGTCACTTTGGCACGTGCTTGGCAGTGGCAGATTGAATGCTATTTCGTTCGGAATGACGTCACTTTGGCATCATGCTCAATTATACGAGCACTCGTACAATCTCGAAAATAGGGGTTTCGAAAACAAAACATGATCAATGCAAAAAGGGACATTTCCTCTTGTATAAGTTTTCAATTGAATTTCCTTTTAATACTCTCCAAGGGGGGGGGGGGGGGGGGGGTTGCACTGATCCCCCCTTGAGTATGGAATCATCACTGAGGGGGAGGGAGGCTTTGCTACCTACCCCCTCCCACCCTCCCTAGCTTATATTATGTACGACTTCAGAAGTAATGAGTTGCTATGCAGCATGTATGACAAATGACAATCAATCTTTCACAATGTGAATTTTAATATAAAGAAATTAGTGAACCAACTTTAGATTTTATGTCGGCATTTTCTTGTCCAACATCTCATGCACAGTCTTCATGCTCTTGGTAATCTGTGTTGTTTCTCCCGCAGGAATGGGGGCTCTGCGCATGAACAAGAAGCGTATGCTGTACGTCTGTTTAGCTGCAGTCGTAGCGTACTTGCTGCTGCGGGTACGCCCTCAGAGCGCTCAGTTCCAAGTGTTCATTGCGAACTCTCGACCGATCGACGTGTGGGAGTTCGTTGCCGACTTCAGCAACGTGAAGAGCATTAATCCAATAATGTGAGTCCATACGTCACCATTGTTCTGTTGAATATTCAACCACTTCCTCCTCTCCCCCTTCCAACCCATCTCAATCATGCTTTTCACTGTATCAGGCACAAGCAGTACTCTCGGTGTACTTTTCAAAATTCTCTTTGAATAAGATATATTCAATGTTCCCCTTCCTCTGTACTTTTATTTTTTATGAATTATCACCACAATAATTCAGTTTACAAATTTTCTTTCTGCTGTGGCTCTTGACTTCTGTTTTTTATTTCCTAAATATAAAAAAATTAACATTGGTTTTAATAGTTAAAAAAATAAATTAGTGTGATTGTTGTTCTTTTGGCAGAATTGATTTCAATATCCTGGGTGAGAGCGGTAACTACGAGCACTGGCAGTACTCAGCTGAATACACCGAGCACATGTATATGCTTCCGAGCATTCAGCAAGCGACTCATTCTCACTTCAACATCCGACCCGACGGCAAGGACTATGTCATTCTCGGAACTCATACCACGTGCTTCTTCAGCATGGGTTGTTGTAAGTACAGTGACGAAGCGTCGAGTGTCGGGAGTCAGGTCTTTACGTGTATTTCTCAGTGTTGGGGAAGGAACTTTTTAAAAGAACGCATTCTTTTTTGAGAACTTTTAACTGAAAGCGTCAAAAGTTCAAATCAGATAATATCAGAGAAAGTGAACGTGTTCAAGTTCTTTTTAACCGCGAACTTTGAATGTGAGGAAGTTCTCGCTATGTTGTCCGAAATTTGGAGACATTATAATTTCTAATAGGTAACGTATCTGTACCATTTCCGTGTTATGGTATTGCTTCAGCATAATATTTAGGTTTAATTAATTTTGAGTAAACTTGTTTTGTTCGGAAAGTATGAACACTTTTAATATGATTAGGTATACTTGAATACTTTGAATAGTACTCTGATTACATTTCCATATTGTCAAGGCTTCAGCAAAATAGTATTAAGATTTAATTAATTTTGAGTTAATTGTTTTGCAAATGCAAATAAAACAGGACAATCAGCAGTTTACTGTTGCCATTATTATGCACCTACCTCCTTCCTTATTTGCTACAATATTTACTTGATGATTTTTTGAAATTGTAATAATTTTTTTGAAAATAACTTTTTAAAAGAAATTCAATCCCTTTTTCCAGGAACTTAAACGCATTCCTCAATGAAATAGTGAACTTGACTTGAACTTTCTAAAAGTTATTTTTTTATGCAATGAACTGAACTTTCTAAAAGTTCTTTTGGAAATGAACTTCCCCAATACTGATATTTCTTATATCTCTAATTGTTCTGTTGCAGTTGCGTCTGAGTCCGAGATCCGCTTTACTTCCGATGGCAACGGCACACGCTGTGTTGAGAAGATTCTCTTTGACTGTCCCGCTGCTTTCTCTGTTTTTTGTCGCAGTGAAGTTGCTGTTAGACAAAATGTATTAGACAATCTCAAGAAAGTGTTCCTTAAAAAATCTGTTCTGGCTAATAAGATATAAAAAACTTGAACATTATTTTAAATTATTTCTTTATAATTAAATTGGTCAATTTCATATTTCCTTGTATTACTTATCAAACATAATTAGCGAAATTGGTAAATATTTTATGTGGATAATTCTGATTCCTCGCCAAGTTGTCAATAAAATGGAATGTTTAAATTTTTCCCGCGTTAAGAAGTACCTTTACAGCCTTCTAACCGGCGAAATGGTGGAGAAATGGAAATTTAAATGGCCGACGCCCGACTGCTGTGGGTGCATTGTCCATTTCGTTTTCGTGAGCGTCTATTGGGTTTATTTTATTCTAAAACCGTATAAACACTGTTATAATTAAAAGAAGTTTTGTCTCATGTTGTGTTCTATCAGTAGTTTACTTAAAAGTATTTTCAGAAACGTAATCGTTGAATTGTAATAATTCTGACTGTGAATTCGGCTGTCAGACAGGTAGGCAGTCCCGAGCTTTATGTTTTTGTTTGGTATGTACACTAGTAGCCGTTAGTTATTGTGTTTTACATTAATTTACATTGGATCAAATGCATAAATAGATTTTATGGAGGATGAGTGGAAACCTTTCCATATCTGTGTACTAGAACTGTACTAAATAGGTAGGCTACCTGCCATAAACCCTACTATTTACTTAGTCAATTGTTCCCATTGTTTATTACATTGTTGAGAATAAGCTGGATTTGTACATATTATAATTACTTGTACCTAGCTCCTTACTCTGTAGGTGAGTGTGCATGTTGTTATTATAGGCATAAGCCAATTTAAAAGCAAAGAAGGTAGTAGGACCTACCTACCAAGTAGGCTAGGTATATAATGTCTTTTTACAGTACCTACAAATATGGTACCTACCTAGGTAGCTAGTTCGCCTACACATGGGATATAATGAGAACAAACATTATAATACTAGGTATCTAAAGCCGGTTACACATAAAGCGCGTTATAAAATCACAAGTCTAGAAACCGCTCAAGGGAGACTTGTTCAAAGTTGAGATTGATTGGTCAATAAAAAAGACGCAAAACGCGTGTATATGTGAAACCGGCATAACTTTACAAGTGAATGTCTCAATTACCTTTACTAATTGTAGGTAGAATTTTTTATTACTTTATTTATACCTACCTACTTCCAAAAATGGCATTGACTTGATAGCATTGTCAGTGAAATTTGCCAATTGTTATCCCCTTCCAGATAGATCACGTGCAAGATGTTTGTGCCAGGCCAGCATGGTGTAATGTCACATCACGGTCTGATGTCAAACCAGCACAGCCTTATGCCAGGTCAGCGAGGGGCGGGGGGCATGATCGGAGGCGTGTCTGTGTTGCTGACACCTGCCGTGTCCATCATGGGCACCCATCCGACAGCGCGACCCATCCTTCCGACACCACACGACGAGCAGCAGTTCCGTCTGCGATGGGAACAACATCTGTCCAACCAGCAAGCCATGTTTGCACGTCTGCTCGACAGAGGCAGTTTCTGTGACGTCGCATTGGCATGCGAGGGAAAGCTCATCAATGTCCACAAGGTATTCAAACTTTTTGTTACCTACTCATTCTGTTGGTGCGGAAATTTATCCTAAATTTGAGTTGTTGTTTTCCTTGTTTTCGGACACTGTCCATCGTGCCCTATTCTTCATCGTCATCATAATTCTATCCTTCAGCATTAGTTTGCAGAACAGAGCGATGATAATAATAATATCCATTTATCCAACAATGTCGGATTGGGGCTGGAATTCCACCATCTTCTAGGGCTACCTCCTGGCATACAGAAGCTTGTTACAGCCATTTCGCCTCCTCCTCGCTGTCGTCTTCTTCATCTTCTTCACTCTCCTCTGCTTCCTCAATCAATTCCTTCCATCTTCCTCTGTGCTCCCACCATTTCTCTCTTCTAGTCTCCCCCAATCTTCGCTTCTCTCCCCAACATCCTCGTCAATACCACAAAATTAATTCCCTCTACAAGACAAATCCAGTAGCTAAACTACAAATGTAATTTATTTGCCTCTAGGTATGCTTAAATAAGATTTTGAATCTGTTGAAACATTTTGTTTCCTGAATGAGGAGGTTTGGACTTGTAGTAGACCTACTACCTACTAGGTACCGGCATTACATTTTCAACTTCTCTGAAATGGACTTTTGAAAGTGGTAATTTAATTAGTTCGTAACAATAATGCGGTAGTAATGTTGAATTATCTTGTGGTAATGAGGTTGTTAAAGTAAGGTATGCTTCTTGCTTTCCAGCTGGTTCTCTCTTCAAGTAGTCCATACTTCGAGGCAATCCTTATGCAGTTCGAGAAGAAAGACCCAGTGATTATTCTCAAGGACATCAAGTACGAGACGATGTTGGCGCTCGTGCACTTCATGTACAAGGGCGAGGTCTGCGTGGATCAGGTAATTAGCATTCAATGTTTGACAAGACGATAATGATTAACTTTGAAATTGTTTTGGACTGAATTAATTTCACTGCCATAAGGATAACATGGATCTGAAATGATTTTGTTTACTAAATACACCTAAATAGAATAGGGGCCCTGATAGTCCAGTCAAATGAGAGATTTACCCAAAACAAATTGCAACATTTGGTTTTTTGGTGTCATTCTCTTCAGAAAAATGCCCTCTACAACATATCTAAAATCCGCCAAAATCCGCGCACCGGAAGTACTTTTTAATCACTGTTTAATTTAATTTCCCATGTTAATTTCGTCTTGCAAAAAAAAAATTTTTTCATGTAACTCCGATTTTGACGAAACTTGGCAGAATTGTTCACCATCCTAAACGAACACAAAAAGCTCTCTGAGCGTTTTTCTCTAAATCGTATCATTTGGGAAATATTGCCCATCGAAAAGTCATATTTTAGTCAGTTTTCGACGATTTCGGTCACATTGAGTGTAATTTGACGTTTTGCGAGGTCCATATTTTCCAAACGATAAGATTTAGAGAAAAACGCTCAGGGAGCTATTTGTTTCGTTTAAGATGAGGAATAATTCTGCCAAGTTTCGTCAAAATCGGAGTTACATGAAAAAAAGTTTTTTTTGAAAGATGAAATTAACATGGGAAATTAAATTAAACAGTGATTAAAAAGCACTTCCGGTGCGCGGATTTTGGCGGATTTTGGATATGTTGTAGAGGGCATTTTTCTGAAGAGAATGACACCAAAAAACCAAATGTTGCAATTTGTTTTGGGTTTGGACATTTTTAAGCCTGATTTGACTGGACTATGACATGCAATGAATTGTGATCTAGTCTACTGCTGATAGAGATGGATAATATGGGAATCAACGCTTTACATCAAAGTTGCTCGTAGGTAATAATAAATAATCATTCAGTCTGAAAACCTAACGCTGTGCAATGTGTATAAAATGTAAAGTAGGTAATATCCTGCATACTAACATAGCTCATTTCTCCAACCCTCTGATCTTGTTTGTGCAGAGCAAGATGTCGGAAGTGTTGGAGGCGGCCCGAGTACTGAAGGTCAAGGGCTTGTCGGAGGAAGTGTGTGACAACGGCTTGCCCCGGAGTCAGGGTCTGGGGACCTCTCCCGGGGCGGCTGGCTTGAAGCGGCCCCAGGAGATGGTGAATCATCCGCTGGCGATGAAGAAGTCCCCACGTCGAGGACGGCCCAGAAAGAACTTCACAATTCCAACGCCTCCGGTAATATTTTCAGTTGTAGGAGACTACTTCACTGCACCAGTTAACTCTGGGCAGAGGATTTATGCGTACCTAGTTACTTTAGTCAGTTAATTGTTAACAAAACGAAAATTAAGGTACACTTGGCCAAACAAAAATTGAACGTTCAATAAATCTGATAGGCTGATAAATGTAAGATCGCACTATCAGAAGTCAGTATAAGCGATCTCATTGTCTCACTTATTAGGTGACCTCACATTTCAATGATAATAACAAGCTTTGATTGGTTATGGCCATGGGACATGACCAGCAGTCATTCAAATTTGGTCAACTTTAAATTTTTGTTTGGCCGAGTGTACATTTTAGTGTACCTACCAAGTCTATTTGTATGGAATTAGGTAGGTACATACAATTACAGCATAATTTACAAGTTGAATTCCATTTTTTTTTACTTTTCTGTCAACTGGTGAACTGGAAATAATACCTACCTACATTTAGAAAGGCAATTTGTTAATTTTTTACCTACATGAGAAATTTACTCTAATAGAGAATAGTAGAAAAGTAGAAAAGTAAAAGCTGGGAAGTTTTGTAATTGTTCAGTTTGTACTTGTACATACATTGCATTTGTAATGAAAATTCCCTATTTCCCTATTTATTCCCTATTAATAATGAATAACTATTGTAATGTTGTGATGATGTCAGGTTGAGGTGGCGGTGCGCAAGAGAAGGCGGAGGACACTCGGCCGGCCCAGGAAGGTCGTGGAGGAAAAGGAGGAGGAAACAAACGAAGTGGAGAAGAAAGACGCCAGCGAGGTGGTAACACTTGAAGACGCGGAGAGTGACGAAGAAGAAGATGGCAAGAGGATCAAAACCAATCCAGTGGAGCCGGAAGTGGAGCTACATTGTGGCGAAGATATCAAGTCTGAAGTATGTAAAATCTTGTCATGAATAACCAAAGATTGATTAATTATGCCTGGCTTATGATGTTTGCATTTTCATATGAGGGTCTGGATTTATTGTGATACAGTCTAGGTATTTATAGACATGATTAGCTTTAGTCATAGATCTGGTTATTTTGTCAAGTTGTTTGTTCTCAACTAGGTTTTACCGACTGCTTTGATACAATTTTTGTTTTTAATGCAGACCTCATTTTGATAATTTTCGTAAATTTTTGTGTGAAATTGATCATCAAAATAACTTACAAAATAATTCCTCAAATCTAATTTGAGCTACCTACTTTACTATCAGTCAGTTATCATCATCACTTAACGTGGCTCAACCCATCGAACATTCCAAATTATTTATTTTTTGAAATAACTATCATGAATTACATTTTGCAACATTTCAACTACTATAGGTATTTAAGTATAAAGGAATCTTAAAATATCATTTAACTTGCAACTCCTGTCTTATAGCAAGGTTTCAATTTATTGCATTCCAAGAATGAACAAAACTTTAACACCGGAGGTATAGGGAAATCATTTCGTTTTTGGTTTATATAGCTTTTGAAATAGCACACGTTGGTATTTTTTTTTTCCTTATAGAATATCCAACTATCTATGAGAAAATAAGTTTTTTGTTCAAAGTTGGGACAACATGAAAATTAGATCTTTATTATTAGCCTAAATGTGACACGATTTTACCTGTCTGTCATTAGATAACATGGGGAACAAGACTCAATTTATCTCAGAAACTAGACATGAGAAGTGTTTAATTTTTTCAATGATTGTGTATGGCATGATTTTCAATAACTAGACAAAAAATTCTGAAAATCTGAGACTATGCCCGATTGGATGAGCCACCTTCATAGATATCATTCACTCGGAATAATGACAGTAATTAAAATGCATGTCATTTGGTTGTGAGTTGATGGTTGGTCATGTCCTTCAGTCCCCGCCACTGAGCCCGGAGCCCACGCCGAGCGACGCGCCCATCGTGCAGCTGGAGGACTACGTCAAGCGCGGAGGCACACATGCGCGCTACTGGACGGAGCCGTGGGTGTCGCGTGTCATGGACGCCATCAAGCGCAAGGAGATGAGTCTCCAAGATGGCGCCAACCAGCTCGGAATCAAGTACCAGTCTCTGTACGGCAGATATCGCGTGCATCACGGATACCTCATCACGCGCACCTCGGACAAACCCGCTCGGTAAGTTGCTGGTCGTGTGTTGTACATCTAGAGCAGTTCCGCTGCATAATGTTTTCTTGGGCTGCTTGATAGGGCTGCTTGATCATGCCTAATTTATTTCCATCAAAGTTTTGAGACTGCATATTTTGTACTTACCTACTTACCTAAAACGTTGAATCTGGCGTTTCATTATTTTTGTTTCAATTATAAGAGCACTTCACACATACAATATTTTGTAGAAAAATATTGTATAGACACTGGATTGAGAGAACTTATAGTAATTAATAATAGTACCTACTTACTATTTAATGTTTTTACTTCAAATACCTCAATATTTTATACTCTTTATAACTAGGCTTGGGAGATTTGAATATCATATCTAGGTTAATAATCTAATTTCCTACATTAGTCAACACTACTAACACTACGGGGCAGTAACAACTAACAAGGTCAGCGGGAGGAAAGGAAATTGATCAACTACACAGGCAGCTGAGAGTTATTGAGGAGTGTAAAGGGAGTCACAAGAATTGACAAGGTTCGAAGTAAGAAGAAAGAAGTGAGCTGGGGGTCGAGAAATCAGGGTTTAAACTGGGCAGCTAGAGAAGCTTCGGTGTAGGTTTAAAATTTAATTTTTCTGAACTGAAGTCTTACTACTAAATTGATACTTAAGTTAAAACACTAAAACTTTACAAAATATTCGTTACTGTTTTCCTCATTGGTGAAATGTTGTTTTTCCCAGCCGCAACAACGAAGACTCGGACAACTCACTCAGCCTGGACTGCGATCGGAGCAGCACGTGCGGCAACGACTGGGACCCGTCGCTGAATCTCGAGCCTCTGATCCAGATCGACATGGACGACGACAGCGTCGCACAACGATACGCCGCGGATCAGAGGCAGCGCGACACCAGGAGCAGCCCAAAGAGCAACGATGCACCAAACACCGTGGAGACGTCTTCCATCCTCGGTCTCTAGAGTCCCTCTTGCCTGTCACACAGTGCGCAGCATTTCAACAGTGATGAAGATCAAGTTTCATTTCCAATACGTACTTTAAATAACTTCATTCCTAAGAGTGGTGTTAACTTTAAATTGAGGATTCATGCAAAATGTTGGTTCTGAGATGTATTTATTTCCTCTTTTTTCTAAGGCAGAAATGAATGAAGCCAAGTAATTTCTAGTGTGTGCCTATAAACCAAGTTCTACTCCCTTCATTGTGTTTACATTTACAATAGTACTTATTACAGGATCATAATTTGTGTGCTCCTCATTTTGTCAAGTTTAACACACTGCTGTGGTAATGATTGGTTGATTTCATTGTTGAAAGCGCTGTGCTCTCGTCGGGCCGGGCAAGTAGAAGATTGTTGTGGGAACCTCCGAGTGAAGCGAGCACCGCCTGTGCAATCAGCCGGGAACACGTCACGTCTCTAACTCTTGAAAATCAATGAAAGTTCCTTCAAATCTTCAGCAATCATAAGTCGTGAAGATTAGAAACTTATTTATAAAATGTGGATTTTCTATTATCTGACGTAGATTTCAAAATACGATCTAGTGTAGTGTATGTTCGTATTGGAACAGGGCTGACTGTATCACCATCATTCAACCTATCAACATTACTTACCTACACATGACCCATATCAGTTGCCGACATTACGGCAGATTGGCATTTCTTTTCTCTTGACCTAAGCAGGTTTTTCGTATGCTTTATTGGTACATGCTTTTCATTTTGACTAATAAATACCGGAATATGTAATAGAATCAATAGTAAAGCAGGCTGCACACATATTAATGTAATGTCAACCTGACATGAGCATACAGTTGCACTGATCTGAATGAAATGTTAGGGATACTGAAGTAGCCAGAGACTCGGTCCCTAGCTTGCGGCATCTCACACCGCCTCAGCAGCTGAACTTGGCTCTTGATGGAGTAGAATTTACGCAGCTTACCTTGACCACGTATTTATCGAAGGTAGTTAACCAAGGTTCATCGAACCTATCAAATGTTGTCTCCAGGGATCACATACAATTATACGAATAGATTAAACTTAAAGTATTATATTTTAACATTATTAAAGATAGTAGTTGCTTGTCGTAATATTCCAATTGCTTCAACAAACTTATCTAGTAGCTAGTCGGAGATCTAGGTATTATGTTTTTATACAGTATATTGCACTGCTTGATTCACCGACATCATACCTGTGTCCAATGTAACTTTCCATTCATATGATATATACTGTGAATTCTAAAACCGCCTTACTAATGTTGCTTAGTCAGTGAATAGCCTACTAACACTAATGATTAGCCAAATCCTTGTCGTTCCCCAAGTATATTGTATATATGATTAGACAAGTAGATAGATAGTAATGGCTATGGGCTAATTACTGAGGTCTTTCATTAAACATGCTTCTTGAAATGGTCTTCACTGTAGGAATATTGCAGGACCACTCGGTGTTCTGTTGATAACTTGATTCTGTTCCGCTCTCTTGTTCTGTGTAATATAATTTCTTGGCTGCCATGTTGTGAGCATTTGTCGCAAGCGTTGAAATGCGACCAGTATTTTTAGTGAAGCTGCCTTAGACTTGCAGGTTGGACCATTCAATGATTCGTCTCCTTCAGTGTTGTTGTATTGTGAATAGGAAATAAAGAAATATCAATCTTAACAGTAAACTCTGCTCTTTCTTTTTAACCAGATCCTAATTACATTTCAAGCAAGACGTTATTTATCCTGATTTAATAATAAATAAATAGTGACCTTTTTGAACTACATTTCTTTGAGAAATTTATTAATTTAATAATTAATGATTCCCGATTGTAATAGGGAAGTTTCATATCAATTAGATTTCAGAATAATTATAAAATAATATAAAAAATGAGATGGCATAATTTTTCAAGGAATCGACTCTTACATAATCATAATCGACTCAATTATGATTCATAATCATTGAGTACACATAGGTATCTACATTAAGTCATTCCTAAATACTTCACAAACCGTTTTTCCTGCCCCGCTCTCTCATACAATTGATTTTAATGAAATAAAAATAATTTTATGAAATATGGCTCGTTCTGTGCACTTATTTTAATTAATATTTTTTATTAGTTAATTGCACAGAATGACGAATTTTATCAATTGAATAAGTACTATTATGGAAAGATTTTACGATAATGAAGATGTTTAATTTTTCGGGGATGATTGAATTTGTCATTTTACACAATCATTTACTATAACACGGATGCAGATTGAGTCTCCAAGTGACTCAACTGCACTCCATCCTGTTCTGTTACTGCATGCATGCATTGTGTTGTGTCAATTCTTATGAAATCTTTAGATGAAAGTACAGAAGTGATGAACAAACGCTCTCATCTGACCACAAATGTTTAAACCAAGAATAGAAGTACAACATGGGAAGTCATTGCGCAACCGTAAACATAGGATACCTCGTAAATACTAGATACTATATGAAATCCTCGATCGTACATTAAAAAGTAGCCCACATGAAAAGTTGGATATGAAACTTGCTTGTGGATGAGGACAAAGGGTAGGATGGGTAGGTTCCCAAGTTTACTTGTGTTTAACTTCAATGTAATTTAGTTCGCTGTTCTGCAATATCTCTTCAAAAGACCGATCTAACTAACTTTCACGAACCGCTAGATTCACCAGAATACTGGCAGTGACAAGTTCTTTAATAAGTTAATGACTTTAATAAGTGACTTTAATGACTTTAATGACAGTGACTTTAATAAGTTAATCGAAGTGTTTCCCTAAATCGTGTCTTCCTCAATCTTCTACCTCCATTACTGTCCTGCTGTCATCTTTCACCTCTGTATTCACTTATGTATTCACTGTTTCACTTATGAAACATGGCATCTTCATCCTAATATTACTACCTCTTCACCTATTTACTGGACCTATTTACATAACTCAACTAAGATTAATTTTCTTGAGAAGGTGCAGCATGCATCCACATTATTATTGTTTGTACTCATCATCACATCACTCATCTCATTAATTTCATTATTCTACATAGCTACTAGATTTTTAATGTCGAGATGCATCTATTATAATTATTGTTATATTTTTCATGTTCTCACCCTCTCATCCTATCATTATTACCATACATATATCACAATTATTACTAGGTACTTTTAGTAATTGTTATTACTACTTTATCATTTTGAGATACTATTATCATATTATACGTTCTGCCACCGTGTATTGTATCACAAAGCGGATCAATAAAGCATACTAATAAAAATACTAAGTTCAGTATTCAGTATATGTATTCAGTATATGCTTTATTGAGTATATACTATTAAGTATATACATTATTACTCACTATTGAGTAAGTTCATTATTACTTCAGAATGCTCTGCACGTATGCATATTGAATGGAGATATGACGGAGTAGAACAAACAATAACAAATATAATGTGGTATTTAGGTAACGAAGTTGAAATGAAATCAAAATAAAGATGTTTGTATCTTCATTTTTCCAAAATGGGGATACCAAGTTTTTTGAGTGTTTGGGCCTTTAAAAGACTATAGACTATGAAATAATCTAGCAATTGTGCTGGCGATGGAACCTTAGAGTACTGCTCCCTTCTCTAGGATGGAATTGCGAAGTGGAACATATAGCTGACCGAACTGAGGCGAGAGATCCCCGGTTCGAACCCCGTTTCGGAGGTTATGTTTCACTTCGCACATTCCTTCATATCACCCCGACTCAACTGGATGTTTTCCATAAACCCCATCTCGTTTCTACGTCATTGAAAACAAAACAGTGAGTACCAAACGGTGGAGCTCTCGCCCAGGTCAAGTAGAGTTCTTCTTTATCGCCGATCGCCAACAGCATAGCGATGCAACATTCAACTCTTTGACTCAATCTAGTCAATGAAAACCAAGTGCAGTGTTGATTCATTACTTTATCATGGCTCATTCATGAAGAAGTCGAACCAGACTTATTATTTATACCCCGGATTTAACATCCCTTAAGGTAATTTATCGTCTAATGGAAGGATAAATGCATCACTGTGTTATTTATGCCGGGGTTGGAGAGGATAGGGTCTCACACGTCGCTTCCGGTTCGATCATCTGATTGGTCGCGACATGGAAACACACTCGAGTGCGAGCCAATGAATGATTCATGACCCCACATGGGGTAAATAATGCACTCTTCTCGCCCCGGCTGACGGATTGATAGACTCGAAGGTCTCACAAATACACGGCCTCTCAGACGGGAAGAAATAACTACGTATTAATGTATTCGTGTGTTTTATTTGGTTACGTAACTCCAGCTTCTCGGGGTCCAGGGACAGGATGCTGGGATTCGGAGATAACTCCTGGGTGTCGTCAACATGTCTTCCATCACTGTGACGTCACGGCGTCACTCAGGGGAAGACCACGTGATCCGTTCAACACGTTTTATAAGTAGGCTTCTAACATAGTGTTCTAAAGCTAAGAATTACATCACTCCTCCATCACCACCTCCTGTTCAATGCTCTGTTCGTCGTCGTCGTCGTCAATCATCGGTTGCGGAGTCGTCTGATTCCTCTTGTTCCACTTCCTCCACTTCTTCCACTGCCTCCTGCTCCACCTTCCGCAGCCTCTTCCTCTAGCGCCGTCCTGCACGGGAGTCTGGACGGCGTCGCCTCCTGTCTCGTCGCCCTCGCCGACGTCGGTGACGTTGCACGGAGGTCGCGTGAAGTTGCCTTGACCTCTGTCGACGTTGGTGGCGTTCTTCTTCCTCCAGCACCTCCTTGTGCGACATTCTCCTGGCGTGACGACTTCCTGTTCCTCGCCGCTGTCCGTGTGGTTCCTGTTCCTCTGTCTCCACTGCCTCCGCGTAGTCCTCGCATCGTCTCCATCTTCCTCCACTTCTCCTTCATTTCTGCTCCTGTTCCTCCACTTCTTCCTCTTGGATTTGCTTGCTCCTCGTCCCCTGTTCTTCCACTTCCTCCTCCTGCTCGGCGGGACTACAGGGTCATCGTTGTCATCATCATCATCGTCGGCGTCGTCGCCGCCGTCGTCTGTATTGGCTGCGTCAACATCGTCCTCGTCCCTGGTCCTCGTCCTGTTCCTCCTCGTCCACGGCCTCCTGGTTGGAACGACGTCGCTCGGACCAGCTGTGACGATCTCTTCCGACTCCGTGACGACGTCGTCCACGTGCTGACTCCACACAACGGCGATCATGAGCACCACGATAAACAACACCTGAAACATATTCACAATGTATTTTCGGACACAAGAAATCCTTTTGAACCGAATAAAATGTGATAATTGATGAAAACACATATTATTTTGATGTTTTGCGCATAATAGCGTGGTTATCGTTCGTACTGTGTTTCTCAAAGAGCACAATGTATAAAACGGTATAGGAACACTTGGAGGCGGGTTTACATGCAAGTATAGTGAAAGATAACTTAGGGCCGGTTTTTAAATGTTCCGTTAAATATAAAAACAGTTCATTTTAGACTCGATTGCCCTGGCAACAACCAATTACATTTCCTAACAGCCCTTACTTTAGGCTGCATACTCTTCCTGAGACACAATTCTCCATCAGACATTTCCTACTCTGAATTTTATTTTGTAAAAAAAAATCAAATTTACAACATTCAAACTTTATTGAGCGAGCGTAGCGAGCGTCACCACGGTACTCTTATGGCACTTTCTCTGTGTGTTTGTTTGTTTTTTTGTTTTTTTTGTTTTTTTTGTTTGTTTTTTTTGTGGTCACAGCCCAGGTCAAACCGCTCAAGCAATCGATCTGAAATTTTGTACACATACTAACGTAATCTATGCGGTCCCTGGGATCGTTTTTGAATGGGCTCCCGTGATTGGTTCAAATTTTAAAAAAAATATCTTTCGATTGGGTGCTTCGATCAATTTGAAATTTAGCAAAAACATTGCAACCAACATTGTACCCAATCATAAAAAGTTTCAGCCAAATCCTCTTATTGGTTCAAATTTAAAACCATTTTTCATGTGATTTTTGACATTTAAACTAGAACAGATTGACCGATCAACTTGAAACTTCGCGTGGTCATTGGTACCAACATTTTAGATATTTTTGCCAATTTTCAGTCTAATCTGTCGTTATTTTCAAAAGTTTTGTCATTTTAAGGTCATTTTATTCCATAATCTTGAAAAATGTATACTAAATTGTCATCCCTGCCTTCTTTAAGCTTCTGTTCCAAGGCAAGGCCTGTAGAGCAGCCAAGCTATTCACAATGTACAGTAAAATGAAAGCATTTTTGAGCTAGCGCATAAAATCGGTTGCAGTACGAAGGCCAAATCCTCTAATTGGTTTAAGTTTAAATAATGTCTTCTGATTGGTCGACAATAAAAATGTTCACATTAAGTTCAAATTTTGCATGGTGATCAAGACCAACTTAATATTAAATTTTACATATTGTAAGCCCAATCAGTCAAGTATTAATTGTAATTTTACGAGTTTATAGTATGGGATGTCAGAAGAGGTTTCTGGAGAAGGTATGTAGGTAAGACTTCACGACACAATGTATCTGTTATTCATCCAGAGTATTATGGAGATTGAAAAATTGCAGAGAAAATCGTCTTGTGCCGTGTCGTGCATCGTTACTATGGGGATGTTGCATGTTCTGTGCTCGCTCATCAACGCGTTACACTGAGCGTTTTCCTAGTTTTAGTTTTTGTCATTAGTCGGCTGCACTTGAAGTAAACTTTGGATAACATTTCCTAAATTATAAAATATCGTCATAACTTTTTTACCATTGAATTTACTAAAAAAGGGGAAAACAGATACCTAACGTATCTAATTTTTGAGTTGAACTTAGCAATAGGACACCATCTTATAAATACAATATGTATTGTAAACAAATTCAAACTCGAAATCGAAACTCGAATTCGATCACCAACTCGGGGACAATCTGAAATTAGGTAGGTACACTCGGCCAAACAAAAATTGAACGTTGACCAAATTTGAATGACTGGTGTCATGTCCCATAACCAATCAAAGCTTGTTATTATCATTGAAATGTGAGGTCACCTACTAGAGTGAGACAAGGAGATCGCTTAGACTGACTTCTGATGGTGCGATCTTACATTTATCAGCCTATCAGATTTATTGAAAGTTCAATTTTTGTTTGGCCAAGTGTACCTACACTACTTTTCAGATTGTCTATGAGTTTGGGCACATATGTTGTTTTTAAAGTTAGTGTTTATCGAAGATCGACTCAAATCAGCTATTTGCTAATTATTTTTCCCATATTTCAGAGCTTTAATAGTTCAGAAGTTATGACGAGATTTAGGAAAAGTACCTCCAATGTTTACCTTTTGCACTAAGACAAAATGTATATCGATAATTGGTAGATCATGTAATTGTGTTGCCATCAAGTGGACAATCTCGGTATTGTAAGTGTTGTTTGGACACTGTACTTACTGTTAGCTTGGCCATGTTGTCTCACGTCGGACTCTCTGGTCTCAGACGTCGCCGCCAACTGCCGATCGGATCGGACTCTCGTCTCGTCTCGCTAATCTCTGCGACGAACTCGGCGATAACTCCTGATCTCTGACGCTGGATTTGCACTTCCTCGAGGTCAGTTCCACGTCATCGCATCGTGTTTTCAGTTTCACTTCAACCCCTTCTTCCTCGATCAACACATTGATCTCACTGGCTGATGTGGACACAATGATCAGTCTCGATGTGTTTGCACAGGTCTATGTCTTCAACTCAAGGGTTCAAATCAAGACATTGATCAATACATTGAATCGTGTAAAGGGGGATTTACAGTGAACGAAACGCCCTCTCGAAAAATTGTTCCGCTTTAGTCCTGGGTTGAGTGAATTTAATTTCCTGCTTGGGGCGAGGTAATTCCTATTGCTCTTCCGCCATGGTTCAATATATCCAGTTGTCAGCACACGTATATGTTTTAAAAACATTTATTTTGTTTGCTGCACTTCGGATGAAGCATAATCAAACGCTGGGGTTAATTCTCAATCCGGGACGAACTCTACACTAGATTTATGCCCCGAAAGTTAATCACAGTTATGCAGATAGCCGATGTTTATTGTTTTAACATCCTGGTTGTTTATGTTTCCACGACTCGGCGCTTGTCAGTTGTCACTCCGAGTGCAGCGCGATGTTTACCAACTGTCATTGCGAGACGTGACGTCACGGTGACAGCAGGTTGGCGCCCAACAATAGGTGCCACAGTGTTCATTACAGCCGGGTTTATGTTTCGGCTCGTAGCCAACAGATGTCGGCACTAACAGCTTATACTGAAACTTGAGACAGTAATGAAGTTAGTGTGGTGAGATGACAAAGATTCATATTGGAATAGCTCGTCGGTGTGCGTAACTTGGCAGAGTGAATAACGAGACTTCTCTCTGACAATGCTTGGGTTTCTGATAAAAACGTGACGTGATCTTGTTAGCTCGTAGATTTGTTGAAGAGGGTAGCGTGATTTGTGTTCCCCCACCCCTCGCTGATAATCCCGCCGATAACAATGCGGGGTAACTGGATGTCCGAGATGTCCGGACCGCAGAATGTTGACCGATGATGTACGTCGCGGCCCACGCTCTTGTTGTACTCGCTATCACCCTCATCATCATCCCCCGAGGACAGAAACAAACGAGCGAGTGAATTCGTCGCCGGGGTTTTTTGTTCGGATTTGAAACGATGGTATTATGGATCCTATTTAAATACGACGTAGCGTAATAAACTCTGCTCGAGGGAAATGACGACCTCAGTTCAAGTTTCAAATGGAGCGTCAAGATTAAATAAACGTTCGGATTTGTTTGTCCACACAACATGTTGAGCGGACTGAGGTCAGTGCTGCACAAGAGTTGGCCGGGATCCAAAGGCGATCAATCATTAATCTATACATATCAAACAATTCGTGCGGTTGTAACTCAGTGTTACTCCACATCACAAAATAAATATCCCCAGCTAACATTTTGTAGAGCAATAAAATATTGTGGCGTCAGTCGTCACCCTTAAAATGTTCCTGTTTTTCTTCCACGTTTTTAAGCTGCTTATTCCGCTCGTGAATAAAACTGGGTTCTTTTAATTAAATTTCGTTATTAATTCATTTTTTAAATTAACTCATGCCTCCAAAACATCGCTTTGGTAGTTTGGTAGAAGAGAAGGCGTCAAACAAATTGCCTGAAGTACGACATGAATGCATTACGGAGAGTGGTTGACATCAGCAGAGCTGACACAAGACGCAACTTGTTCGTGCCTCGAATCAAATGTGTGCAAGATCCAACGGAATCCAGATTTATCATGAAATCTATCTGAGAGCAGATCTCTTGTCAGAGACATGAGTTACAGAATCCATCTGCTGATTATCAATGCTCGATCTTCTGTGTTGGTCAGCACAATTCACCGAGCTGCATCTGGCCTGCCTGCACTCTTCGTTCATTCCAGACATCTCTTTGTGTCTTTCCATTACGTCATTGCCAGAGACCCGGCTTCGATCCAATCGAGACGTTTTTATTTGTCGTGACTTGCCCTGCATTTTATCAATACTCGAAAGTTAATTCGAAACTTGCATAGAAGACCGCATAATGTCTCTCTTCTCTTCACATTCTATTTCAATTCGAACTTACTCATTCAAGTCCTACATTGTGAATGATGGGGAAACGTCTTCCCCATCTCGCATTGTTTTTGCTAGCTTTAAACCCACATTCGAGTCACGGAATTAGATTAAATAGAACAAAATGTATAATATTTTCCACTTTGCCTCGACGCTTTTCTCTGAGGGAAACTCGCTCGAGTTTCTGAACGCGCTTCGCTCATCTGAGGCGCGAAGATTCCTCGGCCACGTGACGCCATCTTGCAGGCACGAGAAGAAGACTTTGTGTTGCCTGCCTCACACGTCAGCCCGATCAGAACACGCTTGTCAGCGAGCACAAAACCAAGAATGTAACCATGTGATATTTCTTATCAGATTGAAAGGGTGATCATCCCCTCCCCCTTTGCCCCCGTCTCAAAAATGCCACCAATTCAAGCGAGTCATTACAACAATGCAGCCCGATTTCCTTACAAAATTATTCAAATCTGTGAATCAAAAGGTTCCGTATTGTTGATTTATAACTAAGTATCAATAGGCAATAGAAAACACGCTATAGTTCTTTTTTATCAAGCCGTTTATAGAAAGGTCCAAGTTATCTCGAGGGTTATAGATGGATGCTCCGATAGATCTGCTGGAATATATCAGTGTTTTGCCTCTGTAACTTCCGTATGGATGCACCGTCACTTGGCTTTAGTGTGCAGAAATAGTTGTACTTCAGAACTCTGTCCACATTGCAGACTCCTTGCTATACCATCGCGAAATGTTTTTGAAATTCGTTGTTTCTTTTACTGGATTTTGGTATAACTCCTCTCATTTTCAATTAAAACTGGTACAATCAGGCTTGGTAAATTGGATTAATGTGTTTAATTTTTTCCACGTGAATTGTTTTGTAAATTTTATATCTAGTGGAGCGGTCGCTCCACCCAGCCAAGTCGTACCGTACACTCACAGTCACTCAACATACCGTAAATGCCTAATAAACCGAGGAGCAGACCAAACACTTTTACTGTAAGCAATCTAGTGGAGCGGTCGCTCCACCCAGCCAAGTCGTACCGTACACTCACAGTCACTCAACATACCGTAAATGCCTAATAAACCGAGGAGCAGACCAAACACTTTTACTGTAAGCAACAACATGGCATTTTCGGCCTACTGGATCATAAAATTGGAAAATCTCACATTGTTGTGAAATATCTTAATTTCGAGCTATGGCCCACACCACTCCATATACTAAATTTGGGAACAATAGGTTATGCCATTTGCGTGCTAGAGGGCCGTGAAAACAGTGAAATTACACCCCTTTTAAAACCTATCTGATGATATCAGGAAACACCGCTATCACCGCCACAGCCTAAACGGCTTAGCCGATCGATCTGAAATTTTTACCACATGTGCACTTTTGGCGTCTGAGGTGCCTTTTTATAAATCAAACCGGTAGTCGCCATTTTGAAACCGGAAGTGACGTCATATCTCAAAAACGGCTTAACCGATCGGAACGAAATTTGCGCCAATCGATTCAGACGGTCCTCTTTATGAAATAACAATAGTTAAATTAAAGTTTTCTTATTACTGAAACCGGAAATGACGTCATAGTTTAGCGAAATCTGCTTAAATTCACTTCCCTTTATATAAAAACCAACTATATATTCAGAAGGCTTATAATGAAATATTAGTATTTATATACATATTAATACCTACAATGTGTAAGAGCTTTCAGCCGCCATTTTAAAAACCGGAAGTGATGCCATATCTCGAAAACGGCTGGACCTATTGGAACGATGCTTTCGCAATTCTTCATGGCATATCACTTTAAGTTTAAATTTAGCTCCAAACAATATTTTTTTAGTAACTTATTCGGAAATGGCGTATTTTTTTAAAGGAATTAGCCATTGTTGCCCTAATAAGTTTTACAAGTTGTGTAAATAAACTAAAAAAATTAGTGATATCCCCATAAAAAACACTCCGTGTAAAAAAACAGCCAAGTCTCTTCAACTAAAAAAAAAATTATGAAATCTAAAAATTCTGCACTGAAACGTAGTGATATCAAAAAATGAGCCAAGTCAAAACTTTATTTGAAAATTAAAAAATACTTGGCGCATCGTTTTTTTAGGGCATTGTAGGTATAGGTACTATAAGTATATGTATTTATATCTAGCCTATACTTCTAAGCTATTTATATACACGATGCGCCAAGTATTTTTTAATTTTCAAATAAAGTTTTGACTTGGCTCATTTTTTGATATCACTACGTTTCAGTGCAGAATTTTTAGATTTCATAATTTTTTTTTTAGTTGAAGAGACTTGGCTGTTTTTTTACACGGAGTGTTTTTTATGGGTTTCATATTACATGTTGCTTTCATCAAAAACTATTAAATAACTACAAACATGCACAATGCATCAAATCACCAAGAAATTTAAAATCGTGCGTTTTTTACCATATTATCATGTTTATTTATACCACTTGAACCTCACACAAGATGGTCCGGCCCAGCATCTTGAGGGTTGCGATCTCTCCACCTGGCTCAGGTATCCAACAACCCCACCTATTCTTCTGTGCGGTTATTCAATCTCCTTTTCTTCCACCTTTATCCGGTTAATTGGATCTATTCTGCAGAATAAGCCAGCCGCATCTGTGCTAACCACCGCCACTCTCTATCTCGCTCTCACCCTTGTCTTCATGCATCTTGCATCTCTCTCCCACTCGCTAAACCCATCCGAGTGGAAGTAGCGCATCGTGTATCGTTTTGTCAACCAGTGGAAAATTGAATTTACTTCTTTTGACAATTGTGAAATTTTAAACTTATCTTATTAAGGCCGTGTATTTACGATCCCTGACTAAAGCAAGATGCAGCTACCGCCAACAAGATTACAAGATATAAAAACTGCACCATCCATCATTAGGGTGGATAATACAGATGGGGTCGTCGCCAGCTTTCCCAATATTCTGCCAGTTTTATACTCGGATGGCTCTTGGCGGTTTTATTACCAAAACTATCTATTTCCTTGGTAATTCCAAAGTTTCTCTCAAATAAGCTACACACTGAAATAAAATTAACGATGTTCGGAAACTTGGCCAAGTATAGGGATATGTTATTAAAACAATCGTGTTAATTAAAACGGAGCTCAGCAATCACTGAAATTGCAAAAAAAAAAAAAAAAAATCCAAACGTAATGGCGCAAAACACAATCTTTAGGAAGATCGAGTTTTCATTCTATTTCAAATAAGTATTGGACAATGATCTATATATAGTTGGATGAAAAACAATCTACTGACACACATTTTGAACAAAATTACGGATACAAATAACTCCCCAAGGTTGTGTAAAATGTCAGTCAGCGCTCAGTTGGTGTAAAAAGATCGTTCACATTTTCACTCTTTTTGGAATGATATTTCCCATTCTTCATGACAAATTCCCTATCCATTGTCAGTATTTGAAAAGAGTTAAAATCTTTCACGCCTGAACTCGAGGTATGTTTGCATGCAGATGCGAGTAACCGAAGAACCCGCGAGCATCCCGGCCACATTGCCGGCGGAATCATCTCATCTGCCCGTGATTTCTACACAAACTGCAAATTGAAGTCTACATTGTGTCTGAAGGTTGCCGTGTCGCAGGCATTATGCTCGCTTGTTGACTCCGAAATCCAGCAGCTAAGTCATTGTCCGAGATTTAGGGAAGATGAATCAAACCTCCTCGCTACTTACAGATCAAAGTCTACATTTTGCACCCCCCCCCCCCCCCCCCCCGCACGAAGTTCTATGAAAACACTTTCCATTTAGCTATAAGAGTACATGCTGGTGCCCCACAGGATCTATTTTGGATTTTCAATGCCTCAAAGTAAATTTGGGGCTCTAAAATTGTCAAGTTTGGTGGAACATTTACTTTGGTCCAGTTTTTCAATACCCTGCTAAAACATGTAATTAAATACAGTCCTAATTAACCGTTTAAAAGTTAGCAGAGTATTGAAAGACTGGCCCTTAATTAATTAATTAAGAATGGGAAACTTAAAAGCTTAATTTTCTGTAAAATAATATATAAAAAAAAGTAAAATATTCTGCTGAAAAATTAAATACATGCCACAATATTGTTTCATTTATTCAAAAAATACTGTAACTTCCAAAATCACTTGGTTTTTGGTGCTGTGCTGCCGCACCGCTCGCACACCCCTTGTTCATCTACTGCGGTAGATCATGTCAGTTTTCAATCTGATTTTAGACAAAACATCAAAGTTTTAGTTTAATTGCTGAGGAAAGTTTCAATCACTCATATTTACTTACATATATTAACGATAACTCAAACCAAAATGCCTCGACTAAAGTTGGAGTTCTCGTTTGTCTTGACTGAGCTTTATCTCGGGTGCGATTTCCCTCATCCAATCCGATGCGATGCGATGAAGTCGAGTCTAAACTGTTGACAATCAGCTCATGACTGATGCAAAGTGAAGCCGAGTGTCGCGACTGCAAACACCTCGTCTCGTAATGAATATCTGTCCGGGTCCAGCGAGCATCTTTCACAGCATCACAAGAGTTTTCTCGTCCTCATCTGGGGACGACAGTCACATGCATGAATAGTTGATGTAATTAAAGAGCCTCGCAGTCACGGGAGACTTAATGCGTGTTTATTCATCTGACTGTCGGTGGTGGGGGAAGTAGAGAGGTGGAAGAGATGTCACAGATCTAGAGAGGAAAACTCTCCTGCCGCTGTTTGTTTGATTGATTGATTGATTATAGGCTGTGCTTGGTTCAGCACATTCAAGTTTGTTGCCAACAGAAGTGCAGAAGTCTCGAGTTCGGAAGTACTATTTCGCTGTCAAAAGTTCAATAACTTTCTTCACTCTTGTTTTCTGATTCAAGAGATGGTTCGCCATCGCCGGTAGGCATATGCATATTCGTTTATTTAAGAAGATGCTATTTTCTTTCTTTCGCGATCTTATCCGCATCTGTTCGTAAAATATTTTCTCTGTGAACGTTTGTATGAGGATGACAATGATTCAGGGGATGAGAATACTTCAGTGACTTGTGAACTCGGGTTTCACATTTTACACGGTGATTCCTTCGATTTGGCACTCGAACGAGGGTGAAACCACGCAACAATAGCTCATCTCTCGAGCATTCAAACTGGCCGTGTAGTGGTATCAATGGGGCGGTGCTCTCACACTCGCCGCAAGAAGTGTGTTTTCACGGCCTTCTTGTCTACACGGCACATTGTTAACACTGGGGGAGGTCCACTACTCGACTTGGCAGCACATTTGTCACGGTCTCTTGTATACATACTCTGCCTGCTCTGAGTCTGACACAACAATAAGATCTTTTAGCGATCTTATGCCAGCGAGAATGTTTAGAAATTATAGCTGTACTGCATCTTCGCGACCATCGATTCAAGTTATGCAGCAAAGCGATCGTTCTTTCATTTATCAAAGATTATATCAGTCGAAATCTCCTGGGTGGAAAATGTTCAATAGCACGGCACGCGGCTATCACAATGATCCAAGAGACCGTGGTCCGTCTCCGTGACGTGCACGTGACTGAAATGTATTTAATGACTGCGACAATCTTGAGGGTTGTCTCACTCGATAAATAGTACTACGAAATATTAGAATCAAAAGTGTATTACCATTGACTAACACCTCTATACCGGGATATGAAACTGCCATGCCAATACCACTATAACGCACGGCCCTCGTTTGTACCATTGCGTGATACTCTGATCACGCCTCCTGGGCGTCCAGCCACTGCAACCGTCAGATTTGACACAGCATACAATCTTATTTCCGTTATGAAAACTCAGTAGACCATGTCTAGTACACTTTTCAATCATCTAAGAAGGTATTGCTCACATCTTTTGTGAGATTAAGGTAGTATTTAGGTAAAAGTAGTTTGGTGTAATTCATTCGCATCTCTAGAACAAGTTGCTACGGAAGTCCGCCCCCTCCTTCTCTAGACGTGCTGTGATTCGCGTGCGGCATTTTCGTTTGACTACAACCGTCGTGCCGTGAAAAGTAAACGATTTGCTTATCCCCTAGTTTTGATTGTCAATGGTATTACTAGACGCCAGGCGCGTAGGAAGGGGGGGGAGTGGGGGTCAATGACCCCCCCACTTTTCATCTTGACACCCCCAGATATCACTCCCAGATATACAAAAATATTGATAATGAGATCCAAAAATGCACAGATTTGCTCCATTATGAGGTTGAATTCTCAAAATTTTCCCAGGTTTTGCAAAACTAATTGAACAGAGGTATTTCGAAATCGAATGAGACAATAACTAATTTGTCCAACATGATCATCCTCATGAATAAAATTAAATATTACACGTTAAACTAATATACCAAAACACAAACAGATGTATCTTATTGCTTATTGGTGTTGCTTATTGTAACCTTTTTCAAATGAATTCCAAAATCGATTCATAATCGATTCTCCTTTACTAGAAATTCAAAAATTCCCTGCGGGGCCATTGGAGATTTAATCAAATAACTAAATTTACAGATTATAAATTATAATGCAATTTGTCTAAAGTTTCCCCAAGAATATTGCATATCACACATTTTAAATTTCTTTGAAAAGGATGCGAAAATAGCTTCAAATTCGATTCTTTTGTATCAAAAACTCAAAAATTTCCCTGCGGGGCCATTGGAGATTTAATAAAAACAAATAGTTACAGATTATCACAAATGTCTAAAGTTTCCACAGAATATTGCATATCACACATTGTAAATTTCTTTGAAAAGAATGCCAAAATAGCTTCAAATTCGATTCTTTTGTATGAAAAATTCAAAAAAGGCCCTGCGGGGCAAATTGGGGGGCAAGCCCCCAGACCCCCTTGTGCGCGGCGCACTGCTTTTTTCTCACATTCATCGTTCCCCGATAATTTTGACCCCCCCACTCAAAATGAAGTTCCTACGCGCCTGCTAGACGCTTTCTATGTATATATTACCTGCGCCCAATACACTAGCAACTAGTTGAGCAACTTGGTTCGGTTCTGCACATGCATGGTTGTGCATGCATGCATCACTTGATTTTCACCAATGTGATCTCCGCACGAACATAACCAAGTCGCTCAACCAAAAGTTGCTATAGGCTGAATCATAATGTCAAGAGAACAAAATTAATAGCCTAACGGGTGTAAAAGTGTTTCAAAATAAATAATATCGAAAAATTACAAATTTTTTACTCCTGGCTGACCCAATTTGAACACCGCATCTCTTCTCTGAGTGTACCTATTCTTACCACTCTTTATTGGAATCTCCATTTGTCCTCTTCTCCCCCCTCCCCCTCACCACCCTACACATTGCTCACCCACAGCTCCGTATAAAGAAATGTCACGGGTTTCGCTTTGCGTCGTGTGAAGAGCGCTATTTCACTGCCCCGTGGAGCCCGTGGCCATCTTGCCCGTGTGCTGTCTGACATTAGAATCAAGGTCCACTCGATCTCCGCCAGATGGCGGACAGCCGGTTCCACGCTTGTCCGCTAGGCGGAGATCGAGTGGACCTTGATTAGAATCACAAACACCGCGCCATTTCTGTTTCATAGCATCATTTCAAACAACCCTTCGTGCGCACACTTCACATATACTTTTTAATATTATACAATAAACACGATGTTATAGTGTGGTTACAATGTGCTAGTTACATGGATTGTATAGGTGTATAATAAACTTTTGATGGTAAAAAGTTGGATTAACTTTACCAACTTCTTATTTTAATCTCACACTTTAAGTTTCGTTTTAATCGTTGTGTTATGGAAACGTAGCATAGCGTAGCATAACGTAGCATAACGTAGCATAACGTAGCATAACGTAGCATAACGTAGCGTAACGTAGCATAACGTAGCATAGCGTAGCATAACGTAGCATAACGTAGCATAACGTAGCATAACGTAGCATAACGTAGCATAGCGTAGCATAACGTAGCATAACGTAGCATATCGTAGCATAACGTAGCATAGCGTAGCATAACGTAGCATAACGTAGCATAACGTAGCATAACGTAGCATAACGTAGCATAACGTAGCATAACGTAGCATAACGTAGCATAACGTAGCATAACGTAGCATAACGTAGCATAACGTAGCATAACGTAGCATAACGTAGCATAACGTAGCATAACGTAGCATAACGTAGCATAACGTAGCATAACGTAGCATAACGTAGCATAACGTAGCATAACGTAGCATAACGTAGCATAACGTAGCATAACGTAGCATAACGTAGCATAACGTAGCATAACGTAGCATAACGTAGCATAACGTAGCATAACGTAGCATAACGTAGCATAACGTAGCATAACGTAGCATAACGTAGCATAACGTAGCATAACGTAGCATAACGTAGCATAACGTAGCATAGCGTAGCATAACGTAGCATAACGTAGCATAACGTAGCGTAACGTAGCATAACGTAGCATAACGTAGCATAACGTAGCATAACGTAGCGTAACGTAGCATAACGTAGCATAGCGTAGCATAACGTAGCATAACGTAGCGTAACGTAGCATAACGTAGCATAGCGTAGCATAACGTAGCATAACGTAGCATAACGTAGCATAACGTAGCATAACGTAGCATAACGTAGCATAACGTAGCATAACGTAGCATACGTAGCATAACGTAGCATAACGTAGCATAACGTAGCATAACGTAGCATAACGTAGCATAACGTAGCATAACGTAGCATAACGTAGCATAACGTAGCATAACGTAGCATAACGTAGCATAACGTAGCATAACGTAGCATAACGTAGCATAACGTAGCGTAACGTAGCATAACGTAGCATAGCGTAGCATAACGTAGCATAACGTAGCGTAACGTAGCATAACGTAGCATAGCGTAGCATAACGTAGCATAACGTAGCATAACGTAGCATAACGTAGCATAACGTAGCATAACGTAGCATAACGTAGCATAACGTAGCATAACGTAGCGTAACGTAGCATAACGTAGCATAGCGTAGCATAACGTAGCATAACGTAGCATAACGTAGCATAACGTAGCATAACGTAGCATAACGTAGCATAACGTAGCATAACGTAGCATAACGTAGCATAACGTAGCATAACGTAGCATAACGTAGCATAACGTAGCATAACGTAGCATAACGTAGCATAACGTAGCATAACGTAGCATAACGTAGCATAACGTAGCATAACGTAGCATAACGTAGCATAACGTAGCATAACGTAGCATAACGTAGCATAGCGTAGCATAACGTAGCATAACGTAGCATAACGTAGCATAACGTAGCATAGCGTAGCATAACGTAGCATAGCGTAGCATAACGTAGCATAACGTAGCATAACGTAGCATAACGTAGCATAACGTAGATAACGTAGCATAACGTAGCATAACGTAGCATAACGTAGCGTAACGTAGCATAACGTAGCATAGCGTAGCATAACGTAGCGTAACGTAGCATAACGTAGCATAGCGTAGCATAACGTAGCATAACGTAGCATAACGTAGCAGAACGTAGCATAACGTAGCATAACGTAGCATAACGTAGCATAACGTAGCATAACGTAGCATAACGTAGCATAACGTAGCATAACGTAGCATAACGTAGCATAACGTAGCATAACGTAGCATAACGTAGCATAACGTAGCATAACGTAGCATAACGTAGCATAACGTAGCATAACGTAGCATAACGTAGCATAACGTAGCATAACGTAGCATAACGTAGCATAACGTAGCATAACGTAGCATAACGTAGCATAGCGTAGCATAACGTAGCATAGCGTAGCATAACGTAGCATAACGTAGCATAACGTAGCATAACGTAGCATAACGTAGCATAACGTAGCATAACGTAGCATAACGTAGCATAACGTAGCATAACGTAGCATAACGTAGCATAACGTAGCATAGCGTAGCATAACGTAGCATAGCGTAGCATAACGTAGCATAACGTAGCATAACGTAGCATAACGTAGCATAACGTAGCGTGTCTCTTAGGGAAACGCTCTCGTAACGCATTGTGAAACGAGCATTGCTCGTAGGTATAGTATAAGGTATAATCTAATATTTTCTTCAACAGTTTAATATTGGGCAAATGACATTGTATAAACTTCTATGCAACTATATTTTATTGTTATCACTATTAGTAATTAGTATTAAGACGCAAATATCATTGTGGTATATTTATTAATGCTCAAAACTTTTTAGATTAATCAATTAATGTCATGTCATCCTACAATGTGTTGTATTGTGTCGAACTGTATTGTGCACACTTGAACAAACAGCAACATATAACCACAGACAAAACTTTCCACAATGCCCTAACATATGAGGACAATTGTCCCCAAGTGTGTACCTACTGATAATTGGAAATAAAACTGAACTGTATTACATGAGTTGCTCAGTGGCGTGGGAACCGGGGGGGGGGGGGGGGGGGCAAGGGTTGCAATGCCCCCCCCCCCCCAACTTTTAGGGAAGAGGGGCAAAGGGAAGCAAAAAATAAATTGTATAATTTTTATACGGCATTAATTTAAGAATTTAAATTATCACATCGTCCAACATTTGTGTTTACATCGCGTTAAAAATGCGTTAAATTCATATTGAAATTCAAAAACTTTCCGGGCCTGCGCGGCCCGGAACCGCGTATTGTTCTTAGTCCCTCCCCCAGACTCCAATTGAACCTGAGGTTATAATATTTTACCTTCTACATATAGAGGTACTATAACCTACCTTTACTACAAAAATCATCAGCATACGCAACTGGTTTTAGATACAACTGAAAAGTGTCAGATGGTTCAACATTTTGATTTTTTTTTAATGCTTCATGATCAGTAAATCTAGTTGCGTACTTTTAGTACTATAGTAGGTATACTTTGGCAATTCGTAGAAGGCTCGTAGAAGAGCGCAAAGATGATCCCTAAGTCCGGTGATTTGTCCCAACCAAAGAACCATCGGCCAATCAAGTGCTTGAATACGCTATATATAAGACATTTACCAGTATTCTAAATTAGTCATCATTGTAGAACTTCAAGTAGGTACCTATATAAAACACATTTTTACTACCATTTTAGTCAAATTAAAACGATTTAAAATATCATTTCTACCCATCTCAACCTCTAATTTTTCAAAATTTTCGCCGGCGGCGGCTGGGGCTTTCGCCCTAGACCACTTCTTCTTGACGAGAATTTCTTTCCTGGCGGGACATCCTTGCCCCCCCCCCCCCCTAATTTTGAAAACGTTTCTACGCCACTGGAGTTGCAGATCCACAATCTGTGAAAAGAAACCCCGATCATTTGCAAACTGTTCTCAAAATAAGCTTTAAATGTCAATTAACAATGTATACAAGTCCGAATGAACGAAGGGCGCAAGAAACATGATGAAATGAATGAATGATATGTTGCACTGATGTCGCATGCTGTGGCTTGAGGCGCAGTCTGCACACAAGCAAGCAACAGCCCGCATGTGCAGTGCAGCCACGTCGTAGCCACCATGCGGGAGGACACACCGACCGAGCCACCGCAACTCCATTGTTGCGTCACTAACATTGTTGCGTCATTGGCTGAGATCGGATCGGATCGGACATTCAAGACGGGGGACCAAATGGGTTTTGACGACTTTGGTTCTTGTTTTGATGCTTCTTAAAATTGAGAACAAATCGCTTGGAAACTCACAAAATTATTTCCTAAAATCATAGACAACGCAGTGAATGTCTATTGCCTTTTTGTACATGACGGAGAAAAATGGAGGCTGTAAGGAGGAAGGGAAATGTGTCAGAGCATAATAGATAAATCACTATCTCAGATCAATATTAAACTGGAAAATGTGTGGAAAATGGATACAAAATACTGCGAATTATTATTAACATACTCACCTATTTAAATATCTTTCTGTCATAAGAATCCCTCTAAATATGAGAGTGCCATCTGCCATGCAAACTGCCAGTGCCATGGAAATGGTAGAAAATAACAGAAAGGAGGTGTCAAGAAGACTGGTGTCCTGCAATCTCCAGTCATTGTTCTAATGGTGTTTTTAGGGTCGAATTTGTTCCTAAGCAAATGAGCAGTCATGATCTTCTTGCTTCAGCAAATAAAAGTGAGGGTTAAATAAAACACTCAAATCAATCCGTCATGTCTTAGCATTTGAGACGGTGGATCTCAACATTTGAATCAAAGCTCCTTTCCAAGACTTGGAAAATGTAGTTGAAACGAAACTTTATATATTATGCTTTTATGTAGCATAAAAGATATTTGCACATGTCAACCAGAAATGAAAGAAACTTAATGATCCTGGTGCATGCTTCACGTCATCAAGTCTTGTCAGTGAATAGAGAAGGCTGTGATGCGACTGGCGAACGACGAGGTGTGATCAGAAGGAGGCTGTGGAATGAGGTGATCACGAAGATGGAGATGAGATGAAACGACGTTCTGGAAAATGGAACGGAAAAGAAAACCTACAAATTATAATATAATTTTCATGAATGCATTAAACGAGCAGCGTTCCGAACGAACGTGAAAATAATTGGAAACGATGAAGTTTAAACCTCGGTTCGCGCAGCAAACACAGTGAGGAGGAAAGTAACGAAAAAACTTTTACTTTTACTCCGTCTTCATAGTGCTTTATATTTATCGAGAATACAAATAATAACTTCAACAGTATTAGTGTGAGGATGCAGATCTATCTTCTAGGTTCTTTGAATCTAATTTCCGATTGTCAAATCAGACCTTGACATCTCAAATCTACAAATCTAAATCTAGATTTAATTTGACACAAACAAGTATTATATTAAGGCACTATTGGACCCTTTTTTCAGGGATGCCACATGTTACATTGGTTATCCGATCAAGCTGAAATTTTTCAAAATTCATTCTGCAAAATTTCTTCCGACATTTTTAATTCTAAATTAATTGTGTACAATTTTTTAGCGCTGCCCTCTGATTGGTTGAATTATGAAAATGGCCTGTAGCTCACACCGTTTGAGCTATTGAATCCAAAATTTTCTCAGTTTTTGAGACCGTTGGATAGTTTTAGGGATATAATTTTCACCTAAATTGGTTACCTAAAATTAAAATAAATTTATCCTGATTGGTTGAAAAATAAGAAATGTCAGATCATTTTGCATTAAAACTACCATATTATCTTATTTTACACATTTTCAACCCAGTCGGTCAAGAACGTATGCACTTATTGACATTTTTCACTTTGAAATAGGTGTCAGAATTGGGATGGTGAAATGGATGTACATTCCAATGCAACTTGAATCTGATTTTCTTTATGTACCAGAGAGTATAGATGGATATATTTTCAGTTTCAATAAAAACCATACACTTTTATGTTGATTTGAGCGGATCATATTTCAATTCAATATGAAACATGTATGTTTGTGTGTACCGAAATTTCGGTTAGAGATTTTGCGCGGTTCGTTGCTTGCTCATCAACGCGTTACACCGAGCGTTTTCCTAGTGGGAAGTAATACACGTGTGGTAACGTAATGTTCACATTTTAGAAGTTATAGGTACTATTATTATTTTATGAAATGTTATGTTTATTTAAAGCTACTGAGAATGTGTCACTTAATTCGAATTTCTCTCTTAATTCGAAATTCTTGTAATTGGTGCTTCAAGATTTCACTATTTCTTTTTAGATATAAATGTACACAGGAAATTTGAAGACAGGAATATAAACTTACCCAGTCGCATAACCTGGTTTAAACATGTTCCTTGTGAATTATTGTACAAATAATATTTTCACTTGGAACAGTAACTAAAAGCTAGGAATCTGACAACGGAAGTAAAAGAGCTGCAAGAAAGAAACATGTTTTTATTAATTCTAATCTTCATTGTCTTCCCGAATGTTTAATTGCTTGTAAAGTAATAAATTACGACCAGGAAGAGGAATGAAAAATCCGTATCCTATTTTTATAATTTGATTAATTTCCTCGAATAACGTATGAGAAACGTATCATCTTCTAGCTAAACTCGTCTCGATATAATTGATAATATGCATGTCACATGTTTCCGCCGCCATGTTGGATTCACATTCCTGTTCGGTTATGTTCGGAATGCGCCTCGTTAACGCGACATGTCGAGAATGATTCGTCAGATTTACCGCAACAATGAGAACGATGATGCATTGTTTCCGCAGACCTACGCTTGCAGGTGGCCGTGGCTCGCACAAAGCACTTCAGGGGGCAAGATGTACACCTACGTGACTCACTCTCTAGTCTCTGTGTCATGTCAAAACTCAATTAGAAAACAATACCCAACCCTTCACAGTTCACACAGATTCGATCACTTCGAACGTCGTACTCTTTTTTTCTGAAATGATATTGCTTTGATTAATATAAAACAAAGCATACTGCATTTGTCATTTTCGATTTATAAGAAAGTGGTTTCTGGAATAAGCCGAAGATGTTTTTGATCGGTTGAAGCCTTGCATTATGCCGCAGAGATGCTCTAAATCAATGCTCTGATGGGCTTATATCGCCATTCTTGTCTCCTTCACTCCTCTCTCCTCTCCTCTCCTCTCTCTCCCAGCTCTCTCAGAGACGATCGGAATAGTCCAGTATTGGCTGTCAATAGTAAGTCTGGAGAAGTCCTGACTCCACAGGCTCCAGGCTGCTATGTTCCAGCTCATAAAGCCGCGTTTACTTGCTCGAATGAAAGAGTTACGCGATCCGTGCACGGTTTATGCATACGACGTTTTAACGCGTGAAATAATTATGATCACGTAAAATTAAAACATGCAAATGTTTATAGCTGCGGGCTTTGCTGTTTTGTTCCCTCGGGATTAATGACTTACTTCCTCGTTCTTCCCGAGCAGATTTTCCGTCTTCCTTCCCTTCCCATCCCCCTCTCCTCATTACTCGATCAAGACCCAGCATTGCATCATCCGTGGTGATGTCAGACGCCAGCTTTAAGACATGGTGGAGGAGCCAGCTTTAAGTCATCTGGTGGAGGAGCCAGCTTTAAGACGCCCACTCAAAATCGATTAAATCAAATCTTAATTAACAGCAAACTGAACTCTCTGTTCGCATGTCTTGCCCTAACCCAATCAAATTCTCGATTGACAATTAATTTACAATCTTGCCACCTCTATAGACCCTATAATAATAATAACTGAAATGACATGTTTGAATACACACATTGTCTAAAGCCCTGTTCCAAAATTACTCCATTGAATTCAGTTTGAATCAGATGCAATTGTCTAGCTGTCAATCCAATCGTCAAAAGCAAACATCGGCGTCCCAGTTCACACCCGGCTCAGACAAGTTCACACGTGACACCCACCGCTAATACCAACCATTGAATAATTGAATCCTTACAACACTCGTGGCTATTGAATCCAGCACGCGATTAATTGATTGATCGTCGCTCTCGGTTGTTCAAGACGAGAAGTTGTGACATGACGGACACCTGCAATTAGTGTTTTATTGATCCAGCGGAGAATGTGGCACGAATGTGTTTTTGGAAAGGCTACTTTGTGTCACCGTGGCGTGACAAACTCGCCAGATCGATGGTAATTGTTTTAATATTCGTCGTAATTGCTAATTGGAAGAGTCAACTTGTTTGTGAAGTAGCATGTGAGGCAATGAGTGTTTCTGATAAACACTTTACAGGGAAATGAATTGCCTGATCGCATATTAAAGGGAACATGCGGGGACGCTACTTGGCTTTAATATTGGACAACGTTTTGTACGAGATTGAGCAAATAACTCGTGAAACAGGAGTTGGATTCTGACAAAATAAAAGTCTAGAAATCGTATTACACAAATAACTATTGCAACATTTACATTTTCATTAGATTTTGTGCGCGATATTAAATTGTTGGGTAGAAGGGAAGTCGTCTCATTAAATTTTCTTTCGTTTAAATTAAAAATAGAGTATAAAATCACTAGAAATCCTTGTTTTACTTTTATAGTACGTACGTCATTTTCATTTACAATGGCAAATCTCACCTTGAAATAAACTAACTAGGCTATTATTTTTGAGGGAACTATTTTGGTGTTGTCTTCGCCTAAAGTCAAAACGAATACAATGTGACAACTTGCAAGTATGATAATTGCGGAACTTATGACAGTACCATTGAAACAGTAATGTTCCAGGGGTACAAATTGAAACACACATTTTCGAGGTAAAAATGGTCACTTGAGCTGCGTTACCTTCTAATAACTTTGGGTGCAGTAGCTTGGCCAAAATCGTATTTAATATTTTTAGTCACGTGGTATCACTGGAACACCCTTAATGTTTGTTATTGATCTGGAGAGAGTTCCTATCGCCTCCATGTGTTCGATTATTTCGCGTCAGAATGACAGGCACACATCACGTGACTGGAGTTTTATTGACAGCTCGTCATCTATTCAAGCTTCGAGTAAAAGAGTTTCTATTAATATAAATCTCATCCTCGGCGGACAAAGAATCACATTCTTGATAAGTAAATAAGAAGCTCACTTTTGATCTTCGTGTAATTTATTTAGATTTCTCGACGTGAGTTGGAGTTTGATGAATTGTTGGTTCAGTTGGAATAATCAAACATGTCGGAGCGATTTGTAACTGTCCACGGCCACCTTTAGCCGTATCGTGACAGATCGTATCGTTTGACTTCTGTCCGGTGGAGCTGACCCTCCAGACGGGAGTGTAATGGGTTTGTAGTTTGTTCGGTCTCACTGTTACACGTGAGAAACTTCTCCGTCTTCCCGCTGCGGATAAGTTCTCTTCCCTTGCAATGCATTAGCACGTTGCCATTCCACCAGGAAACTCAGAGAACGTGGCCAACTCGTTTAGACTATTTGTTGCATTTACAGTTCAGATCAACTTCATTCGGAATTTAGGGTATATAATTAGGATTTTAAGATATTTTTGAAATCAGAATCAATATAATATTTTACAGAATCAGTGATTTGATTAATGACAACATTAGTATGAGCCCCCCACCCGCCCCTCGTGAAACCAGTTAGTTAAAATTTTAAGAAATTTGAGAAATTTGACAAATAAAATTAATAAAAATAAATAAAAATATTATAATATGTTGATGTTGTCTACTTATTTTTTCTTAAGTAATTTGCATTGTTACATGATGAATACCTATTGGGATGTCGATGAAAGATAGATACGCTGAGAGGAAGGCGGTCGTGGCATATTATTAGTAAAAAGACTCAAAGCTCTTACATCTAGACAATATCTTACACCATAAAATAAAAAGTTTTAAAGTTTCGGATGAATTATACTAATCGGCAACGCACACGCGCTGTGAATATTCTTAAATTTCACAGTATGATAAACTGTCAGCATTTTCGGTACACGCTACGATGAGGTTCAACAACCCTTGCAATATTATTGTATGCATCCACATCTATGTAATCCGATAGCGCCAAGTGTTACCTGCGAGCTGGAACAAACTATGCCATCGAAGCAAGCAATAGAAATATCGCCTTCATCTCGGTAAGAGCGCGTCCAGATGCGCCTCCTGGAGTCCATGCTGGAATAGCTGGAGCATCGCGTTATCTGCTTTTTACTGGCAATGTAGCCAAGAATACATTCTAGTAAAGAACATTGCAAATTTCATGCGAAACAAAATAAAACGCCCTCATCTGACTTGTAGCGGTCAAATAACACATTCATTAGATAACTTATAATTACTCTGCGCGGTTCAACTTCGCTTAGATCTCGCGAGTATAATTTCATTTGTGCGTTATCTTGTATATGTAACATCCTCTGCCGCTTCATCGATTATTCATTCCCACATTGCCCGAACGCAAACTAACTTCCATATTTTCTATCAAACGGCATTTACCATTATTACGAACTCAAGGGTGCTGTGAATTTAGTTTCTTATTAAAAACTAATGTGCTTTTCTTTGTCTACAGCAGTTGATAATAAATAGTCTGTCAGTGTCCCATAGGGTTTAATAAAATATCCCGTTCCAGTGCCTCGCTTGCGCTAATTGTGTAGAGAGAATAGAATGTCATCCACATGGTGGGGGCCACAGGGAGGCACAACGGAGTCCACAACTCGGCAGACACGACGGCGACATCGGGCGACCCTGCAATGACGTCCGGTCCCAAGGGACATGCGAGGGGAAAGGGGTGACAGGGAGGCACAACGGAGTCCACAACTCGGCAGACACGACGGCGACCTCGGGCGACCCTGCAATGACGTCCGGTCCCAAGGGACATGCGAGGGGAAAGGGGTCACAGGGCAAGGGAGGCACAACGGAGTCCACAGCTCGGCAGACACGACGGCGACCTCGGGCGACCCTGCAATGACGTCCGGTCCCAAGGGACATGCGAGGGGAAAGGGGTCACAGGGCAAGGAAGGCACAACGGAGTCCACAACTCGGCAGACACGACGGCGACTTCGGGCGACCCTGCAATGACGTCCGGTCCCAAGGGACATGCGAGGGGAAAGGGGTCACAGGGAGGCACTACGGAGTCCACAACTCGGCAGACACGACGGCGACCTCGGGCGACCTGCAATGACGTCCGGTCCCAAGGGACATGCGAGGGGAAGCATTGTTTTGACACGCTGTCTGTCCGTGACAGGTGACGACACAAACTACTTTGCGGGGTCAACAGGTCAGCCAGACTCATATTGAAGCGGAGGCAGCGGAAAACTTTCGACCGTGTGACATATTGGCAGGCGACAAGATGGAAAATGTATTTTCTATTTTCTTAGGTTTTACTTTTCGTTCACTAAACACAGAATTACTGTTTGACATTTCACTTCGTGCGACGTCAAATCAGCAGACTCTCTTTTGTGCAACAAGATCCCAGGTGTCAGATAATATGAAAGAGAAGGCGGAAAGTTTCACAAATAATTACATAAACAAGCACTGACAGTGACGAAAATTGATGTAAATCGATGACTGACTCTTTTGTAATTGCCATTACTTTTCTCCTGGCGTTATTTTATTCATATCTCTAAATTACACCATTCGTTTTAATTTCCACTCAACACTTAGCTGTGTTTTCTTGACTACAATTTTCAACATTCGTCATCTTGCTCAGCTGAACCGCCTGTCGAGCATACGGAAGGCGGTGCATAAGTCTGATTTAGATCTAGGTGGCGGTGTCTCAGGAATGAAATATCTCCGCAGATGAGTCCATGAGACCGTGTCTGATTGCTATTAGCAGTCTGATCCAAGATCCCAATCGAAATTATTCGGAACCAGTCGCTAAGAATGTCTGAAACTAATTTGTTTCACAAGATCTAGTGGAGCGGTCGCTCCACCCAGCCAAGTCGTACTGTACACTCACAGTCACTCAACATACTGTAATTGCCTAATAAACTGAGGAGCAGACCAAACACTTTTACTGTAAGCAACAACATGGCATTTTCGGTCTACTGGATCATAAAATTGGAAAATCTCACATTGTTGTGAAATATCTTAATTTCGAGCTATGGCCCACCCCACCACATATACCAAATTTGGGAACAATAGGTTATGCCATTTGCGAGCTAGAGGGCCGTGAAAACAGTGAAATTACATCACTTTCATCTTCTTCTTTAGATGATGATGATTCAGATATCAGGAAACACTGCTATCACCGCCACAGCCTAAACGGCTGAACCGATCGATCTGAAATTTTTACCACATGTGCACTTTTGGCGTCTGAGGTGCCTTTTTATAAAACCAACCGGAAGTCGCCATTTTGAAACCGGAAATGACGTCATATCTCGAAACCGGCTGAACCGATCGGAACGAAACTAGCGTCAAACTATTCGGACGGTCATATATATGAAAATACAATAGTCTAAACAGAAATGTACTATTACTGAAACCGGAAATGACGTCATAAAAATGAAAAATCAGACTTTAATCACCTCTTACTACAATAACTACTTATTCACAAGGTTTATAATGATACAAAACATTTATATAAACAAATTCTACGTGGAGTGTTTTCAGCCGCCATTTTGATAACCGGAAGTGATGCCATATCTCGAAAACGGCTGGACCGATTGGAACAAATCTTTCGCTTTTCTTCATGGAATATCACTTTAAGCATATTTTGGTACCAAACGCAACTTTTCTTAGTAACCAAATTGGAACTGGCTTATTTTTTTAAAGGAATTAGTCATTGTTGTTTCGATATGTGTTACAAATTGTTTAAATAAACTAAAAAAAATTGTGATATCCCCATAAAAAACACTCCGTGTAAAAATACCAGCCAAGTCTCTTTAACTATAAAAAAAATAGAAGAAATCTAAAAATTCAGCACTGAAAAGTAGTGATATCAAAAAATTGGCCAAGTCAAACTTAATTTGAAAAACCAAAATATACTTGGCGCATCGTTTTTAAGGGCATTATAGGTATATTTTATTTAGGTACATATGATTTTTGGCATATACTTCTATACTAGATTAATACCCGATGCGCCAAGTATATTTTGGTTTTTCAAATTAAGTTTGACTTGGCCAATTTTTTGATATCACTACTTTTCAGTGCTGAATTTTTAGATTTCTTCTATTTTTTTATAGTTAAAGGGACTTGGCTGGTATTTTTACACGGAGTGTTTTTTATGGGGTATTAACAACAGCCGCCAAGTTGACGCGTAAAATCTCCAGTCCAAACTTTCTCGTGCCCTAAAGCACGGTATAGTCGAAAGTTACTTTGAATCCTGATTAATTATCTTATGTTCGCGCTACCTGTCCGGCGATCAGAGCCCCAGGTGCTTCGCAATATCACGACTCCGATCTGACAGCCAATCAGCTTCCATGCAGCATACCACGTGATTAATGACTTGTTGCGGGCCGGTATCATACAGGGGCAAGAGATAGGCTCGTCTCCTGAGCAAGAATTTGCTTTAAACGGTAAAGATCAAATCATTGCCACATAATATTATATACCACCTAATGTTTGAAAATATTATAATGTGTACTATTGTTTGGTTAAAATATCTTACTACTTGAAACAATTGAAATATTTTATGATTTTTATGAGCTTGTTCTCTTTAAAAAAGTACATTTCTATCTCAAACTTACAAAAATTGTCGATTCTGAACGTGAGCTTGATGCTAAAGCCTGATGCACAATTGAATTAAGGTTTTTGGTTTAAGGTTAAGTGTTTAATGTTTAAGATGTTATAACAGAGTCCAGTGCACAACTGTTTATTTCACGAGGTTATTTCACTATGATAAAATTAAATAATTGTTTGAAAAATGATATGGAAACAAAAATATGAACAAGCCTAGGCACAAATATCAAATTAAAATGCTTCAAATGACATTAATTCAGAAGACTTTCATTTTCCCATACGAATTTGACATGGACTCTCTTCTGATTGGTTCGTCATAAGGTGAAATAGTCTTTTGCAATAAGAAATGAATTTAGATGATTTCTTATTTCAGCTTAAACCATAAACCTTGTGACGCTTGTGACAGTTGTGCATGATAACGTTATAACAGCATCTTTCATTTCTCTTAAACACTACACTAAACACTAAACTTTAATTCAATTGTGCATCAGGCTTAAGTGAGCGTCTTGGATGTCTGAAACTTCAAACTGGTGTTTTGGGTCTTCCTTCTGATATTAGATTACCTAACTAGGATTGGTATGCATTACTGATTCTGAATATAAAATGTGTACTATCAAGTAATATAAGACTGATCATCTTGATGATTGCTATCACCTTTGACACTCTCTGATTTCTTGGCCATGTATTAATTGGTATTGATTATGAATTCTCGCGTCATGCATTGATTGTCTCTTCTCGTGTCTTCTGCGTCATATGCTTTTGATTTTGTCTTTGTTTTGTTTTGACTTTTCGATTTCTGTCTGTACGTGGTCTATTCCAGGTATATTTTGTCTCTAAGTATCTACTCTGTAATGGAATGAGTCTATCTGCTCTAAGGCAGGCTTTCAACTCTCGAACTTTGTACTCTGTGGTTCGTAGAAGTCTGTTCTCGCAGCCCTTTGTCAGCGACTAATTACTATGCAAAATAATACAGATTGTAAAATGACAATTTAATTGTTGTCACCAGTTGCAGTTATAAATAATGTCTAATGTAGAAGGGTTCCTCATCACTTTGCTCGAACTAATGAGAGTATTCTGCATGCCATTAGACATAATCTTGCTTAGCTGAGTATTAGTTGTTGATTGTCGCTGTCTGGTCCGATAATAACCGAGAGCATCAACACTTCTCTGCGTGAACATTTGTTTAATGATATTAGTCGGAGCTCGAGTCCAATTACTCCTGCACAATTAGCAATAATCATAATCATTTCGTCTTCATGTCCCTCATTCCTTGGCGGTCACGTGACCGAGCAATTAACTCGGAGACTCATAACAATATTCGACGCAGTTTTCCTCCAGAAAGTGGAATGCGGTTAGAAATGGCGCAAGACAACAGCATGACAAATGCGTTCTTCCTTTTCCCAAGTTAGACGACATTTTCTTATGCCCCCCACCCACTCCCCCTGCCCCCCGCGCCCAAGAGAGTTGACAAAAAGAAGAGTAAACCCCGATGCTTGGGGAGACATTTGCAATCCCAGATGCATTTGCCGGGAAAGTGGAAAATATGAGATATAGAGTGAACAAAATAGACTACTCAGAGATGAATAATGTAACTCAAGAATATAAACAGTGGGAAAAAAACATTTTAAAAAATTCATACAAATAACCGAGCGAAATAACCGAGTGGAATAATTATACTTTCTATATAATAATCAGATTAGAATGATATATTTTACAATCCAGTACGGAACACTCGCTCCCTGACGCATTAGTTGGGCGCCAGTTTAGTGCTGCATCCAGGCGTTAGGCGCGCTCGTGTCGCAGCACTTGAAGAGCACTCGTATTAGAACACATGACACATCCCCCCAACACTTGATCCCTGTACACTCGGTGCCCAACATCACAGACACGCCGGTTTCGACTAATTACAATCAACTGTATTATTGCGAATCGTCTTTTGAATTCATCAGGTTTAATTAAACACAAGTTAGTACACGCGTCGGTTCAATTTAGAAGCAATACAATTCGAAAATACATTAGAATTCGAATTTTCTTCTTTTGGAAATGCACATCAAAACTTCTCCAACGAAAATAAATCGAATGCACTGATACGAAATTTGGTTTATGAATTGAGTTTAGAGCTTCGGTTTCAAAATGTAACTCATCTCGAAAACATTGCTTTAGTACTCGCTATATGTTTACATCATATATTCTGTATTCACAATACACGTTACATACAGAAATAAAATTAACTAACCAAACCACACAACTCCATAATTCCCTCAAGTGTAAACCAAATATACACCCTAATAAACCAAATTAAAATAGAGTTCCTCCACAACCACAAATATGGCATAAGCGGAGTTAATTTTAAGAAAACGAAATTAAATTATTTACTTTAATTGAAAAAGGGGGTAACGATCAAATTAACGTAACTCGATTTTATGAAATTTAATATTTACGAGGTAACACACGATGTTTATTTTATTTGTTATTAAAACGATCACTAGTACGAAGTGTTATCTCAACAAATGCGAACAATCGCAGCTATTTGCCGCTCAGTTGTCACTGTGTCGAGCCCCTCATTCGCGAGTTCATTCGTGTCCAGCTCGCTCGGCTGCGATTGTTTCCCGCCCCGAGGGTTGGAGGGCCAGTTAATTGTATCAAGCGCTTCAAGTGAGCTTTTATTGCCCGGCTCCGACACAAGTTACAATCTTGATGTCGCCTGAATAATTCATCTGTCGAACTGTGAGGGTCGCGCACTAGCAGTGATTGAATGCATGGGTAATACATGCCGCGCAGTGTTACACAGAACTCAGTTGAACGAAGGTAATCGCATTGTTCAATTGTTCTAGTTTCAGAAGCGAGTGATTCGCTTAGACATTGTATCAAAGTTCTTGGTGGATTGCTTGCAGGAATATCCGTGTCGTTGAGAGTGATTCTATGACTCGATGAAGCTGTTTTCTGTGGAACATCACGACTCTGATCGAGGATTGAATCTGTGTCACTGGAATAATTCAGCGTGGCGATGAACAGCGCTGTTTCATTGTCGTCGTCGGGTCAAGAACATGAATAGTGGAAAACCTCGTCCAGGAACATGAACAATCTGCAGCACACTCACAATGTTATTCAGCAAGGGCCTCACCAGGGGTGGGTGGCCCACTCAATACGAATTAATTTCACTTCATGGCCTCTGAATTTTATTTCCACACTCTGCTGTACCCCCAAAAGGGGCTAATCAGTGTCCCAACTTCATTTCTAATATGTAAAAGATCCAAACAGACGCCCTGCAAAGCTGTTCTCACTTCTTTGAACCAAACACCTGCAATATTATGTCAAAAAATAACTATTTCCCCCAAAGATTGCCGGAAGATTCGCCTGCGGAAGATTCGCCTGACCCTCGATTATACCTGTCGAATGAGAGGTTGGAAGATTCGCCTGCATGGGTTCAGGTAAACAGGAGGGAACACGGAAGATTCGCCTTACAGGAAGGGTCAGGCGAATCTTCCAACACAACTTGGAAGATTCGCCTGATCCTCTAATATACCTGTCTAATGATAGGTTGGAAGATTCGCCTGCTAGGGGATGTGAATCGGAAATGAAAATTAGGGATCAGTCAGGGTGCACAAAATGGTCTGAAACGTGTCAGTTACGCGCATTGTTGGCGGGATATTTCAAACATGATGAGATCGTTTGATTTTGGTACTTTATTGTAGACAAATTTTAATGGAACATATTTCATGCATCCTAGAATTTAGAAAATATCTAGTCGGGCGTTAGCTCGACGCTGCCAAGCACCGCTCTATACAACGTGCGAGCTTACTACCACGACTGTATACAGCAAGCGCTTCGGGCCCGATTTCGGGGTGTCAGTACGCATGCAAGCATTTAGAAATGAAAGTTGAAAACCATGGTTATCGGGTATATTTAGCCACCTGACAACACCTAACCAAATATCAAAGTGCTGCGATCATCCCTTCGGGGTGAATTTTGAGCCTCAAACATGCAAGGATTGACTTTCATGTTAGTTAGTTAGTTAGTTAGTTAGTTAGTTAGTTAGTTAGTTTTTTTTTTTTTTTTTTTTTTTTATTTCGAACAGAATTAATTATCAATTACAGGATAGCACGAAAATAGAACACAATTACATCATTAAAATAGACAGTGAATACATTTATTTGAGCACTAGGTGTCCATCTTCTATTGCAGCAAGGCACTGCTTGCGGCACCAGGTCTTCTTAAACTTGTCAATGTCATTGGTCAAGCTGGCTGTCGCGAATTCCACGCCTATCCTATAGTGAAGTCTATTCTTGAAAATTAAAAAAGAGTCCGCCAGACTTCCTGGACTTTCAATAAACACAGCAATGTATCGGTGAATTGTGGATTTTGCGAGATTTAATAGGAAGTTACACAAGTTGACTGTCTTTTCATCTGGGCCAGTCCTTATCCCGCAAATCATGTCTTCAGTATTAATATCTTGATTAAGTAAAAGTCGAATCTTTTGTTTGACGTAAGCCCACAGCCTATCATTTTTTCGGCATTCGAAGACAGTGTGGATGGTCGTGCCCACTGCGTCACACCACGGACACTTGGGGCTGTCCCGCAGGCCCCAGCGATGCAGCCGGCTGGGAGACGCGACGGCGTCGTGCATCTGTCGCCAGCAGATGTCGGCGTCCAGGCTGCATGTTGGCCAGCGGTAGAGATCATCCCAATGGATCTCGGTATCAGTCCAGGCGCCTCTCCCAGTCAACTCAGTGTCTGGAATTTCTATCTTGAGGATGGTTGAATATAGTTGTTTCGCGTCCTTAACGTTGTCTGTTAATGTCTGGGGGCCCTCTGCAGGGCTTATCGTCTCCCATGCGAGGAAGAGGGACTTGTAAAATGGTTGAAGTCTTCTCAGCCAGTCGGTTCTGATAGTTCCGACGAGTGAAGCCGCTATTGAGTCTTCCGGATTGTACCTATTCATGTTGTGTTCTTGTAAGTAGCGGTGGTGGCTGATCTCCGCCTCTGGAGAGAGGAAGTCAACTACGTGCTTCGCCCTCAGTGACATGATCCTGCATTTGATGTTGATTAGTCCCAGGCCACCCACGGCAGTAGGAGCGAAAACGTGGTTCTGGTCTTTCCAATGTCGACCGCTCCACATAAACTTTGTTAGTCTGCGTTGGATTTCTTTAACAAAACTAGAGGGAGGCTCGAGGACAGAGAAGGTGTGGACAAGGCGGGAACCTATTAGTTGGTTGGACACTATTCGTCGGCCCCGATAGGATGTAGTCTTATGCCACCTATTCCATCTATCGATTCCGGATTGAACCTTATTCGTCAGAGATGTCCAATTTTGCGATTCCCATTCTTTGTTCGCGTTGCCCAGGTACACTCCTAGAAATTTGAGGCCTTCGTTGGTCCAGGGCAAACCGAGTGGCGCGTCCGTCCGGTTACTCCATGAGCCGGCGAATAGCCCAGTGCTCTTGGAGGTATTCAGCGCCGCCCCAGAAGCACGGGCGTATGAGTCGAAAGATGTCGTCATGATCGGGAAGCCCCTGTCGTCAGTTATAAACACAGACACGTCATCCGCGTAGGCGGTCACGACCAAGGGACTGTTGGCTCCTCCAGGGATGCGCAGTCCATAAGGCGCAAGTCCAGATCTGAGAAGCGATAGGAAAGGTTCTATAGATATGGTGTACAAGGCGCCAGACAGTGGGTCACCTTGCCGAATGCCGCGTTGGAAGGGGAAGGGCGGGAGGAGAGTCGAACCGACACGCACCGTTGACTTGGCTTCTTTGTACAGTGTTGAGATGAAACTAATGAATTTGTCACCGAAGCCGAACTCTTGTAGTGTCTTGAACAAATAGTCGTGTTCTACGCGGTCGAAAGCTCCCGCCTGGTCCAGGGTGATGATGGCTGTTGGCGCGTTTTCGGCGTGGGCAAGATCAATCGCATCTCTCATCAGATGGAGATTGGAGAAGATCGTCCTTCCCGGTACACAGAAGGTCTGGTCGCTATTAACTATTGAGCTGAGCACGTCTGTTAGTCTATTGGAGAGGGCGCGGGAAATGATTTTGAAGTCGGTGTTCAGGAGGGAGATAGGTCTCCAGTTTTTGAGTTGTAGTTTATCACCGCCCTTAGGAATTAGCGTGAGGACTGCCATGCGCATGGTTGGGGGGAGGATACCAGATTCGAGTGAAAAATTAACCATGCAGGTAAATAAGGGTATGAGTTTATCGATGAAAGCTCGAAAGAAATCTACTGAGAAGCCGTCGATGCCGGGGGATCTGTCCTTAGTAAGCTGGAAGAGGGCAGTCACAAGTTCCTTGCTACTAAGTGCGGAGTCCAGCTTGTCTTTGGAGGTTTGGTTTAATTTGGGAAGGTTTTCGTAAAGGACTTGACTCTCGATTGTGTTCTGGCCTGATCGTGAATAGAGGCTAGAGAAGTGATTGCCAATCACTTGTCTGATAGCGTTCGGCTCCTGAACAATTTGACCATCGATTTGCAGTGCTGAGATCGTGCTCGAAGTTTTCCTGTCGCTACCGAGCTTGTAGAATGTGGGAGTTGCCCTGTTGTATTCAAGGTATTTCCGCTGCTGTTCTGTGTTCAGATCCGTCCTTGCTTCTGAGTAGTATTTCTTCCGTTTTGCAGCCAAACACCTGTTAATTTCGTTGCACTCGGATGACGTCAGAGTGTTCTGCGCTGCGAGGAATCGGAGTCGGGTTTCTGCAGCGAGCAGTGATGCATAGTTCAAGTGGCTCGCTTCTGCTTCATAGCGTTGAGTAGATATACGTATTTCGCTTTTCAAATTGTCCCAGCACTCGTGAGGGTCAGTAGCTGCTGGTCTATTTGAGTAGAACTCAATGATGTTTTCAATGTATTGCGTATACGACTTGTCTTCGAGGAGAGCGTTGTTGAAAATCCAATAAGGTGGTTTTCTGCGCTTCTCGGAATGCATAGTTAATGTTACACCGGAGTGATCAGAGAAAGATGGTATGATCTTAGATGACGTAATCTCGCAAAGCTGGTTACTGCGGACATATACTCTGTCGAGTCTCGATCTCGGTCTGTCTTTGAGTGGGCTTATGTAAGTGAACTCGCGATTGGTTGGATTTAGCTCGCGCCATACGTCTCGCAGGTCCTCGGAATCGAGCAGGGCGATCAGCGGGGACACCAGTTCGTTTCGGTGTTCAATGGAGACCGCACGGTCGGCTGGCTCGAGAGTACAGTTCCAGTCGCCTGCCATGATAATTCGGTGGTTCACTGGAATACTCAGGATATATTCACTGACTTTATCCATTACTTCTAAGCCTTTCGCTTTACTCTGTGGCATGTAAATGTTAATTAGGTGGACTTGGGATTTATTTAATTGTAAGATAGCAGTCTGAGCGAAGCCGGCTACTAAAATTTGAGTTGTGTCGAAAGCTACACCTCTGGATAGTATTGCTGTCCCACTATTACGCTGCACTGGCGCGTTGATTGCAGATGAAAAATTATTTAGATAGTTTATTGAGAATTCAGTGTCCACGTTGGTTTCTTGGAGAAAAATTATTTCAGAGTTCAGCTTTTTGATATAGTTCGAAAGTAATATTTGCTTCAGTTCGTTATTCATGCCCCTAACGTTGAGTGATAGGAAATTATGAGGCATTTATTAATTATTCGTTGTTTCAGCGGTTATGGCCGTAATTATACGGCCAATTCTGCGTTTTAGGTTGATATCGTTGCACTTCTTGTTGATGTCTTCTAGCTCTTTTATGACTTTTTCATAGTCTTTTGAGAATTTTTTAATAATCGGAACAATCTTTTTGAAATGGCGGGACTTCTTTAGGAAGTCCTTAAACCTAATGGGTGTGAAAATTTGATCTTTGTTCGTACCGTCGTTTCCGGGGATGATCTGCTCCAGCGAGGTCGCGTCTTCCATCAGCGACATCTGCGATGACGTTGAACCAGTCTCCGACATGACGTCGTCATTCAGTGTGTCGTCCACGTGACTAGTCGGTCCAACTAATCCAGTCAGCCTCGCGGCCTCTGCCAGGCGGCTTTGCGGCGACGTCGCCCGCACGGGCATCGAGGTGATCGGGGACGTGATGTCCTCGACGTTGGTTGACTTCGGTGGTCGTATCGTTGTGTCAGTGGAGGTGCCATGATCAGCCACAATCGTGGCGATGTCCTGAGCTGAGATTGAGGGGATCTGATAGCCAATGTTATCACTTGCGTGAGGTGTTAGTAAGAGAGGGGGGGTTGCAATTACCGCGTCCGCGAAAGACAGGTGCTTTGTTGGAAGGGGTGGGAACCTGGCTTGGATGTTGTCAGTCGGGTTTCCCGCTGGCCGGGGTTGTTTACAGTTCTTAGCTACGTGGCCGGCTTGTTTACAATTGTGACATGTCACATCGTCCATAGATATGTAAACAATGTGTTTATAACCTTCAATATCGAAACTAAAGTGGGTGGGGACATTATTTACATCATCGAACAGGATATATGCAAGTTTACGGAAAGATTTTACATGCGTGCAGTCAGGGAGTCTTGAGCCAGTAGAGATGTCCCTAATTGGGCAAGTCATTTTCCCGATTCGTCTTAGTTTCTCGATCAGCATCTCGGTGGTTATAAAGGGGAATACATTTGAGAGAACAATCTTTGTGGCAGCCGTCAGATAACGTCTGATAGGAACATATTGAGTTTTAACAGTAATGAAACCTTCTTGCACAACAGTTTTTACCGCCGTCTCGCTGCGTAGGAAGACACACACTCTTCCCCCGGCAATGCGTGACGCGTGCGTTATCTCCGCCCCCGTCACCAATTCGGCAATACCTTTGAGGTAGTCGTCGATCGCTGTGTCGGCGACGTTATCAATAACCACGGCGAGGCTGGGTAGGCACGCCATAGTAAACAATATCAGTTCGTTGCACTACACCGGCAATAGCATTGCGCGGTGCAAAAAACACGATTATCAATATGTAGAGTCACTCGATTTGCCACTTTTTTATAAATATCTGTTCGTCTTGACACCACGGATCTTTTGAATACCGTTTCTAACACGTTATATTAAGGATTTTGTACACTATTCACTATTGTATCGGGAGCCGAGGTGATACACGTCTACCGATAGTTAGTTAGTTAGTTAGTTAGGCACGGCCGGTTTGTTTGCCCATCTCCACAGGTTACACGGTTTGGTCTTGAGAGTTGAAATTTGGCAGAGACATAGAGTCATATTTATAGCAGTGCCCTTTGAAAGAAAATCTGAAAATTTTTGACCGGAAGTGAAGTTATTACAATTTTAAATTTTAAATATTTTAAAAGTCAAACGGGTCCATCGAGAGTTTTGAATCTAAGTGAACCATCATTGTAAATTTAACAAAATTATAAAAATTAAAAACGACTTCAAAATAAATTGAAAATTGAAATTAAAAAAATTAAAAATAAAGCTTGGCGCATTGAATTTGCACCGACCATATTGTAGACTTCCTCTATCTTCTTCCTACTTTCTGTCTTTCTTCGGCTCCTTTATCGTCATCTTCTTTCTTATGTTGCCTTCTTCTTGACACAATGCGCCTAGCTTTATTTTTAATTTTTTTAATTTCAATTTTAAATTTATTTTGAAGTCGTTTTTAATTTTTATAATTTTGTTAAATTTACAATGATGGTTCACTTAGATTGTATTCTTCAAATTTGGACACAACATTAGGTTTTTAGTGTTGTGCTTGGCGGCAGTAACTGGGCGAAATGATTTCACTAATTTTAAGATCTCAATTGTTTTAAGTGGGAAGGTGCTTGGCAGTTTTTTTTACAAGTTTTTGTTTTTGTATCTTTATCGAATAAAAGTGGGTAAACTACTGTATTGAAGTATTAATAATACAATACAGAAAACATTTATCAATTATTTTTAATAAACACATACCAAACTGCTCAATAAATTATATTTATATATACACATTAAATTTATGACAATTCTTTGAACTTTTACGTTAACATCTTTATTATTCGATAGTGATGCAAATACAATACAATGCAATACCTGGGTTAGTCAATTTATAATTTGTTTCCTTTCATATAATTTTTAAAACAAACGCCCTGAAGAAGTCCTGTGAAACAGAACAAAATATTGTACATACACATAATAAAAATATGTGTATAAATAAAAAAGAAGTTAACGTAGAAGTTCAAAGAATTGTCATAAATTTAATAGTTTATCGTGAACTAAGATCTGAATAAGTTGCAATATATTATCAGCAACATTTTTAAAATATTGGAAATGGTGATGACAAAACTATAGGTAGTAGGTAATTTTGATAGATGTCTGGACTCCAGACCAGATATTTGTCTAAAGGGCTGAGTAGTGAGCGTGGCCTTGAAGAGTTTTTTAATCGATTTTATCAATATCTTTTACCTATATAATTAGGTAAAAGTTATTTTCTAACTCCTAGAATGCATTAAATTTGTTCGACTAAAATTTTATTTTGGTACAGTGATGAAGTACCAAAATCAAACGATCTCATCATGTTTGAAATATCCCGCCAACAATGCGCGTAACTGACACGTTTCAGACCATTTTGTGCACCCTGACTGACCCCTAATTTTCATTTCCGATTCACATCCCCTAGCAGGCGAATCTTCCAACCTATCATTAGACAGGTATATTAGAGGGTCAGGCGAATCTTCCAAGTTGTGTTGGAAGATTCGCCTGACTCTTCCTGTAAGGCGAATCTTCCGTGTACCCTTCTGATTACCTGAACCCATGCAGGCGAATCTTCCAACCTCTCATTCGACAGGTATAATCGAGGGTCAGGCGAATCATCCGCAGGCGAATCTTCCGCGTACCCCCCCAAAATATGTGTCCGCTGCTTGCTGCCCATCCTTAGCAATCATTCCTGGCGCCGTCTTTGTTCTTTAGAGGAGAATAAAAATGAAGTATGTTTTAAAATCTCTTATCGCTAGTAAAAGGAAGAAAAGAAAAGAAAGATTCAGTTAGGAACTGGATTGTTTTTATATTCAACAATGAAAACACATTGAGGGAATATATTTAGAGCCTACAATTTGTTTCTCTTTGTGTTTGCGAGTATAAGTATACATTCTCGGCATTACTGTCGAGTACCTATACTGCACCTACTCCAGATACGGCACACAAAGAAGACTATTCTCTTTGTTCTTCGGAATATTCCGTTGGTTTGGATATTTTCAAACACAACAATACTTGTGTATTTGTTCCCACTTTCACACCACTCTATTTCTCATGAGTCATGCCCATGTTAACAGCAGGCGACGTAACATAACATATTGGACTTCATACGAATCCAATAAATTATCGAAATTACTGATTCCACTTTAGGCTGACAATTTCCCGACCCAATGCCGTGCGCTTTTTCCAACTAATTACACTATTCATTTATAAAAACGTCGTCATAAAGCGAAGCGTGATCGGAAATTGTCGCTTCTCGTCACGAGTAATTCGTAGCTGATTACTCGCGCCGCGGCGGCTAATAGATTGCCGCTAGTGGCGCTAGTGGCGCTAGTGCTGATCACGTGCTCGCGTGATCTTCATCGAACACGCGCCCTCGCGGTCTCAATGACACCCAACACTTCGCGACTCACTACATTTCCACAGACGTGATTGGATGGGGACGTGAACATAATCGAGATTCAAATATGAATTATTTGGTATAAGTTTTCCTATTTCTCTATTAAATAGAAGACATTCTCGATGATATGGTTTCGATCAGGGAGACATCTGGAATATATTCACGTCCTGATGTATCTATACTATACTGTATGAAGTACATCTAAAATATTAATAATTCAACATGAAAGTCAACTTTCCTCCTCCCATTTACTTCTTACAATGACAGTTAAACAAAGTTACCGACTGTGTTTGTTCTGCCAAAGTTACCTGGTTATTCTATTCACAATGCGAACATACACTAAACAAAACATCAACTAATACAGACAATACGAACGTGTTGCAACAAACTTCGAGCAACATTTCCAACAAACTTCGCAACATTTTCCTCGTGAAGTCGCTATTAATTTTCCACCCGAATGCATTATCGAGATGTGTGTCGTGAAGGCGGGCGGTCGCGTGTAGACGGAGTGATAAGACGAACTGTGATGCGAGATTACCGGAAGATGAATCCCTGACGACTCGCAGCTCCGACTGGGACTGGGAGCGAGGCGGCCGCCGTTCTGCCAGCGCCGTGTGATATATGATTCAACGGCGGCGGAAGTGGCGTTATTCATAGCATATAGCATGCTACTGGACAACAAATCAGCCGCCATTAATATGTACAATATGTCTATACAGGGTTGTTAATGGGAACAGAACAGGTGAACCTGTAATTTTAGGCCAAATTGCCTTCCCCCGTTTTTCGGCAATAAATTACAATATTGCCAACCCTTAATTATGCTCAGGCCGACATTGGGGAATGTTCAATTGCAGTATTATACTGTAATGTTGGCATTTCTCGGCGTAATCTTCTTGCAAGTGTAATTGGAAAACTTGTAAATGAGTACTCATATGAACTCATTAACTCAATTTGATATTCCCTTGCAAGGAAATATAAACGTATTATCATCAACATCCTCTGCTGATAAATCATCAAAGACAAATATGATTATACAATGCCACAAACAAAGGGTCAAACAAGATATTAAATCTCCGTTTAATTAGGTCAGTATGTTCTTCGATATAAATCAATTTCAATTATAATTTTGGCTTTGTATCACTCCACAAAAGTATTTGTATACAGTCGAGAGCCACACAGTTCGATACTCCCACTCTTCTAAAGAAATTTCGTATTGATCTTCTGCCTAAACTCGGATGAATATTTTATGAATCGGCTGCAAATGAGATTGATAGAATTGTAACTCGTGCCTTGAAACTTCTGGTGGAGCTGATTTTTTTATCTCAAAGAGAACATGTGAACGTTGAAACTTGGGTCGTCGGAAAGCCGGCTGACTTTTCAGTGAAACATATTCTACATCTGAAAGGCGTTCGTTTGTTTTGCATGTATAAACAAGCAAAACAAAAACGAAGCAATATTCTAAAACACCCTAATGACCAGGAGAGCAACCTGCTACTCAAGGGTCACTGCATAACAGATGTACACTTGGCCAAAATAAAAGCGGTTTGATAGAGATTTGATGGCGTCTATGCTGACGTGGCAGCTCACTCTATTATGTAAGCTCTGATTTCATTGATAATAAAAGTGATTGATTGGCAAGGAACCTGACGAGCAGCCAATCCGATTCGTTCAAATGCCGTGTTAACTTTGTCCAAGTGAAGTGTACAGAAATTAAGTATGTCATTGTAATTCAATTGGAAATAAACTGAAGCCGAATGATGTTACATAATATATTATGAACTGACTGAGCATCCTAATCCCCAACCTCGTTTGTTCTATGATTAATAAATACTTATTAAATAATTAATAGATATGCATGGATGGGCGATGCGACATTATGATTCGCGGTGACTGTTACCATTACTACCTCCATTCTCCTCCTCGAACCTCGCCCGTCTCAGCTCAGTTGTGAGTTCGCGCCCGCAAGTGAGAGGTCTCGGGTTCGAGCTCCAGTTCAACCGAATAGTTTTCAAATCGCACATCCCTTCCTATCATCAGACTACACTGAAAGTTTGATATAAAAAGCAGAAGTCTCATTTTATCATTCATTTATTATTACAAATTGAATTCACGCTATGTTGTCAAAGCTGTAACTCGTTTTGTTGTAAAACGTGAAGTGAACTCCAACTTGTTGTTTCATCCTGGCCGTGGATTAGGACTAAGTAGGCCGTGACATCGAGAGCATAATGTCGAGCAAGAGATCCATTACATGTGACAGTCGCCGGGACAAGTACTAATTGATCAATTAATTATCTTTGAAATCGATAGATGAATCAACCAATGAATGATTCACAACACCCACCGGGATCACTCGGCCCCCTCTTTTAATATCTTAACACCTGGAGTCGTTGCGACATGTCCGACCAATGAGTGATCCGTATTGCGAGCACGTGACTAGCGTGACGTCACGTGGTGCGTGCGCTAACAGCAGAGGCGAGTCAATTATTCAGCAGGCGGTCGGCGGATCCGTCGGTGTTGTAACTTTTTTCATTTGATAAAAAGCTATGCAAAGAGATATAAATTATTATTACAGGGATCAAGTGGCACCTTATGTCGATAGTTAATAGCCGCGGCATGTACAGCGCTTCGGTCAACTGATCGGTTAGGTGCGCGGCGGAGGACGTGAACTCATCGGCTAGGCGCAAGGCGGAGGACGTGAACTCATCGGTTAGGCGCAAGGCGGAGGATGTGAACTCATCGGTTAGGCGCAAGGCGGAGGACGTGAACTCATCGGTTAGGCGCAAGGCGGAGGACGTGAAACTTACAGATTGAAGAGAAGTGAACAAGGTCAAGTTCCAAGGTCAAAGTGAACTTATGTCCACGAACAAGGAGACAAATATGTTTTTGAATCTCCTCTTTGAAATGGGGGTCTAGGTCAAGGTCCCTAAATTTGTATTCTTTGGTATTTTTTGAAAATATTTTTTTTACAGCAGTGTCATTCGTTTTGATGAAAGACAAATCTCAGAGGCAGACATTCATGCACTTCATTTTGTTCGTTTTGTTCGAAGAATGAAATATTACATATTGTTAAATAACTCGTGCAATTTAAAAGGAGGGGGGAGTATGTGTTTAATTTTCCTAATTTGGAATTATTTCGAGTAATCTGTAGTTGAATGCAGTGCAGTGCATGAATGTCTTGCAGTCCATGTAAACGGCGTGTCTGGACAATGTCGTCCCGTATGTAATTCAACTGGCGATCCTCGCAATGCTCGCGGTTTGATATTAATCAACACAAATGACGCGAGCTGCTAATTGTTTGCCCCCCCCCCCCCTCCCCTCCCACCCTCTTGCCTAGCGTGCTGGAGAAAGTTGAGTCTCCCCTCCCCCTCCCCCAACCCCGTGGCAACTGGCTGGGAGTTGATGAAATATTCATCCCGCTCCCTGGCCCTGATTTACTGATTCTTCTTCAGACGAACGTTCGGTCAAATTGCGTCAAGACAAAGTTAAACAGTCGCTTCTCTCCTCGCTTGAGTCTGTCAGATACGTTTCACTTTATTAATAAACAGAAAGCAGAGCAAAGCAGCACTATAGATGTCGTTGGGGTTGCAGAGCCAGCGAGCACGGACATCTACTTCTCATTTGGACACACATTTAGCTCGTTTTATTTTAATAGTGAAGGAAACAATTTTAAAATGAGACTATTTCGATGTAATCGCATCATGAAATGAAAAGACTCGCCGAGGAAAATTCTCTGTCCAACTTTAATGGACCATTTAAACAATAATTATCTTGATATATCTGCTTTATATTCATTCCCGTAATCATCCAGAAAGCTCTGACAATGTTGCAAGTTTTCGCAACAATAACCACTGCCTTCTGAATGATATTGCTGAAGATGGAATCTGAGAATCTTAAAGCAGAGATATCCAGATGAAAATAGGATATAACTTGTGTTTCTGATTGACATCGTTCCGCCAGAGCACACACTTATACAAATCATGCAGTTGAACATGTAGAGTTATTCCCTTCTTTACTGTGATGAGACACGGTAATGTACGTGGCGATCAAACCCATGCCTTGCCCTGAACAAGGAAGATATAGCAAGGAAAATGCATTATTCTTACAAAGACGGAAAGAATGTTCGACGATCTAGCTTGCGGGTTTCATACAACAGTTTAATTACATCCGCGAAGAAGCTATTTTCATTGCCCTATGAAAACTGCTTGTCTAATTTACATAAAACTATAAGAGGTTATTAACAACGTGGGTAACTTAGTGGTTGTCTAGAAATATCTGCAACTGACAGCATTGTTCTGCTCGTTTTGCAGCAATAATTAGTCGTGTAAGTGGTTGCAACAATAGCGTGTACCACTCGCACATCTGTCACACTACGACGCGCTCTGGCGGGAGTAATGAGCAACTAATTCACAGGGATTCAATGCGTCCGCTATTAGTTATGACTTATGATATTTGGCTACTACATTGAATCAGACGAAATGCCAGTGGCTTCGCATTGTGTGAAAACCATCAACGGTCATCGTCGTCTTAGTGTTACAGGGCTGCATCCTACATTAATACGTGCTAATGTTGTGACTCTGTAATAGTGAGGTCAAGTTGACTCTGAAATGTTCTTTTAACTCACGTCTCCTGGCGTATTTGAAGATGGACGATGATTCTTGGGTATAAGTGATGATCGACCTGGAGCGAAAGTGTTACGTTTATCTGCTTTTATGTTTTTTACCTCTTTGGAGTTAGTTACAGTTTCGTATACCTCCTAAATCGATAAGTGGTAAATAAGCTTCTTTGCCTAGGAATGTGGTTGTTTCATTTATTCGTTGTGGATTACTTATTGGTAACCGGTGACCGTACATTACTTGTGTAATTAGTGCGTATTTGTTACATTAAAGTACGTTATTGGTATGCCTAATAACCAAAGACAACCTCGATATTATTTACCCAGATGAATGCGCCCAAATGATGAATTTATTGAAGTATAATTCAATTATTTATTGAATTTATCGATTCGATCACTCCGATTTACAAACTGAAGTTTAGGCGGATACTTTGTATATTTGTTTTTTGCAAATAAAGACACTAATAAAAATATTAGAGCTTTTAACATATTAACCAACGCATTTTTAAGTTAAATATCTATTTTCCACACATCGATTTAGATGTGTTCTTTTATTAGTTAAGCTCGGTAAAGCATGTGCTATACAACTATCTTTCAACTTTGAACTTGACGGAAACTAAACTTTATTCAAATAATATAATTGTTGTTATCAAACATTGGAAACTCGTGTGACAAACGCGTTTGTTTCGTGCCGAGGAATATGATTTGACAAGTGACGGTTTGCGAGCTGCACTTGGATTGATCACACAAGTAGGTGTCGCTGAGCGAACTTGGCGCGAGAGATGGATCGGACTGCACCGAGCAAATAATGCGCTGCAATTCAATCACATGGCCATGCAGAATGCAAGCTGAGTGACGTGCCAAGATGCACTCATTGTTCACGCGAACAATGCACAATTCTTCACAATGCTGCAAATCAATAACATGCTTCAAGTAATCAAATTGTGTCATCTGAAACTCATAGATTATCAAACAGGCCACGAGCATTCCTTGCATTCTGCTTGGAAAAATGAAAAACAACTGGGACATATTATGTGTATCAAAATCTTTCTCTTTCTTTCACTCTGATTTAATTTTATTTCAATCAGATTCGAGAATGTAGCGGCGCTGTGTTATGTTCTATGTGCTATGTATGTGCTATGTATGTGCTATGTGTGCTATGCGCCGAGCACAGAGCGTTCATAACGCCGGGAGTCTTGTTTCTTGAGTCTTTACGAACTTCTGATTAAGACGCGAACAGCAATTAGTTGCAAACAACCAATCAAGACAGGAATTCAGCCCCCTAGTCGTGGATTAACTGAAGAGGGAAATGATGGCCTCATACATGATGCGTTACAATGTAATAACACGTAGGTTGGTTTCACGACGTCAGTTCCCAGCCAGTGTACGAGCTTAAAGTCCTAGTTTAAAGTCGAGTTGTTCGAATAATAAAGTAAATTAGTAGTAATAAAATTCAGTCAATACCAATACAACATTATAGAATATGAAATACTGTAACAGCATCCAATTCCCACATGGAAAGAGAAAATGAAAGTGTGTTTTTCTGCCTATAAGTTTCAAAGCACACAAAACCAGATAGCTGAACTCGGTGCTATCTTCACACTGTTGAAATCCATTCCCTTTCTCTCGTCGCATGGATATTATAAATAAATAACTGCACCATCAACATCAACTTTCACAAATATAAGCCGAGTTTATGAAGTCCTCGGCCATATCTGCAGAGCATCATCCCTGAGCCCACCATTGTCACGTCTTACTGTAACTGCGCCTCATCCAGCTCGTCTTAGCCGCTGTAACCTGTCATCCATTACATCGCAGCGTCCCGCACAATTTCCCTCCCTTTGACGAGACGCACAAAGCCCTTAATTGCCACAACCATTAATTATGAACAATACGAGATCACGTGACTGTCTTCAGGCGCAAGGTGACGTCACACCAGACCGAAGACAAACAAGAGTCGAACCAACAGACTCTTGGGAAACAAGTGGACAGTCGACCAGAGCTGGCTGGGTGGGATGGGGGGACATTGTTACCCCCCAAGGGACAATTGTTCCGTGTATTGAGCAGTCCTCCCCTTCAACCCCTAAATGCCCATTATCGTTCCAAACATCCCTTCCTTCCTTATTTACACTAATGGACCACGCGTCTATCGAATCACCCCCCCCCCCCCCCTGATCCAGAGAGCATGGGAAACAACTCAACCTCCAGGCTCACGCATCACACGCACTTTTACTCCACGCCACTCACGCATTGTTGTGTCTCTTCCCCAACAATGTCCAGAGATACGCAATGATTTCGCTGCGGAATTAATAATTCTACACGGCTGCAACATTGACGCTAATATCACATGCAATTGCTTATCGGATGATCAAATACAAGTATACTAATGCTTTTACATATGTAACAACAGCATTACATTCTATCGTAATTATTTGAAAATAGAACAAGTTATCAGTAATAACAGCAACAGCAATGGGCTGCAAGTAGTAGAAGTACTGTGAGATATTTCTTGTAACGTAGAAGAATAAAGAAAATATTTTAAAGAAGTAAGAAGATGTTTTCTAATAACCGAATCTCAATCTTAGGAAAGTAGGTACAAGTTTACAACAATCCGTTATATTGGCGGGATTCCAAAATAAAATTAGAGCTTGCAAGCCCAATGTATGAAATATTTTCGAAATCAATGTGGTTATTGAAACCCAGTCGGAATTATGAGTCAATAACGCTAGTTTTAAGACAGATTCCCATTAGTCAAGATGTACGATCCCATGTGTCATCATGAATGTGCAATGTTGGTCAAGTAGCGGACTGTAATGCGACCATCAATTCCATCCCAGCTCAGCATGTAGGTACTTGCATGGAGAGCCCTTGCAGCGTACCACGTGACTGCTAGAGTGCGCCCCGTGTTGAGGGACACCCGGGGGCCCGGCGTACCACGTGACTGCTAGAGTGCGCCCCGTGTTGAGGGACACCCGGGGGCCCGGCGTACCACGTGACTGCTAGAGTGCGCCCCGTGTTGAGGGACACCCGGCGTACCACGTGACTGCTAGAGTGCGCCCCGTGTTGAGGGACAACCGGCGTACCACGTGACTGCTAGAGTGCGCCCCGTGTTGAGGGACACCCGGCGTACCACGTGACTGCTAGAGTGCGCCCCGTGTTGAGGGACACCCGGCGTACCACGTGACTGCTAGAGTGCGCCCCGTGTTGAGGGACAACCGGCGTACCACGTGACTGCTAGAGTGCGCCCCGTGTTGAGGGACAACCGGCGTACCACGTGACTGCTAGAGTGCGCCCCGTGTTGAGGGACAACCGGCGTACCACGTGACTGCTAGAGTGCGCCCCGTGTTGAGGGACACCCGGCGTACCACGTGACTGCTAGAGTGCGCCCCGTGTTGAGGGTCAACCGGCGTACCACGTGACTGCTAGAGTGCGCCCCGTGTTGAGGGACACCCGGCGTACCACGTGACTGCTAGAGTGCGCCCCGTGTTGAGGGTCAACCGGCGTACCACGTGACTGCTAGAGTGCGCCCCGTGTTGAGGGACAACCGGCGTACCACGTGACTGCTAGAGTGCGCCCCGTGTTGAGGGACACCCGGCGTACCACGTGACTGCTAGAGTGCGCCCCGTGTTGAGGGACAACCGGCGTACCACGTGACTGCTAGAGTGCGCCCCGTGTTGAGGGACAACCGGCGTACCACGTGACTGCTAGAGTGCGCCCCGTGTTGAGGGACACCCGGCGTACCACGTGACTGCTAGAGTGCGCCCCGTGTTGAGGGACACCCGGCGTACCACGTGACTGCTAGAGTGCGCCCCGTGTTGAGGGACACCCGGCGTACCACGTGACTGCTAGAGTGCGCCCCGTGTTGAGGGACACCCGGCGTACCACGTGACTGCTAGAGTGCGCCCCGTGTTGAGGGACACCCGGCGTACCACGTGACTGCTAGAGTGCGCCCCGTGTTGAGGGACAACCGGCGTACCACGTGACTGCTAGAGTGCGCCCCGTGTTGAGGGACAACCGGCGTACCACGTGACTGCTAGAGTGCGCCCCGTGTTGAGGGACACCCGGCGTACCACGTGACTGCTAGAGTGCGCCCCGTGTTGAGGGACAACCGGCGTACCACGTGACTGCTAGAGTGCGCCCCGTGTTGAGGGACAACCGGCGTACCACGTGACTGCTAGAGTGCGCCCCGTGTTGAGGGACAACCGGCGTACCACGTGACTGCTAGAGTGCGCCCCGTGTTGAGGGACACCCGGCGTACCACGTGACTGCTAGAGTGCGCCCCGTGTTGAGGGACACCCGGCGTACCACGTGACTGCTAGAGTGCGCCCCGTGTTGAGGGACACCCGGCGTACCACGTGACTGCTAGAGTGCGCCCCGTGTTGAGGGACACCCGGCGTACCACGTGACTGCTAGAGTGCGCCCCGTGTTGAGGGACACCCGGCGTACCACGTGACTGCTAGAGTGCGCCCCGTGTTGAGGGACAACCGGCGTACCACGTGCCTGCTAGAGTGCGCCCCGTGTTGAGGGACAACCGGCGTACCACGTGACTGCTAGAGTGCGCCCCGTGTTGAGGGACAACCGGCGTACCACGTGACTGCTAGAGTGCGCCCCGTGTTGAGGGACAACCGGCGTACCACGTGACTGCTAGAGTGCGCCCCGTGTTGAGGGACAACCGGCGTACCACGTGACTGCTAGAGTGCGCCCCGTGTTGAGGGACAACCGGCGTACCACGTGACTGCTAGAGTGCGCCCCGTGTTGAGGGACAACCGGCGTACCACGTGACTGCTAGAGTGCGCCCCGTGTTGAGGGACACCCGGCGTACCACGTGACTGCTAGAGTGCGCCCCGTGTTGAGGGACACCCGGCGTACCACGTGACTGCTAGAGTGCGCCCCGTGTTGAGGGACAACCGGCGTACCACGTGACTGCTAGAGTGCGCCCCGTGTTGAGGGACACCCGGCGTACCACGTGACTGCCAGAGTGCGCCCCGTGTTGAGGGACACCCGGCGTACCACGTGACTGCCAGAGTGCGCCCCGTGTTGAGGGACAACCGGCGTACCACGTGACTGCTAGAGTGCGCCCCGTGTTGAGGGACAACCGGCGTACCACGTGACTGCTAGAGTGCGCCCCGTGTTGAGGGACAACCGGCGTACCACGTGACTGCTAGAGTGCGCCCCGTGTTGAGGGACAACCGGCGTACCACGTGACTGCTAGAGTGCGCCCCGTGTTGAGGGACAACCGGCGTACCACGTGACTGCTAGAGTGCGCCCCGTGTTGAGGGACACCCGGCGTACCACGTGACTGCTAGAGTGCGCCCCGTGTTGAGGGACAACCGGCGTACCACGTGACTGCTAGAGTGCGCCCCGTGTTGAGGGACAACCGGCGTACCACGTGACTGCTAGAGTGCGCCCCGTGTTGAGGGACAACCGGCGTACCACGTGACTGCTAGAGTGCGCCCCGTGTTGAGGGACAACCGGCGTACCACGTGACTGCTAGAGTGCGCCCCGTGTTGAGGGACACCCGGCGTACCACGTGACTGCTAGAGTGCGCCCCGTGTTGAGGGACACCCGGCGTACCACGTGACTGCTAGAGTGCGCCCCGTGTTGAGGGACACCCGGCGTACCACGTGACTGCTAGAGTGCGCCCCGTGTTGAGGGACACCCGGCGTACCACGTGACTGCTAGAGTGCGCCCCGTGTTGAGGGACACCCGGCGTACCACGTGACTGCTAGAGTGCGCCCCGTGTTGAGGGACACCCGGCGTACCACGTGACTGCTAGAGTGCGCCCCGTGTTGAGGGACAACCGGCGTACCACGTGACTGCTAGAGTGCGCCCCGTGTTGAGGGACAACCGGCGTACCACGTGACTGCTAGAGTGCGCCCCGTGTTGAGGGACACCCGGCGTACCACGTGACTGCTAGAGTGCGCCCCGTGTTGAGGGACAACCGGCGTACCACGTGACTGCTAGAGTGCGCCCCGTGTTGAGGGACACCCGGCGTACCACGTGACTGCTAGAGTGCGCCCCGTGTTGAGGGACACCCGGCGTACCACGTGACTGCTAGAGTGCGCCCCGTGTTGAGGGACACCCGGCGTACCACGTGACTGCTAGAGTGCGCCCCGTGTTGAGGGACACCCGGCGTACCACGTGACTGCTAGAGTGCGCCCCGTGTTGAGGGACACCCGGCGTACCACGTGACTGCTAGAGTGCGCCCCGTGTTGAGGGACAACCGGCGTACCACGTGACTGCTAGAGTGCGCCCCGTGTTGAGGGACAACCGGCGTACCACGTGACTGCTAGAGTGCGCCCCGTGTTGAGGGACACCCGGCGTACCACGTGACTGCTAGAGTGCGCCCCGTGTTGAGGGACAACCGGCGTACCACGTGACTGCTAGAGTGCGCCCCGTGTTGAGGGACACCCGGCGTACCACGTGACTGCTAGAGTGCGCCCCGTGTTGAGGGACACCCGGCGTACCACGTGACTGCTAGAGTGCGCCCCGTGTTGAGGGACACCCGGCGTACCACGTGACTGCTAGAGTGCGCCCCGTGTTGAGGGACACCCGGCGTACCACGTGACTGCTAGAGTGCGCCCCGTGTTGAGGGACACCCGGCGTACCACGTGACTGCTAGAGTGCGCCCCGTGTTGAGGGACAACCGGCGTACCACGTGACTGCTAGAGTGCGCCCCGTGTTGAGGGACAACCGGCGTACCACGTGACTGCTAGAGTGCGCCCCGTGTTGAGGGACACCCGGCGTACCACGTGACTGCTAGAGTGCGCCCCGTGTTGAGGGACAACCGGCGTACCACGTGACTGCTAGAGTGCGCCCCGTGTTGAGGGACAACCGGCGTACCACGTGCCTGCTAGAGTGCGCCCCGTGTTGAGGGACAACCGGCGTACCACGTGACTGCTAGAGTGCGCCCCGTGTTGAGGGACAACCGGCGTACCACGTGACTGCTAGAGTGCGCCCCGTGTTGAGGGACAACCGGCGTACCACGTGACTGCTAGAGTGCGCCCCGTGTTGAGGGACAACCGGCGTACCACGTGACTGCTAGAGTGCGCCCCGTGTTGAGGGACAACCGGCGTACCACGTGACTGCTAGAGTGCGCCCCGTGTTGAGGGACACCCGGCGTACCACGTGACTGCTAGAGTGCGCCCCGTGTTGAGGGACACCGGCCTAGTCGCTTCTGATGTATCGCCTAATACGACAATGCATTGAGCAGAAAATGTCACGGGATTTGTATATTTTGCAATCGTTCGATCTTTGAATCGATTAAAAGCACGTCTCATGAGGAAATCTGTAGAAATGTCGTTGTGACGTCAACCCCCCCCCCCCCCCCCCCCTCCACCGCCCACTCGACTCGCTTTCAATCTCAACACTTTGCAATTTGCATTTCGCTCGGCGCTTACTTCACTCACATACCTCGATGTTTTGTCATGATTTGCCTGTTAAGTTGGTATTAGCGAGCCATCCACCTGGCCGGGAATTAATTCTCTTGCCAAAGATTCAGTCTGGAATTTATTCCATTTGAAAACATCGCTTCTACTTATTATAAAATCAAATCACATCGTCTAAAACCATATTTACAAGTTAGCACGAGACTCTAGAAGCCACCCTGGCAAGACAATTACCTCTGAATCTTAAATTCAGCTCTTATTTACAGGCGATGCAATTTCCCGATATAGGGGAGAATCAACCCCCTCCTCTCCCTGCCACCCCTCGATTCCATTAACCATCAAGATGGAAATTGTTTTATATTCCAGTGGCGCCCCTGGCGGAGTATATCGTTCACTTTGGAACACATGTGGGGGAGTGACTGAGAGGGGGAATGTTTTCCCTGTCTTAGCAGGAAATTAGGTGCGAGATTTGCAATTCACTTCGCCGACGCACTTGAAATAAGTCACATTGCGTCTCGGTCAATTAGTCACGTGACTCGTCACAACAAGATGGAGTCGCAACGTGACGTCATGAGGCTGTCGGGATATCATTCGAGTCTTGAAATTCTAATTTTTGTTTTAATTTTCGTGTTACTAGTCATAAGTTAATTTGCATTAATTTAACAGTGGCGTTTATCTGTCATCATGCATGGTACGTTATTCAAAATGTTAACAAGTTAACCAACCAAAAGTCTCGAATACGGCTTTTGAAATAGGGGGAGATCAGTAATAGTCCCACTCCTGCCACCATGTAGTGTTATCTCTCTCTATTTATCGAATATCGTGCACGCTGTCGCACTTACAAAAGAAAATTGACGGATATGATATTTATAGATGATGTTCCTCTTGGTTTTTAGTTTGAAAACAATTTAGCGGTTGCGATATTTTTCCATCTCGGCGTATTTCCAGCGATCTGGAACAAGCGGCATGGCATGCCTGGAGCCATGGCTGGACAAACAACATCGCACGGCATTCGTCAGTTCATCGACAAACCACCAGATTACACTGCCGACCAACCAGACGCATTCGAGGCGTATTTCCAGCGATCTGGAACAAGCGGCATGGCATGCCTGGAGCCATGACTGGACAAACAACATCGCACGGCATTCGTCAGTTCATCGACAAACCTCCAGATTACACTGCCGACCAACCAGACGCATTCGAGGCGTATTTCCAGCGATCTGGAACAAGCGGCATGGCATGCCTGGAGCCATGACTGGACAAACAACATCGCACGGCATTCGTCAGTTCATCGACAAACCTCCAGATTACACTGCCGACCAACCAGACGCATTCGAGGCGTATTTCCAGCGATCTGGAACAAGCGGCATGGCATGCCTGGAGCCATGGCTGGACAAACAACATCGCACGGCATTCGTCAGTTCATCGAAAAGCCACCAGATTACACTGCCGACCAACCAGACGCATTCGAGGCGTATTTCCAGCGATCTGGAACAAGCGGCATGGCATGCCTGGAGCCATGACTGGACAAACAACATCGCACGGCATTCGTCAGTTCATCGACAAACCACCAGATTACACTGCCGACCAACCAGACGCATTCGAGGCGTATTTCCAGCGATCTGGAACAAGCGGCATGGCATGCCTGGAGCCATGGCTGGACAAACAACATCGCACGGCATTCGTCAGTTCATCGACAAGCCACCAGATTACACTGCCGACCAACCAGACGCATTCGAGTGGGATTTTTATTTGATAAGAAATTCGTCGGAAGATTATTTATATAATTTGAAACGATGGTATGGAAATACTTCATTGAGCTTTCACTTTCATAAAAGCTTACAAAATATAGTTTTCTCATCAGTATCGGAGATCTATGTTCATAATTCTGTATTCATAGCTTCATTACGGGCTTCATAGCTTTCTCCTTGTTCAGTACACAGAGATGGATACTCAACAATGTAAAACATGACCATTTTTCTTTGCTTTGATTGAAATTTAAATTAAGGTGGCTGTGTGTCACGTGACTTTATTTCTCTACATCCGATCAAAAGAAATAGTTACCTATGAGTACATACCTTACATCGTTCATGTTGAGTAATCCAAGGTGATTTATGAAGGAAATTCACTGCATACTGGAGCTTATCAATATTTGCAGTCAATATTATTTAATTTTGCAGTGGTTTTATAATAAAAACAACATAAATATCGTGTATACGTACGCGTGTGAAGACTGTCAAAACCAAGTGCTGTTCGTTTAAACATTACATTCATAATAGTGGATATAATTAATATCTCAACATTTCGTTGGAAAGAGGAAGAAAGAGCGCATGTTATATATTCTGACATTGCGTCAGGTTTGTGATGCATATTATGTGCCTTTTTATTAGAGTAAAGTTTGCTGTTCTTGGCAACTCGTAGAATTTCCTTCAACTTCAGGTCTTGATTTGAGAATATTTTGGTGCAAGGAAATAAAATCATCTAATATGTTATTATCGCAGTTCTTTTCTGCGTAGATAAGTTCCAACAGATGTGTCCTAACTTATCTGATGAGTGAGAAGTCTTTGCTAAACTGAACCCTTCCAATAGAAAATGTGTAGCTTTTTGGTTAAAAAGTCACGTGATATACAGCCACCTTAAGTGGCCATATTTGAGTAGGTACCTATTAACAAATTATCTCGGTGGCTCTGCTCTCTAATAATTTTCATATATGCAGTTTGATTTCCAGGTACCTAAGTGGTGGGTTCAACAATGTAAAACCCCCTTCATAGGTACCTGGAAATCAAACTGCATATGAAAATTATCAAAGCAGAGCCACCGAGATAATTTGTTAACCTATTATTCTTCAGCAAATAAACCCGTGAATTAAGTAACTTTTTAGAAAACGTGTCTTCACTAAACAAGAAGCCGAGTTGCTCCTAATAATATTTGTGAAAGTTCTAGTTTCTTGTTTGAGTGTACGCAATGCGTCTGCTCGTAGGCTGTCCATTAGCGCACGCATCTTGAAGACCGCGAGGGGCGAAGATTGTGACGCGTGTCTGTCATGAAAAGTGTTTTGTTGTGTCTCTCAAGACAGCCCAGTCACCGCCTCCTGAATATGTTTCAGGGGGTGAAGAGGATCCAGCAAGCCGAGGATTCCAAGGTCGAGAGACATTGATCTGGTTCGAGTTTGACGTTATTATGCAAATATCTCTGCTGTTGGGATGAGTGTCTAACATTGCCCCGTGCCTCACGCAACCCGTCGAGCATCACTCAAACCTGTCAGATTTCACACAATACATCCAGCAGAGTCGATAGTCAGGTCAGAGCTGAGCGCCAACATTGCCAGCGAAGTGTGGAGAAAATGGACACTTCGTACGGCAATCTTCTGCGAGCACTTTCATGGTAAACGATTTCACGCGGCGTGTCTATAGACCTTGGTTGAATAAGCCTAGGCGACTTTTGACAGGCATTTTTAATACAAATTGTAATTCATGTGATTCCACAGCGTGCTCTGCATACTTTGTTGGCAAAGAAACATAATACAATGTGATTTGTTCCATTTTCTGAACAGAAATGGTTTGGCCAACGGCAAATTTTTGGAATCCAGCTCTGAATTTTTAAATTTCTGTTTAATTGTTTCTTGATAAAAGTTGGGCCATGTAACTATTAGTTAACTACGATTGAAGTCAACTTTCGATCGCTATCTTCAATAGAGAGGATAAGGGGGAATTCCAACGTCGAATCATATTAAAAATAAACCTTCTGAAGACTGAAATTCACAATGAACTCTTCTCACCTTGAGTTTCTGTTCGATTTCTTCCAATATTCGAGCATTTTTCACTTGAGTTTTCAGTACCTGACAAACGAGGGGCCATCCATTGTGCGCGAGACGGTTCTAATGACGTCACTTTGGCGCTACTTAGCTGATTGGCTGCGTATCAGCAACTCGACGACTGATAAGAATCGAAACCGTGAATAATGTTTTGTTGTCGTCAGGTTTGTGTATAAATAACCTGTCACGACATTAAACAATTTCGTCGTCCGCGCAACCCGAGGACTGCAAACAGGCTAGCATGATGGCCGAATAGGGTCAAGGAGCAAAAGAAATGTTTTCCGAGCTGATTTCAAGATAAACTCCTGGAAAACTTCCGCTCTCGGCTGAGCCAGGTTAAGCTGGATTCGGGGAATAAACTTAACGAAACTTGTCACATTACAAATGGTGGCAGCCGGTACGTCGGCAATTCCAAATGATTTCTTGCGCTTAAAATTATAATAAATTGTAGCACAGTATTGCCTATGCTTTCATAGTATATGAAAAGTTATTTACAAAAATAATGTTTTACTAAATCTTAGTATAAAATCCGAGGTCAGGTTTCATTTCGTCCAGACGGATAATGATAATCTAGATGTGGAGAAGCTCACTTCAGTTTTTTATAAGAAACTTTGTACCTCAGAGGTAGAATGCCCTATGTCCATTTCCATGATACTTGTAATTGCTCATAAATCAGTAATTCTGCTTTCATCCAATCACATTTCCTAACATACTAATAAAATACAATACATACAATAAAATACATAAAATACTTCAATAACTATATTTTTTACATGATCCTAAAAGTGTAAAATACAAAAGCGATATAATGGACATCGGGCCTTCTACTTCTGAGCTAGAGAACACTATATGTAAGTATCAATGCGAACGAGTCGTCTCGTCATGTCGTATTGGTAATGTTTTACACAACGTATCACGTTTCCCTGAAAGGATTCATCTTATGTCTTCTTACGTTACAAGGACTGCAACTTGACAGTTGAAACATCGTGGAGATAAAAGTACAATAAGACGAAACAATTCACACATACTTCATTAAACCTTTTAAAATACGTTCTTCCTCATCAAACGAGATTTTGAAAATCACTTCCAATAAGTTTGTCAAGTAAACGTCTTATTAGCAAAAGCCGTGAAGAAAATTAGATCGAGCAAAGAACAGACTCTAGAGCTGAAGATGAAGCGTGTGATATCGCGACCTGGTTTAGACGCGACATGTTCGGATATTTGTCAAGCCATCATCTCGGCCGAGCAGCGTTCCAAATGGTGTCAGGCGGTGGGATCAGCCGAGCTGCATCCGATCCTCTGCATGCAAGCTCAGTAAACAACACCGACAGATCATAAAGCACGGAATAAAATTAAATTTACTTCACATTATAACGTCAACATAACGTTTCTCTCCGTACTATGACGTTTGGGATTGAGCTCATGACCTCTCCACGTATAGACTGAAGAGTTATATCTTCGGTAAACGTGACTATTTGTAGATTTCATTTTGAAAGATGATCGAAAAGCTGATCGGTCCGTGGCGGAGTCTCGACGGAGTGATTTCTCATGCGATCCGCTGTGATGGAAATGTCACCGCCGGCTCGATGCAGTGCTTCATCGGTGTGCAGTGACTGAGTCACGTGCTCTCCAGGCGCCATCAGTCAAACACCTGCCCTATTAGCGCCGGCATGCATCACGGCATATCTTACCTTGCCTTGGTATTCGCTGATCGTACAGCGAGCAAATGTCAGAAGCTCTCTTTGCTTGTTTCGAACAGACTGAACTTATTGCTCCCTACTATATGACTCCATACTCTCATTCCTACAAAGGTCGGCGTAAAGTAACTGAAATCAAGTTCAATAATATCACTTATCAGTATTATTTTGAAATAAACCTATACTCATTGAAAAATATTTGCTATTTGACTGGGTTAAATAGTCAGTGTGTAATTAAGAGTCATATTGTGTCGTGATGGGCAACCCACTGAATGATTAATAACAAGTTGACAAAGTTTAAACGTAAGATGTTTCCTGTATACGATGTACGTACATGTTGTGGCTGCACTGTCCGTGCTGTATTCTTCAACTAACGCCCTCTACTGGGAAGAGCATGTGAAAGAACGATAGATTTATAGGTAATTTGTGCGTGCGTCGTTCCCGAGACAGCGAGACGAGATTCTGTATCCCTCTCCTCGTGTCTGTCGATATTCTTGTAATCGAGCTCGAGTCTTCTTCGATTTCCGGTCTGTTTCGCGTGCGTTGCGGTTCTCTCCAATCGCTTCTTCGTCCGAATTGCGCGGCTTAAACTCCCGGCGTCGACTTCCGTAGCTATCCTCATCTCTTCTTCAGCCATCAACAGGACCAGATTCAACCCTTTCATTTCTGTCGAGCAGGGCAGGGGAAATTACTTTTTAATGGCCGCCTAGCTTCCCCGCTGTCAGTGTCACGTGGTACAGGCCGATCAACGATTCATGAGAGTGAGGTAGGCAACAAGGTGCTCTGTCCTCTGATTCACGAACACACAGAATTGGCGTTAATGTATATTGAGTGTGGTGTTGGCCACTTTATAATGCACTTTAGAGCTTTCTACATTCCTTTCAATCTCGGAGAGAAAGCTCTGACCATTGTTATGAATCATCGTATTAAAAGTATTTAAGAATGACGTCATCCTATTAACATACATAATTTGAAAACTATTTTACTTCTCGCTTGCTTCATATTGTTTCTTATTGTTTCATAAAGAACTCTCATAAAATGCAACTGCAATCACCACGTCGTGTCTCACTGCTCTCGTAACGGACTTGACTCTTCACGTGTTAATAACTAATTGTTAATGTCTTTTCAAACTTAGATGAACGAGAATCTTCACAAGTCAACTCAAATCTTATCATGCAAATTTATAGCTTGGACTCATCCGTGAGTGACGATGGCAGAGAATGAAGATGGGTGCAGAAAATGACTGATTCCAAAGCAACTTGAAATGATTGCATTTATTCACACGTCTGCATCCGAGTTGAAATATGAAAATAAAGTAGGTCAACAATGCCAGTGAATATCATATTCCATCATTTCCTTCGTAGATCCGGATCTTGTAGCCGCGACGAGTGGTCAGAATTGACGATTTTTGAATTCCAAACCGAGTCCCAAAAGTTTGCCGTCAGTCCGGCAAAATATGCGGTCGTCCGGCTACTGGCCGGTTTATTTATAGAGGAAAAGTTTCCTTCGTAGTTTGAATAATTAATTCAGATTACTTGTAAAACTGCGAGCGTCGTGGATCTCGAACCCGGGGCCTCTGCGGAGCGCGCGCTAATCGATGTGGTGGAAAGAAAAACTGACGTCTTGTTTTTTCCTCTAACTTGGAAATCATGAATCACGCTATGAAGTCGAACTCCACTGAGTGGGACTTGGACACGCTTGAGTGGCAGTTAAGAGCTGATGCATAATAATATCTCGTCAAATCTTCACATCCAAGTTAAAGCCGCACCTCTTATTCATAACAGCGTGTCTTTAATGTAGTCATGGTTTTATTGTAGTGAAGAGGGTTGAATAATAAACAAGTTATAATTAAAACCTGTTAATCACTTAATTAGTTTATCGTAGGGACGAGCTTATGAAGGTTTTCCAAGTCGTGGTTTTATTGAGAAGTATCACCTCCTGAAACATAAGAAAATGCTCGCTCGAGTTTGATGAAACTATGGCGTAATGTTTACAGGGAAGAAAAATAATTAATAGACCATTTTAAATATTATCTCATTGGCTCTGCTTTCTAAGAAAAATCATATGCAGTATTAATTCCAGACACCTCAGTCCCTGTTTTACCTATTGTTGAAACAGGGACTAAAATGTCTGGAAATCAAACTGCATATGATTTTTCTTAAAAAGCAGAGCCACCGAGATAATATTTAAAGTGGTCTATAGGAATATGATATGTTGATTAATGAATGTAGAACGGATTGAATAATCCACCAGAAACACAAATAAAATAACACAAAATGCTGTGTAATTTTAAACCACTAGCAAATCCTGCTTTTGTAAGAACATATCTAATTAATTACCTGATGGAACATTAGAGACAATATATAAGAACTGATTGCAAAAACACCGAAATATGTATTACACATTTCCTATCAGTGAATTCACTCCTCTAACACTGCATAACGTTTTTATCAAGTGACTATAATCTTTTTCACATGTATTTTGAAAGTGCTTTAAGATGGCTGAGTAGTGAGTGTGGCCTTGAAGAGTTTTTAATCGATTTTTATCAATATCTTTTACCAATGTAATTGTTAACAAAAAAGGGTTTTGTACAAGTATTCAGAAGAGTTCAATGAATATAATTGCATAGTTTGGAATAAGTTATTAGTTTTATTTTGTCCAACAGATGTTTAGTGCCATAATTTTACTAATTTTCGGGCACTAAAGTAAATCTAACAATTACAAGCTATGGAATTATTTTCATTGAACTGTTCTAAATACTCGTACAAAGCCTTATTTTGTAACAATTACATTGGTAAAAGATATTGATAAAAATCGATTAAAAAACTCTTCAAGGTCAAACTCACTACCCAGCCGTCTTAACTATTGACTATAGAATTTGTCAAAGTCTGTGTGAATTTTCGTGCCAAGAAATTATTCTAGGTACACCCAACAAATCATAAAACGGTATTTGAACGAAACGGATTGGCTGCTGATCAGGTTCCTTGACAATCAATCCTTGTTATTATCAATTAAATCAGAGCTCAACTATACTAGAAATAGACGACGAGTTAGCAGAAACTTCATCGGATGATGCCATCAATTTTTTTTCAGTTATTCAATTTCTTTCAAATACCGTTGTATCATTTGTTGAGTGTATTCGTATTAGCTATACGAATACATTATTAGGTACCTATATACCTATACCTATACCGTATTACCTATAGTATTAGCATAGAGGTTAGGTACTATTAGTAGCAGTAAAATCAACAATTTTTAGAAGGGTACTTTAAAAAGAGTAGAAAGTGATGGGATGTTAATAATACTACGTTCAATACTTCATATTTCATATACTTCATATTTCATATTATTTGAAATGTGCACCCCACACTAAAAACAACAACATTATTCGTTACGCCCAAATCTAATTTGAGGTCAGGGTTAATTCTGTCGAGGATTTTTATTTTACATAACATGAATATTGATGCAAGTGAAAATGCGCGAATACGCCTGCCGCTGGGGACTGTCGTGGAATAGGACTTGGGATCTGTTTCCAACTTGACACGTCGCACCAGCTGGACACATTTCATCTCTTTTCCTACACATTATTTCAAATGAAATGTACGATGTTTATTCGACATTGCGGCACACATGTCACAGAATAATTAGAATATAAGTACAAACCACAAATATAATCCGTTAAAAACACTTTGGTTTACAAATTTGTGTTTGTTGAAATAGACGAAATTTTTGCCGCAATGGTTGGAA
>OW203762.1:53445540-53644548 GCA_934045905.1 Leuctra nigra | reverse complement strand
CAGCAAACGCTCGTGCAAATAGACACAGGATACGAACGATTTCGCGAGTCTTTATAGTGCTAATTCCGGGATGAAAATTCCCACCCCGTCGAGCCATCTGGTGGCTGGTTGTGATTTTCCAAGCGACTAACCTCAAATACACCACCACGTTCACAATACAGGACAATACTCTGATACATTAGCGTTACATAGAGCGCCATCTGTCATGATGCAGCCCTCTTGTCATTGCACGGCGACGCACTGCCTGCTAGACATTGTCAACATTATGTTCGGTGTCATTGCATGGCGACGCACTGCCTGCTAGACATTGTCAACATTATGTTCGGTGTCATTGCACGGCACGCACTGCCTGCTAGACATTGTCAACATTATGTTCGGTGTCATTGCATGGCGACGCACTGCCTGCTAGACATTGTCAACATTATGTTCGGTGTCATTGCACGGCACGCACTGCCTGCTAGACATTGTCAACATTATGTTCGGTGTCATTGCACGGCGACGCACTGCCTGCTAGACATTGTCAACATTATGTTCGGTGTCATTGCACGGCGACGCACTGCCTGCTAGACATTGTCAACATTATGTTCGGTGTCATTGCACGGCGACGCACTGCCTGCTAGACATTGTCAACATTATGTTCGGTGTCATTGCATGGCGACGCACTGCCTGCTAGACATTGTCAACATTATGTTCGGTGTCATTGCACGGCACGCACTGCCTGCTAGACATTGTCAACATTATGTTCGGTGTCATTGCATGGCGACGCACTGCCTGCTACACATTGTCAACATTATGTTCGGTGTCATTGCATGGCGACGCACTGCCTGCTAGACATTGTCAACGCACATAACATAATGCCATCTTTAAACAGTGGTGTAGTCCTAACAAAACAATTAGTTATGGGTATACGCAAAAAAAATGACACCCGAAGGAAAACAGGGGGTCGTGGGGCGAAGCCCCCAAGAAAATTTTCCTCGAGGTCATTCGTTTTGGTGCATTGTAACGATTTCTTGAAACACTTTTCGCTGTAATAAAAGCATTGAGTTTTCACTATTTCTTTACTTTTCCAGAAATGTATTGAGATTTTCTTCAATATTAGTTATTTTATGTTTCAAATACAATTCAGATTTCTAAATTTTAAAGTTAGCAAATCAATAGCATATGCGGTTTTCTGTATCAATTACATATTTATGACACATCAATCAACTGGCATTTTATTTAAACAGGCATGATTTACATACGAGAAAAGAGTGTATACGTCCGTATACAGCGTATATACCCCAACAATTATTTGTATATAGGTATACGCACTCACTTGTATACCCGCGTATACCCCTGTCTTTAAACTTGGCGTTTGTGCATTCACCAAAAGTGAACTGGGCCCTTATTTCCTTTTTGGTTAATTAAAAGTATCAATTTAATAATTATAAAAGTATATGCAAAAACTAATGATTGAATTATGAAATCCTTACTGTAACTTAGAGAATGAGCAGAAATTGAACGAACAAACTAGCAAAACTATTATATTTTGTAATTTTAAGGTGATCCAAATTTTTCACTCTCTTCATCCCTTTGATCATTCAAATTATAGGCAAGAAGACAGGTAATTCACCAGAATAAAAAGTTGAAATAAGCCAATGAAATCGTTGTAAATCTCGTGACGTATGGAACTATAACTTATTGTCCGCATTCAATTGGGTCACTTTCAACGGTATTCGAAGGACTCAAAGGATTGGAATTATGCTCGCTACAACTGTCATAGCAAGTGTTCAAGTCGACTAGGGACAGACATACGAGATGTCAGTTATATTTGAATAAACCATGTTGGAGTTCAACATTCAATTCATTAATAAGTGTCAACAAGTAATGATTTTAGTCAAGTCTCGAGAGTCTCTGAGTCCAGAATTAATAATCAATGTTTCCTTTCCTACTTGAAATGAGTTGTAAAATGAGATTAAGCATACAACCAGTGAAAATGCTGTAAATTTAGAGAGACAAATTTTCAGTGCCACAAATGTTTTTCGAAATGTGATATAGAGAAACCAATATTTTCCACTTTGAATGAAAGTTTCTGCAAAAAATTTAGATCTCGCTGAAGAAATTCAATACATTGGTATAATACCAAAAATACATAAAAACCTTTTAAATCCAATTGAAAAATTCAAAATTTTTGGCATGACTGAGGAACAATTTTCCACAGACCCCCACAGACACCCATTGCTTTCATGCGTATGTGTGTGATATAATGTGTGTGTATATGTGAGCCGTAATATGTATAACTCTATTTAGTGTAGAAACATTATTTGTAGTAAATATAAACGAGATAATAACAATCAATAAAGAAAGTATTCAATTTTCAGATAATAAAATACTGTTTTGTGCATTTGTGTGCCTTCCAAAGCTTTGATTTGCGCCCCCTGAAAATAATATCTGGTGTCAAACTCATATGTTACATCCCAGCAAACGACAATTGAGTCGACAGTTCCAATTAATATTATAATTTCCTTCCTCTATGACACTTGTGATGACCCAATTAGATTCTCAGACAGGTATTTTTAATATCGAGAGTCGAGTGCAGAACCGCTTTTTCCTGAAAACATTGATCACTTCTGTGAGACGACGTCGAAGTTTGATCGATCGGTCATCGCAGGAAAGCGATGCTTTTTGAGGGAGAGGAATTTTATATTATGATACAATTACTAGGACTACGCTCAGTATAACGCGTAGATAAGCGAGCCTTTGTATTGCATGCGAATTGATATATGTGTGTCAAATATGTTCTTCTATTCGAACAAATAAGCGAGACGTCGTGAGGGAGCCACTTCTGACAGGAAACTTTTTAGATGCACTTTTTATTTTGAAGTTCGTGTTTCCATAGGGCAGTGAAAAAGGAGAAACAATTGAAATTTAGATTTAGTTACAAGTTTACTTTTTCAGCCGTAACTTAATGCAAATTTAATAAAATGTTTTTATATAAATATCACCGTGATATCCTCCATTATTCCCCTTATATCTAGTACCAAAGAATCCACCAGAGGTCAGTCGTGTTCCTTATTTTCTCGAATACAGACCCTGTGAACCCCTTTGAAATAATAAACTCAATGTCCATTAAATCTCAGCTACAATTTAGTGGACCTTGAATAAACTCATTCATCAAAGTGAGAGTAATAGAAATTGAATGTTTTGGATTTGTCAATGAATCATAATGAATTACAGATTTGTCAAAACCACTTATAAATTATAATGCTGTTCCCAATGCCATGCAAAATTTGGTGATGATCGGTCAAACGATTCCAGTTTTATTGGCAAACAGAGTAGAGTTTCTTTCGTATTGCCAAGCTAAGTACAAACTACAAATCAAGTTTCCGATGAAATTAAAGACCGATTTTGCTGGAAATCATTAGGTTACCGCACTAGATAGTAATTAATCTTTTGTGAAAACATTGCCTAGATCCGTTACTTAGTTTGACAGGAGACAAATAATACACACATTGGAAAAAAATCGAGCTATAAGTTTTAAGATTCGGATTCAGATTGTTTATTTGTTAATAGTATAAATACAGATGGAAACATCTTAAAACTAATGATTCTTATTACTTAGATGGTGTCTGTGATAAGAGTTTGATAATAATTATGATTATGGCAAGGTGATTATGGCAATAACCAATTATAAATTAAACATAGGTATGCTAAGGTTAGTTGTATGAAACCATTATGAAACATAATGGAAATAAGTGTAGTAATACATAGTAGTAATATTATGATGGTATTGGTATTAAACAATTATAAATAATTGTTATCCTGAAAATTAAAATATAAACTATAAGTATAAAATCTACTTGTAACAATATATTTTCAATTTAAAATTTAATAGTAACTGAAGTAAGCGCTGTCATTTTCCCTTATCCATGTTTTACGTCCTATAGTCATTTTAATCTATCAGCTTTCTTTTAAATGTCCCTACATTATCTGGTACCTCAAATGGAGACGCTCGCTCGCTTGATTATGAAATACCATGACCAGTAATCGTGTCAAAACACAAGCATTGACTGGAGTTAGGCCACTAATTCTGGACCACAAAATTAGTATTAGTGGCTGTTTTTTCGTGTCAATCAGCAATCATTGTTATGACAACACTTGTTGCTAATCCAGCATTGAATCAGCCAATCACAACGCTCGTGTGATTCGATCAGAATAATACGGCTTGGTTACATTAACTGTAATTATCGTCACATTAAACTAAACAAATCAGCTCAATTCAACGAAATCCAATCAAAATTATGGGATTTGTTAATATTCAGTCAACCATTCCATCGCGCCGGAGTGACGTCCATTTTGTAGTTCGCGTATTTGAAAATCATTTGGTACTAAAACTTGATTGCTGAAAACTACGGTTCTATTTACAAAACACATTTATCGATGAGCGTAAAAATAATTGGCAATGTGACAAGTGTAACAATGGTGACCCATATGAAATGTGCGACATGAAAAGAACCGGCAGAACCGGGGCTCGATACCGAGACCTGTCTCCTGCCATGCTTCATCTCTTCTCTAATTCTGTTGACTCAAATAATTGCAAGCTTGGCTCTGGTAGTTTAGTTATATATTCACGTGGTCTCTCTTGTCCCTTACTTGACTCTCCGTCATAATGTGTACGTAGCATTTGTCAAGCAAGTGTTGGAGAATCATCTGCAGTGAACAAAGGGCTGGTCAACAACTGGTCAACAACGGCTGGTCAACAACGCGCGACTACAGGTGGCGGTGGCGATGTCTCTTGTCCTCGACCTCCGACCCCGCGCCGGCGGAGCGCGACGACCCGCCTGGGATCCGAGTTAAGACAGGAAATGATGCGGTTCACTGCCGTCACTTCCGTTCCTCCTGGTGTACAAGTGTCTTGAGCAGCCAGCCGAGGCGAGCCAGCGACGCCCTGGGAGCCAACTGCCAGCGCGATGTCTTCTGGCCGGGAAGACGCGGTTCCCACGCCAGATCGCGTGCACAACCCACGCCACTCGTTTCCATGGAGATCAATTGGGTCGCTGCTTGGTTTACTTCACTTCAGAGAACAGGCAGCAATGGGCTTTGATATGTTGATTCTGTTTGTTAGTTTGTCTTGTCCCTTTCGATCTGTTATAATAAAAAATAGAAATGTCCACGAAGCTAGTTTTTTATTCACCCTACAGGGAACTGAATGTTTTTGAGGAAATTACATTAATGACAACAGGCAACTCTCAAAATACTGGTTTTATCTAGAAACTATAGTGGTGATGTAAGATCTGCTCTAAATTAATTGGGTATCAGGTATGTTCCAGATACACAAAAGTAGAGATCTGCTCTAAATTAATTGGGTATCAGGTATGTTCCAGATACACAAAAGTACCTATTAAGTACCTATACAAAAGTACCTACCTTCTAATTTGAATTAAACTCTGATAATTTAAATAGAGCATTTGTTTATAATATTCTGATTATTACTCTATGGACTTTGAATATGGTGAAACCTTGATTCTTCAGTCTAATTACACGAGTGCAGCGACGGCAATCGCACGTCACTTAACATTGCACTCTGATGATATCATAATGTGATCCAGCAGCGAAGTCATGCTACGTATCAAGTGTTTTACTCGTAAAAGTGATAATTATAATAAAAATGTTATGCGATAATTTGATATAAAAGCATAATCACTGCACGCAGCGCAGCGCGGCGTCCAGTGAACGTGATTAAGCAATTAATCAAATAAACGACGTGCTAAACTAAAGTTCACGCGACGACCGCACGAACTAGAACATTCGTTAATTGCTCGCTAATTCAATGACACTTGACATAGTCGGAAATTGTCGGAGAGAAAAGACAACAAAAGTTTCTCGCAGTGCAATATTGCTAAGTGCAACGGCATTATGCCTTGTGTCACCTGTCAAAGCTACCTGGATGCATCTGCGGCTGCGCACACAAAGCAATGTTTACTCGCCGCGGACGAATAGTGAAACAATCTTTTCTCCGAGATCGGCTTTCTGACCGATGTTTATTTGGGACTTCCTTTCAATAGCATCTCTGCAGAATCCCGCAGTCTGGATTTGTGAAGTTCGCTGCAGTGTGAAAATGTTTCCGGTTTCTATAGAATCCCTCCAGAGCTTATCCGTTGGCTTAGCCTCTGGGAGCGCATAACAGCCATACACCTCAACCTATTCACACAAGCGTAATGTAAATGCTAAAGCGAAGATAAGCCAGATATTGTATGAGCTTTACGTTTTTGCCACGAGGAGCAGGACATGCGAACTTGTAAGATCGAGGTAACAAGATTTTATGGCTTTTAAAAGGATATGAAAATACCTGTACAAGTTCTTTTTTTTTACCTTCCTTTGGTTTGATAAAATGGAAACACTTTTATTTCACGCCATCACCTGCACGGAAAGATAAACTATCGCCCTGCAAATCCATCAATTCTCGATACGTATATTAGAATGGCAGATGTGAGTTATCTACACGCACGGTCAATAATGAGCCGGCCTTTACATTATTGAGCCCATGCGAAATGGAAAGCCTCCACACAGAAGAACATCCGAGCATCAAAACACACTCAGGTATTCTGTTAGGCCGTCTGAGTCGCTAGAAGAGGATGTTTGGTGACACAGACGAGATTGCGCGGCCGAATATCTCATATCTTACATCTTCGATTGAAGTCGATCCTATGTCAACTTCAACAAACAACCGCTCGAGAGAAGTCAAACTTTTATAATGCATTCCATCAGATCCTGTTTGTTTGGCTCAGACCTGCACTTGTTCACACAAATATGTCAACTTTAAACTTGATAAAAATGAGTTTGGCTTCAAACTTAGTTTCTCTTGTCTTCACCTCTCTGAATAATAATCTACCTAGAAAATGGAAAAGTCAACAGAATCACGTATATATTTATTCAAAAAGGTTATTCGAGTTACTCTTTTCCAATTAAAGTTGGTGAACTTTAATCACAACTATGTACTGTTGTATAGCTTTGAATATTTTATGGATATTTCGTAAAAACGGAAGAACCCGCATAGCTTTCAATACGAGTCCTAATTATCTCCGTGAAATGTCAGAACCCAAAGCGAGTGCCACACAATGCCACCACTGTAGTGAGTTCCCGCGCAATGCTGCACGGCTTTCGACGCAGTTGTACTTATAACATGGAGCGAGGCTATTGTAATCGAAAGTCAATATCAGTGTTAAGAATAACTGACGTGGGTTTCCTTCTAATAAAGTAAGTCAGTGTTGACTCGGATCGTCGCCATTGTGCCCGGCATCTCAAGGAACTAACAGTTCCCCAGACAGCTGGTCAAACAGCCCGTGTTCCCTCCACCAATCAACAATCAATATTCCAGTCTTGTACGGGACGGGGGGCTCATTGACAGGGACGAGGGGGACGACAACATCATTTTTCCTCGCGAGACGAATTCCCCAAGAAACTTTCCTTTATTCGGGCGGATTAAGTTCTGACTGAAGATTCGAAACTTTGTCTCGAAGTTGTTCCGCGAAGATATATAATGGAGAATTATTCTGAGCAGCGCGCACAGTGGCTGTAAAATGCTGTTATTGTCTTTGTCTAATGCTACAAGTCAAGTCGTTGATGGTATTATACTGCGAGCTGCGCACGCACACCCACTGTTCATAATCGCATTGAGATGCGGTTCCCCCTGTTCTTTGATTACGCATTTCCGATGGCTTTAACTCACAACTTTTCTCAAGAAGAAACTGTTCAAAGAATCTTGAATGAGCCAATTAAATGTTCACGCATTTAGACATCTCCACTGAGCTGCGTTGTGATTGGCCAGGGTGGAATTACGTAAACTTTGTGCCAGAGGCGATCAAAGAATCAAGTAATACAAAAGTAATTGTTTTGATTCCTGGCTGATGTTATATTTCTGTGTGCTCATTATCAAAAACGTCAAAGATCGTATACGTTTTTATGTCGTGCCAAGCTGCTTTATTTTAATACAGAACTCTACATTGATTCTTGCCTATTTCTCCCCAACCCCTCAATTTAACGTTTGTGTTTTATTTTTGAAAGATTAATTTAATTTAATGGCTTTCATTTCCTTTCCTGGAATTCTAAAAGAGACGATGTCAGAGTTGGATTTACAATTCAAACAGATTTCACTGAATTTACCTTATCTGTTGCTTTTGAGTTGAATCGCAATGAATCGTGCACGTAAATCGCGTATACGTGCATCTCCCAACCCAAGTAATATAATTAGCTAATAATCTTCATGATTAATATTTTCACACTAATTTACTATTTTAGAAATGTTTTAGTAAACACTTCCTTGGGTATGCCAATCAGCCACGTCCGTGCCTTGGAAGGTATTCTAATTACCCAGCGTGAGGAATGAATACAATAGAAGTAAATTCAATACACATCCCAATTCAAAACTGGCAATCAAATACTTTTCGATTGTGTTATTAGTGACGTACTGCATGACAATTGACAATAATATGTGCGCGGTGAGGCATGGAGCTGGGAGTCACATGGTCCTATGTGTTCTCTCATCTCGTCTGATAATGTTTCGACTGCTTCTCGAGATCGTGTTTGTTGTTGAGCCGACACGATGCAGTTGCAGTGGAACGACACTCGAAACGCCGCTAGTTTATTACTCTTGTCAGCGCCACCATCAGTCACTGCATCACCGCCATTTGGAGCGCGATTAACATGATGCATTCCAACAGTTTTATGTGTTTCCTGGAGGCCGTGGAGCCAGATGTCATGGATCTCGGACCTGAAGTTGATACGAACCTTACCGAGGATTAACTAATCCTGGACCAAACACCTGGCGTACAAATCCCCGGGCCAAGGTGTATTCAATCAGACAGAACACGATTATGAGTACAAAACTCAGACATTTCTATTGAAATCAGTCGGAGGATTAGTTCGATGAGCGACTTGTCAATAAGTGGAAGGAAGACAAACTCTAACTTTGCTGCTATGAATTTGCCTAAAAGCTGCGAATCGGAATTTGAAGTAATTACGTTCATGAATAATTACCTTCATTTTCGAAAGTAAGGCACAGTTTGCGTGTTTCTCCTAAGCCAACACTGTATTTTCGGCATTATCGAATGTGCACGACATTTTACCGCCACGGAAGCTTTTAATAGAATATTTAAAAATATCTTCTGACATTTTAGCCACAGGTACCTACCTATAGTTATTTTTTATATTTTTCATAGTTATTTACCCATCATCAGCAATTAATCGAGCCGTCTCCATATTATCTGGAAATATGATTTAGCAATGCAGGCTCTTTGGTGGAGATCAATTCATGAATGAGAAAAGTATTGTTTTGGAAACAATTTGGTCGGGTCTCTCTATAGAATCCTGAATATATACCTAGATATCAGAATGCCATGAAAATGTAAGTATATGTACTTTTGAATAACACATGCTGACCTTTATTAATCACTTCAAATGATCATGAAAAGTTATACCTCAGTTCGAATTCTTCAAAGATAAAGCAACTCTTGAAAAAGTCTCATTAAGTTCGTCATTATAAAAAAATTACTGATCAATTCAGTAATAAAATTGATAAAGTTCATTTGGCAACGCTAGGTACTTGTACTTTATCCTTGTGAGTCTTCAAAACAGAGTTGACATTTGTGAATAATGTCTTTATCAGTATAATTTCAACAGAAGAAAAATCTCAAACATTACGAACAAAAACTTAATTTATCCCTGATGGATGGTAGAAAAATATTTTAATTTTTCAAATAGTAATATCTCGAATATTAATCTAATATGATACATATAAAATAAAATAGATATAGATAGAAATTATATAATAATATTGGGCAATAACTAATAATAGATAGACAGGATTAGATAATACGTATGATTTGGAGACCAACCAGCTCAGTATAGTACGTATTTTTTATGAACCAAATTATACACACATTATTCTTTTTATAAATCATACTTCTACTTCTAAGGTTGTTATTCGAATACATTCCGGATGTTAAGACATTCATGTATGTATTCGGAAACATTATAAAGCGTATCTTAATCAGCGTAAACGCAACGTCCACGTAACGATGCGGAATCATGTCAACAAGGTCCATGTCGTGATGAGTGACTATTATTCGCGAGCGGCGCCTCCATCATGAGACTGGACATCTGAAGTGACGTCAGCATGTGGATCGAACCCGGGCGCTCTGCGTGATCGACACTCAAAGCTGTCCGTCAGAAGGGCTGGAATTCCGGCAGAACTCGTCCTATCTTGAATTAATGAGCGCCGAGTCTAGCAAACATTCGGTGCAGGGGAATGCGTGCCACGAGGTCGATATGGCAGACGCGTAATTGCCGCGTAATTATCAGTTCTACGGAAAATCCATAGCGACTACAATGTAAAGCATTTTGTAAATCAGATAAGTGTTCGGGGGGAAATTTTTAATTTAGGGGTAGTTGTTCGTACGGGCGCAAAATGGTTGTTATTTCTGCCATGATAAACGCTGTGATTTAACGCGCGCTGTTAAAAACGCATAGATAACGAGATTGCAAATACAAAAGTACTCTGAATCTCAATTATTCTCTTTTTAAAAGCAGGTTCTGCAATTATGAATAAATAAATAAATTTGCCATTTCTTATGCTGACTTTGCAGTTTTAAACAAATCTACTCATTGCTAAATTACTTGTATAGTAAGGTATTGACTACATCCGTATTTTAACAGTCAGTATCCTGTAACTGATTATAACGTATTTATTGATTATTCCTGTCAAAATCATTTCAGCGATGGAATTCGTATATAAATTCGGAATCTGAATAAGGATAATTTATCTTTATTTGACGTAACGTTGATATACGCAACAATAACAAGGGTTGAATGATTGCAACAACATCGTATAAAACTCTGTATAATTCCGTCGTCTTTGACGGTGACGTCACAGGCAGATTGAATCATGGGTTTGTTAGTTGAATCTGCGGCCAAATCTTCGAGGGCTGTCAACTGTGTTTGTTTTATTCCCCAGCTATGACTTGTGATATCTTCCACCATTCGGCTGTAAGATGGGAGCTAAGATATAAGTTATGCCATAACTTGTTGTCTCAACCCACCCCCGTCTGACGACCCTAACCACCCCTAACACAGCCGCACACGTGACAGTTCCCACCCTTAACACGAGCCATTGGAGGGGGAGGCTAATGCAATGTTCCACTTTCCCGATGAAAGAGAAAACACGCGCACAATGACGATTGTGTCGACGAACATTATTGCTCCCTTTCATTACTCGACGCGCAAATAATTTCACTAAAAGTGTTCCTGGAATCGGATGAGATTTTGTAAGCATACGCGCGAATAGTAAGTGGGCGTCATTGCATCGTTATCAACCCTGCTTCGTAGATTACATGGCATCGTCATGTCTCGTTTGCCAAAGAAAATTCGAAAAATCAATTCGTTCGAAATCTGTGTACTGTTTTGCTTTTCTTTGTTGCGCGACAATCAATCAAAAACCACACCACGGCCAGTTTGATAGCGGTTTCATTTCTCATCGTTGGAAGCAAAAGCGCTATCTGGAAGGCCGGGAAGGAAAAGAAGTTTCTATTCTAATTTTTTCAAGCGTCGACGTAAATTCGGTTCAGTTGCGATAAGCCTTGAATTTGGCCCACTTGAGACTCTGGCGATATTTGCTGGCGTTCGCCGCGTGAATATCGTGATGTATGAGTATTAATTGCCGGCATTAACTTCTTCTTCTGCTTCCTCCAGCCAAAGTTCCTTCAGTTGTACATCACGCCCACTGATAGGGGGTGGGTAAACTACCCCAATCCAATATCAGAAGCCACCCCTAAATCTTGATACACGCAGCGATTACACGTATTACTCAGCTGGAGATAACATCTGCGGGGATGGAAAAGAACAATTCAGGGGAGGAGGGAGCTGTCAACTGCTGGGCTGTGTGCTTTACGAGTATTCATCCGCGCAGGAACTACTTTACTCCTTGAAACAAATAAAACTACTTATACTAACGACCAACAATCATAATGTCCTTGATCAAGCAAGGAGAACGTTCCATCCAACTTTAGTAACGACGATTTTAAATCTGTACATCGGAGGTAGAAGGCCCGATGTCCATTTCAATGATTCCTGAGGTGAGCTCAGTGCTTCATTTGGGCCCACTTATTTTTCGTGAGAATAAAAATTGCTCATTTAACAAATCGCGTATCGAAAGGCACAAGCATTCCCGAAATTCAACATTTTCTTTTGATGCTTCAGTCAAATTGCAATTATTAGAGCTAACGCAAAACCGAGACTGGACATCGGGCTTTCTTCCTTAGAGGTGCAGAGTTGTTTCGTACGTGAAGCAATCAAGCCAATATGACAGAGCAAATAATGTTTAAATGTCATAAAATTGATTTGAAGAGTATGTAAATGAGGAACATTGTTTCTAAACGCAATATTTCAATCGAGCTAATTTTTATGTTCGGGGTGGAAGAAACATAAAATGAATAGCGACTTTGTTCATCCAACCTTTGAATATTTAATCCTCCAACCTTAAACTCAACCAGGTAAAAATCATTATAAACTCCACTGTAATCATTTATGTAACACAGGTTTCTATATTTCTCCCATGGAATGTTTTTATAGAATATTGCGTTATATTATTGACATATTGCTATTTGAAACAATGCGTCTCAATCTACATTGAATGACGTCATATTGGTCAACGCAACGGCAAACCACATGGTAAATATGCCGGGCACCTCCACTTAGCTGATGTAAACACGGCACCTCCACCTCTTCTGACGCCGCAAAACTTTTTTCTCGTCCCCCGGCTTTGATCATCTCCATATCTGCACATCCAGACGCTTTAGAATTATTCAAACTTCTGCTTTTGCTGCTCACTTTTCCTCCACATTTTCCATTTCCCCCACTTAACTTCTGCCGCCCAGTCGGCTTATTTACCATCCCCGTGACTCTCGCAACACTTTGCCATTCAAATATCGCCTCTCTTTGAACTAACCGAATAGAACAAGTACAAAGAATTATGAAAGAAAGAGAACCGCATCATTTTTCCACCTCGAGTGATCTTGTTGACGTCACTAGCGGCTAAAGCTCTTCTTTGTCTTTCGTCTGCTCGGAGCCCGTATATGCATCATGTTCTGTCAGTGAGCCCCGCATCCAAGTGGCTTAGACTTCTTTGCCGCCAGAACAATATACTCGCCTGGACCTCTCCTGTCATGGCTAGATTACACCAGAGATGGGGCCCTTGTCGGAATAAAGGAGACAAACTTGCTTTTTATGGAAATATCTGTTGTGTATTTTTCTGATGGAGAGACTTTTTTCTACAGAAAAAAGCTAAATATGAGGCTTTTGCTCAAAATGCTGCCTTCCTTCTAACAGTTGAGCTGAGATTGAATTAAAATCATTGCTATGCAGGGCATATTGTTACACTGTGATGGTGAACACAATGCGTACGAGCTTATAAAATGAAATACTTGATTTATGTAATCGTAAAGCATTGTTGGTCGCATGTTATTGCTATGAGTTTTCGTAAACTGATAAATTATAATTTGTAACGTCATAAGTTATTGGTATAAACTCTATTGTACGTGAAATAAACAGACACCTCCGCAATAAATCTGAGAGGCAGGGGTTTCGTCGCAGCAATCGGCCACGTTCACGCCGCATTAGCAGAGCTTCCCAGATACATGCATAGAGATGACATGCTCAGCAGAGCACTGCCCCCTGGATCGCATTATACACGCCGCTCTTTCATTCAGGTAGAATTAAACAGCAGTTAAATGGGTGGGTTTTGTTTCAATCTTTCTCATCAAGTACCTCATTTCACGGTTGAACTCTCTGTAATTGTCTTATACTATAGTTTGATGCGATGACAGCTACCATGAGTGGAGCTTCACAATCTGTCTCCGATATCGAGTAAAAGACAGGGGTCTAATCGTGAAAGTATTTGGGGGGTGGAGGGGGCAGGGACGAAGCAATTCAAGATTGCCCCCTTGAGAGTGATGTAGAAGACTGATGATTGTCTTCAGAAGTTTGCAATCAGCTGGTCGTTCATTTGTATGCATTTTATTTTGCAGTTGTCAAAGCATATCATTTGGGTACATAAGAAATCGTTTACTTATGTAGATCTGAAGTCATCCACGAAGTAGTGGAATCAGTGGGCTCTGTAATGTTTTACACTAATGCACTCTAGTTACATACTTTAACACATTCATTATGTTTAATTCACCCAATATACTTAAACCTCCAAGTTGAAAAACTATTACAAACTTCAGTCTTCCATTCAAGGAGTTGTATTGAATCAATTTCACTTGCATTGTTTGCACGTGACATCATCTCATTGTTGCCACCATATTGATGGCACTATTCAGAATAGCTGTAATTCTGTGCTTTTCGAGCGATATTCGATAGTTTACCTGTGCAATTGTAGGCTCGGGAGAAATCAATAGAGTAACTGCAATAGACCTATTTGCTAGGTAACAGACCCCAATCTTGTTTATCTCACTGGTGCACAGGCAATTTTTCAATAGCTTAATCGTATTTTAAACATAGTTCAGTAAGGTAGATATTAAAAAGAAAGACAGAAATTGTACCAAATAAAATAAGGAAATTTTATCAATGAATCGATTACATATTATTTATATACTGAAATCATCTGTGCACCAGTGAGATTTTGGTCAGCCTCTGACATCATATGCAGGCACACTATACGAGTAATGAAGAGAAATGTTGCAAGCAAATTAGTTTACACAAATACATCGATTTAGGTAGGTAGGAATCTATGTAAAATCTGACCAGTCAACGTACCAACGTAATGTCCACGCTTAGGGGAGGGAGAACTCATTTTCAAAACAAAAGAAGTCGTAATCGTGCAAGCTATGAATTGCAGAATGAAATGCACCTAAACTCTGAAAAGTAGAAACATTTGAATAGCATTGTGTGTTTATACAAGCACTTACATGTAGATGACCGCTCTGATGCATATCAACACTTTAGCCCGAGTGCGCGGCCATTAAATATGCATCTTTTTATCACCTGGCGTAGGAGCGAGCATCACTCACACACGTGACTAATGGTCTCCCCGGCAAAACACATTCGCGCTGACACACTCACATCGTAGTCGTAGTCTTAGTCACAGTCATGGCCTCATAGGCACAGGCATAGTCACAGATACATAGGCTGCTGGGTTTGTTACCGGAACCCGAAACCCATGCATTGCTGTGGGATTCAAAGTGGGAAACTCGTTCGCTTTAAACCATCATCACATTCAAATCTCTGTAAGTTAATCGAAAACGCTACATTTTATTAAGGCCAGCTGGTTCATTTCAAAGGAAACTGTATTGATACTTTATTATACCTTTATTCAATTTCCGTTTCTATTCTTTTGTCAATTTCTTAAAAATAGTGAAAATTGCCTTAGGTAGGATTTTAAACATCACGTGGTTATCACAAGAATTACGAATGTCCGAGGCAAGACAGACGCAAAAGAATGGGCATTGATGCAAGAAAGATTTCTCCAGGGTTCATCTCCAATCCTTTATTTTCAGAGGAACATTTCAGAGATTCGTCATTAACTCGTAATATTTCATTTCGATCATTTGTATATTTATTACGTTCGTTGTACACTAAAATGTTTGTATAAGATCCAGCAGTGAAGTGAAAAGTCTGTTTTCAACATCTCTTCAATATCATAACAAAGAAGAAAGCAAAAGCAGTCTTATCATATATTCACGTTTCAAAAGCCACCAATCATATTCTGCATTCAAATGTTACCATTGTTTATCAAGCGCGTTCCGTTTTTACCGCCTTGCTGAAATCCATGTCGCTGTAAAGAATGGGGCAATTGGCTCTCCGGTATGGGGCAATTGGCTCCACGGAACAACCAGAATTATTGTCTGGAAGAAACACTTTATCCGCCAAGCCAAGAAATAAGCGTTATGGCTTGGCATTAAAAGTTAAACTGCAGAGAACCGAGAGAAAATGAAATGGTTTAAATTCATTATCCGCCTCCTGGAAGTGATGCACGACTATCAATGAATAATCTATCCAACATTTAAAAGCTTTCTCGCCTACTCTTAACAGAGAAGACGGTGTTTACCTCAGCCAGTCCTTGGCGTCTCTCGAAGAGCAAGATGTGATGGGGGAGATAAAGCGAGGAATATGAGGGGTTTTCTAGTCGTTAGTTGGAGAGATGACAATTTGTTTTGTTGCCAGAGCTCGCGATTGATTCTGTTTGGAGTAAAATACCCGTCGTTCTCATAGGAATATCCCTGAATCTCTCATTTTAATCGACTGGGAATTCTTATGTATTCTTTCAAACCTAAGTTAGTGAACTGAATAATGAATATGGTAATGAAATCAATGATTTTTGATTTTGTAAAATGCTACGAGAACATTGCAATAAAGAGTTGCTAAACGAGCGTTTACCGCGCGTAGCTGTGATGGATTATGTTAGTATATTTACAAAGAACCCAAATCGACTCTCATTTCAATTGTCAGATACTACTCATTTACAGGAATAATATCCTGTTTATGGACTGAACAAGGCTGTATGAAAGGGTGCAGATGAGTGGTTTGTTAGTTTCCTGCTCAAGACCCTATTTCTTCAGCTTGTCGACACCTCGAAACACCACTAAACGGCCTGTCAAGTTGGATGACTGATTAGACGAACCTTTCATCGTTTTTTAACCATTAACATTCTCATTAACACCGGTTAAAAGTCTCGTTCTAATCTCTAACTCTTCTGACAACAAGCTGTTTGTTTGCAAGTCACTTTCAATCTCATCTCCTCGCAGCGTCTTTCATAAGCCTCCTTCGCCTTTGTCTCGACTCTCGATGTTTCTTGCCGGAGCGGAGATTTGATTCCTGAATGAATCCCAGCACAATCGCTGTTCGGAAACTCTGTTCCACGGAGAAGTCTCGCAAGAAAGAGTTCTTCTTGCAGCAAGAACATTGCTTGCAGTTTATAAATCAAATCATCTTCTTATCTCAACAACATGCAGCAAGAAGATGCTCCTGGTTACAACCGATTACAGTGTTTTACAACGACTACTTGACTAAACATTGTCAAAAACAAATTTTACACGTTTCCCGTTATGAATATAGGAGCTTGAATATTACGGGGTTATATTTTGCTTGGAAAATATAAATATTTTGCTTCGCCTTTTATTTAATCTTTATCCAGCAAAATCTATTTTCTCTTTGGAATGAAATCAGCCGTTAAATCTGTAAATCTTCGTTGCTCTTTACAAGTTTACCGGCGTCTTTGATTCGATCTCGAAGACTCTTTGAACGATTGTAGAAAATAACCCGATTTATGGCAGGCAGAGCATTTATTTAAAATTGACTCCAACTCATTTATAATAGCAAGTATCTCGTGGAGAAATAGAATCCTGCTTCAAGAGCAGTACGTATAGGATGGAAGATAAAGATGTTGTAATTTATGAGAAGTAAGACACGAATGGCTCTAAATATTAAATTACAGATGAAATATAAACCGTAATTACGTTCATCGATCGGTGCAGTAATGTGCAATTTTGAAATTGCTTTTGGCTGCAGAAAAGATAATTCTATATAAACGCCACATTTCAATGTTCTTTCTTTCTTACGTTTAGTTTTCCGACTTGTTTCCTCCATTTCCTTCTCGCTGCGTCATTTCCTGCGCAGCAAGCGAGTGGAAGACGTTATTAACGGCGCACGCGACAAAAGCAATGACTTACTCAATCAGGAAGTCGTAAACTCAATGCCAAAGACAATGAAAATTGAAGGAGAGAGTCGAAGTTCATGTGAGTCGAAGTTCATTGAGCCGCTCAGGTTTGAAGGAAACCGTATGAATCGAACTCGAAGTCGTCTTATTGTGTAAGAAACGTTACTTTGACGAATCTCTGAAGAAGATCATTGACAGGCTCGTTATTCAAATCTTAGGAAATTCGTTTTCATTCTTTACAACATTCGGTCCTTTAAGATTCGTTCATTCGAGATTATTTATGTGTATAAGAGTTAAGTCAAAATTTGTGAGAAAAACAATGAATGTATTTTCCAAACCATTAATTTATTGAGAAATGTAATATTATATAGCATAATAGTTACTGCACGATTCAGACTAAACGACGACAAACCAATAATAAAAGACGTCAATGGATTTTACTATCTTCATCCAGACATTTTTCTAGGACTCTTTGGCAGAAACAATCCGCCCCTCTGGATGTCAGTAGCCGCTGAGCTGTTGCTCCTGACCCGGTCATGTCGGTCACGTCGCGGGTCCGGGTCCGGGTCCGGGTCCGTGGAGGAATCAAGTATGCAGCACTCGATGCAACGTTGCAACATCAGAGCACAAATCACTCATTTACATGCTTATTCAATTATTATGGTCTTTGTCCCGCAGGTCACAGGGATTGTTAGATGTTGAACACGATGTAGACAAAGAGCGTCTCTGTGGCATGGCTTTCACAACTTGCCTTCAGTTCCATTCTACTTTGTCTATTTTACTACATAAAGTCTTTTAAAATACACTCAACTTGTCACTTGAAGGGAGGTATGAAGACAAATGTTGGCAAAACGCTACAATACAATTAATTCTTAAGTTTTGGTTGCTAAAGAATGTAACAAATGCAATCTCGCACAATACTTTCGTATTTTTAAATGAACCATCGTTAAGATTTTTTCACTCAAGAATAATATTCTGTGTTTAGAAACAAACATCTCTTATTTTCTCAAAATATCGTAGCTAAATTTATAGTTCATTAGAGTTTTCTAAAGTCGGTCTTTTTATAAAAACGTTCTGGTAAATGTTGAAGACAAAGTCAGTCACCTAGCTGGGCGTCGCCGCGAGCGTCGGCGTCGGCGTCGATGTGGCGTCTTATTAAGATGTCTTCACAGAGAGTAAACACAACACTAGTCATTGATCACTTTAACGAGGGGAATTCTTTTCTCGTTAAAAACTTGATAATTAGAACTGAGCCTGAGCAGCGCTCTCTCTGTGTGGATTTAGTAATTATCTCGCCAGGATCACGATAACTAATAAGCTCGGGAAAAATCTAATTATTCTGCAAAAGTTGTTGGTCGTAATAACTTTAGGCCATCTCGTAGTTCACAAAACATGTTGTAAATGTACAGGTTGACGCAACACAGTCTCAGATGATGCTAATTGGAAAGGTTACTATTTATCAACTTGCTAACCAGAGTTAAGATAAATACATTTTAATTCTTTTACATCCGAAACCAAACATGAGCAACGAGAACAACAATATGCTTATTTGTATTTTTTTATTATAAATAAACTATCGGTTTGTAGATAAATCCAACGGATGCTTGCAAAACGTAATTTCATGTTCTATTTCTTTTAAAAGCTCTACAAGCTATTGATATTGTAACATATTTTAATGCACAAATAAAAAGAGTTACTGACTGAAGTCTGGCAAACACAGAAATACTTATCAATTCATTTCATGAGGGAAATCATCTTTTTTAGTAAAAAAAAAGCAGGAAACATCAGCAATGTATTTTAATTTTATACATTCCACGTTTGTATGTTTAGTAAAAATCACATTTCAATTAGCCGGTCTGTGTAACTTTTTCCTCGTTGTTTTGCGCTCTTGATGCGCGCGGCCGTGTCAACAGACATTCTAATAATCATGATATTCCTGTTTGCTAATTCCTCGATGCCGATGCATTTATCATGAGCTGCTATTTGAATATCACGTGACAACGTGGATGTGCAGTGCATTAGTAATGCGACGTCAATCAGGTTGTGCATCGTCGCAGGTCAAGATCCAATCGGAAGAGCACAATGCAGGCGTGGGAAGAAAGACGAAGTAACGTAGATGTGTAACAGCCCTTTCGTTCTCAACCAAACAGTATTACTCTTAAATCAGAACTGAAATCGGATTGAGTACGTGACATTCAGTAGTTATTGTCCAGATCCCCCGTATTTGGCAAAGTGGTTAACAACTTCTGAAAGTCACCGTACACATTGACATTTCATTCATGATTGCCAAATGAATTAATTATTGACTTTGCGTGTTACGTCCTAACTCAGATCTATGTGCGCAGATATTGTTTTATGTGAATTTTAAAAATGAAAATGGTTAATGAATGATTCAGTGGTACTGGACTATTGATGGCCAACTTCTCTAGAAGATACGCGACTGCGAAATGTCGACACAGACATCCGAGCTCTCAGTCTGTTTCCATGTACCTGTGTGTAGATGGCGCCAGCATCGCACAATGATGTCACGAAGCTGCGATAATAAGGTTTGACAAATTGTTGACTTGCGCCACTTGAGTTATAGCTGCTCCACTTTAGCAGTCTGTGTGTGGACTTACGTTGCAACTAATGCATCTTTTATAATCATCAGGGAGAATTATTTGTCTTTAATTAAAATAATACATTTAAGTATACTTATTGTTTTATAAAAATAATATAAAAATCGTTACAAATGACATCTGACGTCACTAATATGGATCGATGTTGTCATTCCAGCTGTAAAAGTATTGTCAGTTTCATTGTTGATGTCAACTACCAGAAAGTTATTCAATTCAATCATGTTCTAGAAACTTCGAAAACAGTTCGCCGAATAGCACTGTTCAATTCATCACTTCTTTATATTATTTTATTGAAATGCAGTGAAAATGTGTCGCTTTGGAGTCGGCCTACACGCGACACTCTGCCTGTGTTGTGTTGTTGCGATATTCATGTGCCGTCCCATCATCGTCACAGGTCACCTCTTAGCCCCCGGCGAGAATAAATCCAACTGCAGAGGTCGATAATTCAGATCACCAGCTACACCTGCGAGTTAGCGGCCTCAAGGTCACGTGACAATTGTTATTCGTGTTGAAAGTCAGTAATAATGAAGAAGCATTACTGGAAATCAGACGAAAAGATTATCCGAGATACAAAATAACGACCTTTTACTCGGCTCCTAATCACAGTTCTCGTACTCGATAATGACTGTAATGACAGTTGAAACTGTTACACATGTCGTGTTTAGGAAATGAAAAGGACTATGCAGCTGGAATTCAAACCAGAACTTTTGTCCCACCTCTGCCACCATTTGTAAAAAAGCTCTTTTGTAAAATTTCAATAGATGGCAAATGACAGAGCGGAAGCCGCCCTACTTTCAGTTTCTTCGTAATATCGCTTGGTTAATATTTGATACACTTAACAAGTTGCTGTAAGTGGGGGTGTATACGCTTTCTCTTGCGAGAAAAACTCCTGAGTTATCTTACATTTTCTTATAACTCGCTGGTGACAATATTGCTACCACATACAAGAGAAAGAAAGAGCCGCCTATTACAAGAAACCGGACTGAAGGTTGCTTGGTTGTCATGGAGACGAATAACACTCCTGATAACAGCCTATTCATTTCAAGCTCGTTAGAGCTACACATGAACATCATCTGCATTTTCAAACTCACAACTTTTTACATGACGGAGTTTGGAGGTTCAGAAAAATGCCGAGTGAATGTTATATGTTGTCTCTTTTCCTCTCTTCATCTGCATCCGAAACAGAAGTTGTGTGACACGTGAAAACACGGCTCCGTTGAGCATTGGTGTCACGTGACCCAGTGTGGTGTCCGCGGCGCTTGCGCAGTGTCGCGGTAACCAGTCGCGACATGTTTATGAGCAGTGTCAAGCATGCATCACGGTTAGCGGCGCTATTGCACACGGCTAATGCTGCACACTTTTCACGGCTTCCTTCCACGAGAGTACTTCCGGTGGCTAGTTAACAGTTACTCACACTACAGCTACTGACCCTCAACTGGCCATTGAGTCATACTTGAAAATATAAACCAGATTCTACAAACATTTGGCTTTATTGTAAACAGAAAAGAGAACACTTGAGTTGCGAAGTTCCAGCCTTTTTACAAATAAGTAATTTCTTAGCTAATTCGCGTTTTCGAGCAAAGGGGGCACACTCTGGTGTGAGAAAGTATAAGTGCTATATCGGAATCGTTTTCGTATAGTCCGTCTTTTGTTATTGATGTTATCAATGTAATTTTGATCAGAAAGGCAGTATTTATTATCTTCGGAAATGAACCACAATTATGGTAAGGAATCTGGTAGAAATGATAAAATGAAGTTATAACAAAGTAATAACGTAAACAACACAACTCACAAGTTATTCCACCTTCCCTGACACTTCGATACCGCCATGACGCCATGACACCAAACAACGTAAACAAACCAAAGCGCGTTACTGCGCAGTGTCATGGTGGTTATAGCGGCCTGGAAAGTGCTGCCATCTGGTCAGCCCGAAAACGCGAATTCTAAACTATTTTTATTTCTCCATCTTGTAAATATAATCAATTTTTAAGATCCAGTAGGCCGAAAATGCCATTTAGATCTAGAGTGCAAAAGTGTTTGGTAGCCGTTGTATGAGAGTGTGCGCGCCGTACGACTTGGCTGGCGTGGAACGACCGCTCCACTAGATATAAAGTACAAAATCAAATTTCTTCCCGTTCAAAATGAGGGCTGAAAACTATTTAGCCCGTCTCTCAGTATAGAAATTACAACTGTTCTTTTCTTGTTTATCTCAGATCTATGCGAAGTGTAGATGGTTGGTTCTGATCCAGACAAATCACTTGAACTGTTGATAATACGATATTATACTACGTTTAATTATAATATATTGATTGCATTTGCTCGTGTAAAGTTTGAATTGATCAGGGAGCGTTCGCCCGAGGCGAGTTACTCGAACTCTTCGTTGAGTCGAGAGTAAAATAGAGAACATTATTTCATAATGCAAATAATAAGTTTATTTCAAGTTGTGTTTTAACTACTTAACACAGTTACTTAGGAGTTTCAAGATATCATATTTGAGTAGAATGTGGGTAAATCTGGCACACAATTCAGTTCGTAGATCGTGCCCTTTCTCTTTCAAGTATATTGATTTTAACTTTATATTTATTTACTTTCTTAAGAAAATAGTACCTTTATTTATTTAATGTATCCTATTTTATTCGACCACTGTGCATGGAAGTTGTCCAGAGCAGAGTAAACAGATAATGTGAGCATATGATCGATCAGTGACACTGTTAGTTGATGGAGGAGGGAACTATTTCTCCTTCATATGACAACAAGACGACGTCGTTGTACAGAACTCCGCCTATTCAGCGTCTGAAGAAGGCTTTAAGGGTCGATTTATTCATTAATTCTACTAAATTTCATTCTCCTTCAAGTGTCTGAGTTGATTAAAGCCGTCCAACAGGTTAATACGCGAGTCAATTTCAATGAAAGTGACTTAGAAGTGAATGAAACAGTAATTTCCGGTTTGCAAACCGGAAACCACGTCTAACTGCTGTGAACAATAAAAGAACTCAGCTCTCGCGAACAACGAGATTCCTGCAGCGAACCACTTCAAATCAAATTTAAGATATTTCTGAAACAAACCACTTCATTTCTGATTGGAATCAACAATTAGTGACAAATTATTGTGTCAGAAGAAAAGCGACAGCAGCGCCCGAGCGGGATAAAAGTTAAACAACATAATTGCTATTAATATAAACTTGAGACGACGTTTCGTAATTTGTGTGTTTAATTGCTACATAATTAATGTCACTCATTACTTGGAAAAGTAATTCACACTTTTCTAACTCGTTAGCGTCCGCATCTTGCCTGCTCTAATGAACTTTCAGTTGCTATGGTAACGGAGTGTCAACGGAAGCGGTGAACTGGCCAAGGTCCAGGCACTTTGCTTCTGGATCTGAAGCACAGCTGCGTGATACTGAATATCTTGAGTCTTTGTTTGTCCTGATCTCTGAGCAGGGAATAATCAATATGTTATCGTCATAGAAAAATTATACTTATAGTTACCCAGTTCTGTCTGTCTGTCTGTCTGTCTGTCTGTCTGTCTGTCTGTCTGTCTGTCTCTCTGTCTGTCTCTCTGTCTGTCTCTCTGTCTGTCTGTCTGTCTGTCTGTCTGTCTGTCTGTCTCTCTGTCTGTCTGTGGGGAACGCCGTCGCGCGCATCACTGGTGCTCGTCATGGTTTACATGACGGGTCCCTCAAGTTATAAATATTTACTAATTTATAACTGAAAATGAGATTCATCTTTCAATAGCGAGTTGGGCGAAAGTTTCCTCTTCTCTTGACATCTGGACACATCAGACAATGCTGGCTGGGCAGTGATGCTTCTACTTTCGATCCGCAGTTGTGACCGTCAAACTGAAATAACATATTATTTGTGTGCACGACGACATGGTTTTATCAATGCGTCATGCACTTCCATAATGACACTTTGAAATTCGAACTTATTTCGTTCAACTTTACCAATGAAGTCGGGAATCTCCCGCTACATACCACTGCTAGGTGCTGGGCCCGGACCCGATGCATCCGAGTGGCTTGCGCCGCGGGCGAGCTATAATCACGCCACCGCCGCCTGGAAACGTGCATCTAAGACGCCGTGCGTGTGATATTAACGACGCCCCGCCGCGTGATAAGCGACGTCCCCGCGTCTAAATAACCGCCCGACGCTGCCGGTGAATTATGTGAGGACGCGAAGCGCCATGCAGGGACGAGACGTCATATCCGAATCCAGGCGTTCAACGAGCACATTATGGCGTAGGAAAAAAACTCGAATAAAACCTTGATTGCGTTTTTATCATTGACATATTTTTCCACCTTTGGTACTTTAATCTGTTTGTTACCCCGTTTTGAACTCCATTCTTCATCTCCATTTCTAGTTTCAAACCTGAACACAGTGGGTATTGTACTGAAAAACGTATTACCTTCAGCAGATTCGCGCTATTGTAAAATATGCCAATAATAATACCGAGAAGAATAGATCTCGGTAAGCTTTACAATTGTACAACTTCACTAAGTTTCATTCAGCGCTGTTTTCATGATATATTTTGCTGTCCGCATCTGCCAGGTTATCAGTGTATCTCAATAAATCAGAGGAAATCGAATCGCAGTTCCAATCATTGAACAAAACGAACTTTCTATTTATTGGCCCAATTAATGACGGATTTTTATCAACGGAGGCGTGAATAATCAAAGTTCTATGAAAGCTCTCCGACCGACTAATTTCTGCCTCTATTAATTACTGATCTTCTAGCCTACGCCATTATAATTAAGGTGGATTCTTGAAAGCCAAACTTGGGACTTCTTCTTAAGGGCCCCATTAAAATTTTAAATCTCTTTAATGATCCCGAACACGAGACGGCCAAATTGCTTTTGTTGCTAGTTTCATTTCAAGATGGAATAATAATCTTGAAAGTCTGGTTATGAAATTTCGTCGCGCATTTTCCGGGGAGAGAGAGAGGCAATGTTAATGCACTTGAACTCTGCTCTTGAGCCATTGCTTGAGCTTGAGCTATGAGACAGACTGAACACTTGATCTGGGGATGGAGATTAGCAGCTTGTTCACGACTGACAGTCATTACAGATGATTTCGAAGATGAAAGTGAGTGAAGCTCACATTCTTAAGTATGGGATTAGGGAACTCTCACACCATCAATATTTTACTGTTACATTAGTTGACGTTTTTAATTCACATAAAAACGGCAGAAATGTGACTCTCTTTTTTAACATGATTCATTTATGATGTACAGAGACTAACCATTCTGATGAGATCGCTATTTATTTGCTCATAGCAACATTAGCAACACACTTTGTTTAAAATGTGTCTTGCAATGTAGTCAGATTCTTTGACGTAACTGACACTGTGTTCCCGAATTGTCGGCCTCGACTCTCACACCTCACCTACTCCATCTGTTTATATCTCTACATTTCGATATTTACTCAGACTGATTCATCATATCAATTTTCATCATACATACCGACTATTTATTTGGGAAGATCAATAGGTAATTTCTCTTGTTGTTCTATGATATTCGTGATTTATTATTTTGTTGATTAGTTATTAAATACACAAATGACCTATATCAATATCCAAACGGCAAAAAGTTAAAACTACTTTGCATCGTTTTTCATTATGTTTTGGATTCGTTTGACAAAGCTAAAGTTGTAAATGTGATGAAACTGTGATTTGTGACTGTGAACTACCTACCGATGCCACCACTTGTAATATCTCCTTCAGTCTGTATTTGACAACCCCTCTTCCTAACGTCCTACTTAACCACACCATTGATGTTTTGTTGTTAGAATGATTATTAGAACGATGGTTGAGGTGCTTAAAGTTTAAATGTTATCACACCTACAAATAATATCTAATTAATGTGTAGGTAACGAAGTCGGCATTGAAGATGTGAATGTGCTCTAATGGAAGTAGGGGTGCTCTTGACGTGTTACTGCATGGAGGAGCGAAGGGGAAGGAGGAAGTGGATTTATTAAGACTGATCGACGCTGGCATGTTGGAACTCTATTAGCCCCGCGAAAACAAGTAATAAAATCCCCTGCAACTATCGATGTATCGAACTCTCGTCTCGACGCCACTATCGAGACTCGCAGGCGCAGGCTAATCATGTGTGACGTCACTAATGGCAGTTAATGAAGACCAGGCAGTGACCGAGATGCGAACTCGGATCCTCGCGGATTCAGCAATAGAATACACTTTCAGTCGACAAATGCAAATCATTTGTATGGAGTAAAGGAAGAATCTGTGACGTCCTTTTCCGCATGTAATGAATTCAGAAGAGAATATCAGTACCTCAGAGGTAGAGAGCCCGATGTCCGTTTCTTGATTTTGCGTTTTTTGTTGTAAATCAAGCTCTGACAATTGCAATGTGACTGAAGTCAACAAACACAGTTATATTTAAGTATCTCTTGTGCATTGACTGGTATCACTATTACAAAATTGTGATCGGATGAACCCAGAATTACTGGTTTTCGGGCTTCTACCTCGGAGGTACAAATATAGTAAAACACACAATAAAGTCTGTTACCAACAATACATATAGATAAATATAACATAACCCATTGTAGTGAAAGTCATAAAGCAATGCATAAAAACATGGTGCGTATGGAAACTGCGGGTCCAGATAGCCTATCAGATGGCTTATCACATCTGTCAGAGATCCACCTGCGCTCGCTCAGCCAGCAGCGATGTGATAACGGCGCTAATCAGATCTGTTTATTCAGAATTCTAATGACTCATCATGTATTCACAATTAAAATGACGTCACGTCCACATTGAAATGATTACTGTTTCCCAAGCGGTGAGTGGCGACTCATTTTTGTGTACTTTATGACGAATGAAATATGCATTATCTATGTATTATGAAGCGGAATTTGACAGTAGGATTATTAGAAAAGCAAAACAGCATTCCATCAAATCATTGTGACAGCTCACTTTTTATTTTCCATGTATTTTTGCAGCTGTTTAGTGTTTTAATTAATCTATATTGAAGAAGAAATTATTTAAATTCTAGTCTAAAATACTGCTTCAAATTCATATTCGTTATGCAATCTGTGAAAAGAGACCTGTGGGATAGATAATGATTTCCAGCTTTTGGGCTCTTTGGACAGAGGAATAAATGATAAATAAAATGAACATAATATCATTAAAATTCATTAAGAAACACGAAATGTATGATTTTTAAAATCGAGAAAAAATATGAAGCAGAGCAAGATAAGTTATGCGGGATTACTGTTGACATTTTCAATTATTATATTTAATTCACCCCTGAAAGACTAAAAATCACACATTATTGCCTATTACAGAAAACATAAACAATCTCATTCACCACAGATCCCATTTCACTTATCGCATCATTTATACATTTTGATCGTCAAATAGTCAAAACAATAGTAAATACCTGGGGCCAGATTCACAAAAAGTATTATCTCCTAATACTTACTATCTTTGGCATTATTTACTTTATGGTATTATCTTTCATTTAACAAAAGATAATACGTATTAGCAGATAATAGAATTCGTGAATCCATCCCCTGGCGATCATGTAGGTGAGCGTGTGTCGGAAAGAAGTGAGAGAGGTGACATGTTTGCCTGCTCGGCAAGAGAGAGACACACGCATGTGAGTGCGAGATGACAGATCAAGAGCGATCGATACACTCTTGACGTCTTACCAATCATTCACACTCTTTCCTTCCTCGCATTTGAATTATTCATCTCCCCCACCCCCACCCCCTTCTCGCGAACTGCTGAACAAATTAGATCCATTTTTCCCGCTTGATAGATTCCTGCATGCGACTGCGATCTGTTATATTCGTATCACCTCGTCACGTGACGTGTTTGTGTTCGCGATGAGAGTGCATTGTCGAGAGACACAAATCATTGCGCGATGGAGGTGGCGTACCTCAGGGAGTTATTGTGCCACCGCTGCTGCCTTTGCTTTTCATTTGGGCGCAGATCCTTTGCTTTTCATTACGTTTATTTTTTTTCAAAAATACACAGATGTAGATCAAATTTGTATTTGTTTTTATCACAAAGTTTGAAAAGTGAAAGATTTCAATGGGATGTTCCTTGTAGAACAAACATATGTGTCACTGATGAACGAGAATGTGGTTGAAGCAGAACAAATAATTCCTGATAGCTCTGCAATACTTTAAATTATAGTTGTCTTGCAGTTAAAATATTAATATCACTATACTTCCATCAGTACACGTATTCTCGAAGGGTATACTTCATCTATTGTTTCTATGGTTAATGCTGTATCGTAAGTACTCGATCCGCTCTGCTTGTTTGTTGTACCGCGGTGGATATATTCATTGCTTGCTGCGGAATATAACTTCTGCTTATGCAAGTGTGCACTGTTGTGATTTGTATTCATGAAAGTGTGGGTTATGAGGAAAACTTAGATCTGATGCGCGCGGAATATCTAATGCATGCATCTCATTCGTCGTAACTTGCAGCTTTAGTTTAGTTGCATTCTTGGCGTCTGATATTAACTCAAATGAACGTTCAGAGCACACGCGAGTTTTAGTGTAACATGAGGAGATTAAATCATCAACGAAGTCAAGTCACACACGAAACTTGTAACCGACTCTGTCTTGTCTTGATGTTGTGTATCGCATGCTTTTATTAGCTAATATCATAATAAGTAATACGCCGCAAGCTTCATCGACTACATCCCTGCATCGTTCAACGAGGTTGATGGTTCAATAAAATATAAAAACTCGAGTGTAACCAACTTTTAAACTCTGGGATTTATCGTCCATTTCATAATCAAATCAGATCTTTCAAAAGCAGGGATTGAACCGGAGCTAAAGTTTGAAAGAGGTGGCGAAGCCTCATCTGAAACAATCACGAGAGCCAAGTGCAGCGCTGGCTATTAAATTGTTACGAGATCTCCAAACCGTCACTGCTGTATATTATAGGTTATGTTCGTGTCTACTTTACGACGCTATGCAGTGACGTCGCAGGCCAGTTTTACATTTTCCAATATCCATTGCTACACGATGCTGTGTCGAGGTTAAACCCTGGTGTCGTATTATGAATGCAATCTCATCCAGAACACAAGCTATCATGAGCCCTACATGGCTTATAGGTTAAACCTGATGATGGCGGCAGAACATAGATTCTTCATTAATTCCAGACCCTGTTTTATTTCCTCCTATCAGCAACCCATGTACGCGGCGAGGGAGGGGGTAATTATGTTTAATCAGGCATGTTGTGTTGTAAAGCATTATCCAGTGTGAGGATGAGTGCGGGATGAAGGTATGGTCACGTGACGGTGGCTGAGTGAGTGGAGGGTGCAAGATGGCGGCTATTGACACTTGCAAGGGTGACGACGTCATCAACTGTTGTGCATTCGTGCGTTCAAGTTCAACTTCTCCGCGTCATCAGAAATATCTTCCAAAACTCCAAGATTTCATTTGTCTAATCAACTTATCTTCGGTTGCACATTTACCCGATAAAATTAGCGGTGGGATATATCGGTGGTAACCTTGGCAACTAATGTGAACTTTATCACGCTTTTCGGGCCATTGTACAACCGAGCCTAAATCATCAACTTATAATTGAATTATAAATAGTAGGTACTGAACTCCACTCTGACACATTCTTCAAATCATTAGTAGTCAATGTAATATACTCGTCCAATAATATCAAACTGTTTTAGGAGTCAGTAATATGATCAGAAATTAATGTGTCGTTTTAATTGAATCAACCCCTTCTGATCCTTCCTTGTGTTTAAACATTATAGCCTATAATGTAACTGCTGGGGAAACACAAGTCGCACAGCTAAGCGTAAATAATGTCGCCTCCACGAGGTCCTCGTCGACAGCCTCAGCGTGAACGTCAACGTCAACGCTAACAGGATGTCCTTGCTTTGGACGCGATTAGAGGCGAGGTTTGGCGCAACTTGCCGAGTTAATTGCGCTAAAGACTTAATCGACTTGCAGGAAACTTGGTCCATTAATACATTAACACCATTAGCAAGTGATGTGTGGTCAGCGAAACACTGCTGCGCGTCTTACGAGCTCGTTACGAGTAAATTACGAGGCGTCAGCGGCGGACTGGGTAGACGTGTCGTCTGAAGTTGACTCGGGGAAGTTTCTCATCGCGAAACTTTCATCTCTGCGAAGAACAAACAGAATGTCTGCCTCTTTGCCGAGGTGCAGCGCTCGGATCCGCTCGGATCGGAATCAGAGGATCTGTTGATTCTGCTCCGCTTCTCGCCTCGATCTGTTTGCTCTGGAGCACAGAGTATTTAAATATCTTCTTTCAACATTTCGCTCTGAAGCATGGGAATATCGCATTGAACTGAGAAACATGGGTGTGAAATTCCATCCATTCATTGACATTAACAGGTGTAAAGTAAGTAATTATACAACCCAGTCAAGGTATTTAGCTAATTCGGCGCAGAACGAAGGCTCTTTCAGCTCCGAGTTGATTCAGTTGGAAAATGGAGACACTGTGATAACGCGTTTTCATAGACGTTTGAAAGCAAGAGTCGCCGTGGATCAGCAGACGTCACAGAACTCTGAATAATTAATCTGTTACTCTTTGGCGAGATAGTTACAGCGAGCTTCTTGTCTGAGGCTGTGTCGTCGGTCAGAGAGCGACAAACTACAGGAAAATATAACATACAGCAATGACAGAACTTGGAATTGTACTCAGATATACTGAGATATTGATACAAACGAGCTGCAAGATGCATCGTCTCCATCATTCATCTGTACAACTTTCTTCCATCATCAGGCAATTTCTGACAAATCAGAACCAAAGTTTCGTTCGAGGCCAGCTCAGCACAAAGTCAAGCAGAGATTTTCGTTTTATGAGTTCATATTGTTGAGAATATTTCCTGGTGATTTAAAAACAAATATGTTTCTATCTCCAAAATTGCCATAGAAAACTTTTTTTAAATGTTTTATTTAAGAATAAAACCCGTTTATTTTGAGATAAACCGTGCATAAAATACATAACTGTAGCTGCTTTTGTTTTGCAAAAATTGTCTGCTTTTGTTTTAATGAAAATCGAAAATCGAAATAATTAAATCAACATAAATCATCATAAAATTACAAAAATCTATTTCCCACCCTTTAGGTATACTTATTTGTTCCAGTTTGAAAACCTTATAAGAAAATTACATTAAAATTCATGTTCATCAGAATGTAAAATTCCGCAAGTGATTATACAATTTAAATTTGATTGAATTTAAACTACCTAAGCACGTGGACAAAAAGGCACAAAAAGGGAACAGAAAGGTAAGTGTAGTTATATTGCAATAACGTATCAGATCGTGTCGAAAATGGAATCAGGAACGTTGTGATTCATAAAAAGCTGATAAATGGTGATAGTTGTGAAGCCATAGCGGACCGAAGTTGCTGAGTCGAGATGGCTGAGATTGCTTCTTGTGGAATCTTTGAGTCGGTCTGTTTTGTTCCTGTCTGAAACAAAGCAATCAATTAGACTCGGTCAAAGTCAAAGACACAAAGATCGTCGTTCAGAAGAAGCACAGGTTATTTCCTCCGGCTCCATCGGAGAATCGAACCCGGCTTTTCCTCATTAGCTCGACGATATTTCGAATAACTCACAGAGATTTCAAGAAAACGACGACATTTTGTGGACGGGACTCGACGACGATATGCTCGGAATGCGTCGACTTCGGTATTTCATGACGACGATATTTCGACAGAAGGAAAAGTTTGCTTCGTTTGAGAAGCAGAATCGTTTGAAGCGCCCCGTGCTTTTGCGTCATTCAACACATATGATGGCAGGCAGCATTAGCTTATTGACATGTAACCTGGACCATTCAAAGAGACGGTTTCAAATCTGCAATACAGAAGGCAATTCCCATGAATTGACGGCAATTGCAGCTCTAAATAAACATGGAGTCTATATATGATATGTTTCATCTACAAAGCTCGACTCATTTAGTTTAGATGATTGCCGCCAGGAACGCGATATGGGCTGAATTGATTAATGCATTGCAGGACGAATTCCGAGTTTATTGTTGATTGCTCGAGGCTTGTCATCAGAGAGCTTAATGTCAACTAATTACACACACATACACGTACACCCACACCCACACACACGTGTAATCCGGATCAGATGTTTTGCATGCAAAGTGTTCCTATGATGCAGCGACACTCGTAGCTCATGTCAAATCCAACAAACCCCAGCGCTTTACGAGACTTGCTTAGCGGCTGACATTTTGAACTACATTCACGCGCTTAGATGAGTTCATAATTGTACCGCCCGCAGGATATGTAGCGCCATGTATGCTCACGGCCATTGTTATCAATTCAATTAGATACATTCATTTACGTTTGATGGTTTTAACTATTCCAGTTATTTATTTTGCTAAATATGATGCATACAACACAGAGAAGAGGAGAGGGAGAGATTGTTGCAGAATGATAAAATGTTTGCAAACTGTACAGCCATGCCATGAATCAGTTTGATTGAAAAAATAATTTTGCGTGTTAAAATTTAAACACGGTTTATAAAGTACAATTAGAACATTTCTCATTTTCACATACTACGAATATTTTTCATGAGAAACGGCAATATACAAAGGATGGGATAACTTGCAATTAATCTGTGGTGGGAACTGATGAGCATGAACTGGTCCATTATGACCCCAACATTGAATCTCATCTCCAGTCCTAGCTGTCAGATGAGCCAAGATGAAACATGTAATGATGAGCGAAGTAACAAGTGCGCACGCATCACGCGCAGACACAAGTCGTGTTATCATCCATCAGCCGCGGACTCCTGCTGACTTCTTCCATTATTACAACTCGAGAAAACTGTTTGAATATTTCGTGGCTCCCCGCGGCGCTCCCCAATCATCACCTCCCCTTCTTGCCACCTCCCCCTGCTGTGTTGGCTAATTACTCGGCTCCCGCGCACGACTCCAGTGTCTCCAGGCTCCAGCTCCAGCTCCAGGCTCCATCCCTGTGGCGGACATTCTTTGTTGTTCACAGAGCCTATCATGTTCCTCTTAAATACATGTATGGTCGATTGATCTTCCAAGAAGACTCCAGTTGCCGTTATTATTAATAAAATATAGTGCCGCAGTTTGTCAGCCACGAAAATGAAAAATTGACTCAAGATGAACGTGTACTGCCATCCAGATCGATTGCATTGTCTTGTAATATGAGTTGATCGGAGTCCGAAGTGACGTCAGCACTGCGAGTGTCAGCCGCAGTCGACGTCTCAATCTGCGCTCTTCGATTCAAACTAATCGGAGAAGGAGATGAATCTGGAGCAACTTCTCAGTCATCCGACTTATCAGGAATCGAAAACAATTATTGCGCAGTTCATCTTCGAGACCTCGTCTCAGGAATATGCCGATAATAATTTTATCGGAGAGAAAATTAAATGAAGAGAAGATTCTCGTCTCTGAATAGAATTTCTCTCTTGTTTTCTGCGTGAATTGTTCCACGCGGCGAGGTAAGTTCGTCTTCTTTGCGTCGGCCGCATCGAGTAATGTTTTAATGCCGGGAACAATGCTGGACTGGCTGATGAGCACTTGGCAATTATCTGTCTCAATTGTAAAGCCTGCATTGGCCCCTGCACGCTGGCAACCCGCACTGCGTGGAAAGCGAGAGTGTTGCCTACATTTAAGAGAGCGAACGTCTTTTGTGTAAATGAGGTCGAGTCTTCTGAGGGTGGGTGGGGGGTGGTGGGGGTTCCTCCCTCGGACGTCCAAGCAACCCTCTCCTCACTCTTCCTCACTCTTGTTGTACTGCCAGTGCCAGTGCTTGATTTAATTAATTAGTTTTAGAGACCTGGTATTGGCATTTGACTTGACATTGGAAAGAATCGGTAAATGGTTGGAAAGGAAAGCACTGTTACTGATTATAACTCGAAGGTATTCTTGACCAAGACCAAGGAAAGGTCAAGAAAATTGTTATATTCTGTAGAGGTAAATTCTTTTCTCCCGATCAATAGTTTGGATTATGTTAATAAAATAAAACTAGATGATAGAACAGGATAGAACCAAGACGATTCCCAGACTTGACATAATTTATTAATTATTTTCAAAATACTGTATTTTTTACGTGTTAACATTTTTTTTTAATATGTGAAGTTTGTGAATCGTCCTAACAAAATATTTTATTTTATTTTTATATTCTATTTTAAAAAAGCACTGGAGGAAGTACACAAATAAAAGCTCGTCGATTTGAAATTGCATTCAGCATGGATAGCGCATGACATTCGTATGGCAATGTACAATAAAGTTTGTTGAGCAACTGAATTTCATCTCACATGAGTTCTGACATTTTGTCAATCAAATCATTCTTTTTCGTCTCGATCGACTTGAAGACTGACAACTCTGATGGAAGAAAGATAAACATTGTCCCCGCATTGAGGCAAGAAGAAGTCCGCGCCGAGGTTTATCTTGCATACAAGTTTCCGATCTCGATGCGAATTCTATAACAAAAAATTACACTTTTCTAAAAAGAAGGTAGAGTTTGTCTCGAACGACCTCTCTCGCTCGGATGCAGTTGATGGAGAGACAGACGCGAGTTCCATCCCCGAACGCGCTAAAGACAAGACTATCGGAGATACAAACAAGTACAATCTCATCTCAGCCATAAAATACAAGTGCCCAATGAACCTGACCCAGTTCCGTCCAAAATGTTACCTTTTTTACACGATTACTTTTATGAATGAGTGGGAATAAAATACAGCACGTTTAGAGCAGAATAATTCACGCTAAAAGGGGAATCCAGCACGATTTGTGGTAAACGTTGAGCGTATAAAAATGTTCTTCACTTCACATGCGAAGTTGCATGCGAAGTGGGTTCATAAATAATATTGTTTACCTCTTGCAGGTCACCGGCAAGAGGGCGGAGTGATAACAACGTCAAAAGGTGAGAATGTATTTATTAGAATGATAGCTAACTTAGCATCTCTTCGCTTCTTTCCATGCCATCGTTTTGATGGAAATAAATAAAATATGACTCGCTCTCTGCGACTGAAGATCGGCAACCCGCGTCGCGAGCCGAAGAGAGCCGAACGCGCCGGCGTGTGTTTTCGAACGTATTCGTGATCGGCGCGTCAGTTGTGTCTGTGTCGCCGAAGAGAGCGGTGTGCAGACGACTGGAGCCAGGTACTCGGTCGCGATCTCTCGCCGGTGGTTGCGTGGCACACGGCTACCTAGACACACCTTCGCAGATTGTCGTCATCATGTGCTACAGCTAGTGTGTGTGTGATTCATTTACGAATTATGACGTTGTTTCATAGTTGTTCTCTAAGTGTTGTTAAAAGTGTGTTACTACCTGTTCACCTGAGTAGGTAACTGAAGAACAGTGGATACTGTTATTTTCCAAGACAACTAACGTCAGTGGTGTTCTCAGTGTTTTCTCTGTTCAAGTGTCGTGCTAGGTGTAAACGATGAAGAGTGTTCTAGCTCTAACATGTACATTGCTGCTGATGACGTCTCTGGTTGCCAGAGGAAGCGAGGATCCAGACTTAGGTGAGCAAACAACACTCCACACACCTGTTTGAATTTCGCAATTTCATCTCCAAAGCAAATTCGCTGAGAACAACTTGATTTGTCTTTATATAAATTCTAACTTTGAGACAGAAAGTTTTCTTATTTCGTATCTGACAACTCCCGGCCGGCAAACTAGTTTAGAAAAGGAATGTGTTTTTATAACGTCAAGGAATGATAATAACAACGCACAGTGCATAACTAGGAAAAAGTAGCGTAATGTATGCAAGCTATGATGCGAAGCCCCAAGGCCAAGCCGGCGATATGTTCCACTCGCTGGCTGTGATCGGAGGATCAAACGTCAGAATAGGCTTTCTAGGCTACAGAATGCCGTGACTTCTCTCGTTGCAGGCAGAACAAAGTCTTCGTTATTCTTCTCAAACACAGCTGCTTATTCAGCTTTATCATCGTTTTGTTTCCCGACGAACTTTATTATGAAAGATCTTAGAAATAACAAAAACAGTAAATACCTGTTCGTAAAGAAATTCCTGCTGGGTTGAAAAAAGGTGACCTCATTATTGTACTTTCTGTATAATACTGTAGCAGTGTTTGAAATGCAATGCCTTCCCTCGACTCCAGTTTCAATCAGTCCGAGTTTGGAAAATCCGCCTGGCTATTGTATCTGTATTGCTCGCGAGACGGTTTGAATATTCGCTGGAGGCTGTTGGGATTTGATGATGATTTGATGACTGGGCGTGGCTCGAGTTAGGTGTGAAACAACCGGCTTTGTTGCAGTTGATAACGCTCTCACGTTATCGACACTTACGATATCGTTACCTGGAAACATCGCTGTCACTGATCTGTGTGCGCTGCGCACGCGTCACGCTGTACCGCTGATTTTATATTGTGAAACTTTCTTGTTGATTTACTCGGAGTTGCTAATCCTCGGCGACGAAGTTTTTCTTGCGCCCCGCGACATCGGCTGCCTGAGAGTTTTCCCAGCGCCTTCAAGATGCTGCGGCTATCAAAACATTCACACGTTTATACACCTTCTCGTTTATACTCGCTGGAATTCCGTGATTCCTCGTGCTTTTGTTCGGTTTTTTACCCCGCTACGAAGTTCCCACAGATCCGAAACGCAACAAGATTTCACTTTTGCCACCCTCGCGTTTTTTATCTCCCGTCCCGTCTTTCACTGGCTTGGCTTTGTGCCTGAGACCGATTTGAATGATTCTGTCTTTTGTCCCGATACGAGACGCCGATTCAATCTCGAATTCTGGTTTCAATTCGCCGTGAAACTGGCAATTATCTAAGCAGGTAATTGAGACTTAGAGAGAACGATCGTTTGCAGCGTGGCGTGGGCGAACACATTGAAATGCTCGCAGTGACGCCTTCACATCACTGCATAATCACCTCGTCTTCTGACGGGATATTGGAATGAATAAGTTGCCTCCACGGCTGCGCGCGGTTCGCGATGAAACCCGTCTTGGTCGGGGTTGTTGCTCGGCCTGGGGTCACCTGTAGTGGCGGGTTCGAGTCCCGGCAGTGCATGTGCAAGCAAGGCTGTGTTTCGGATGTCTCAGGTGGGCTGTGGCATTTCCGCCGACATTCTGCTCGCATTGGCGTCAGTCTGGGCCGACGCGGTTACCTGCTACCTTTATTAGTCAAGGTCCGAGCATTCCTGGAAGCGGACAGGAAACTTAACAGGAATTACCGATCTATTGCGTTCTATCGAACTACATTTAAAAATTAAAGGGTGTTATTTAGAATTTGATTGTAGGACCTATAATTAAACTGAAGTGGATTTCCTTGATTTCGTATGCAGCTGTTGGTTCTGATTGTCCTTGTGCGCATACGGGTGGTTATTGAATCGCGACAAAGCATTAGAACGGCACATTCTCTTGATTGCGCTTGCGCAGCGGTACTTGAGATAAAATGTTCAGGTGAGCGATAAAGTTCGCGCTGATTCCGCTATCTTATCACTGCGAGCTGCAATCTTTACCTAGAATTACGAGATGGGATCACACCGCGGCGTGGGCGACGAGACGAGAGCGTGGGATGCGAGAGAGGACCGGACAATATGGTCCAGGTAGACGGCTGCGTGAATGTGATGAATGTTTCGTGTAACGCCGTGTTTATTTGCTACATCGCCCTCCTCACGTTGTTAATCCCATTACACTAATTGCAATCGCGGGCTTCAAAGCCACCGCATTCGTGGAGCAGGCAGGAACCGCGCGGTCGAGAGACGAACCCGCGTGTTCACTTGAAGAGTTGACCACAACAGAAGTGCAGCACCTGCCAGCCCATGTGTTTCATATATACATGCACTCGACAGACACGGCTCTCCTTCAGCTTATAGGCCTTATAGCGACCACATCTAGTGGAGCGGTCGCTCCACCCAGCCAAGTCGTACCGTACACTCACACTCACTCAACATACCGTAAATGACTAATAAACTGAGGAGCAGACCAACCACTTTTACTGTAAGCAACAACATGGCATTTTCGGCCTACTGGATCTTAAAATTGGAAAATCTCACATTGTTGCGATATATCTTAATTTCGAGCTATGGCCCACCCCACTACATATACCAAATTAGGGAACAATATGTTATGCCGTTTGCGAGCTAGAGGGCCGAGAAAACAGTGAAATTACACCACTTTCTGATTCTGAAGATATCAGGAAACGTTGCTATCACCGCCACAGCCTAAACGGCTGAACTAATCGATCTGAAATTTTTACCCCATGTGCACTTTTGGCGTCTGATGATACCTTGCCTCTTGTGATTTTTTGTGCCGCCATTTTTAAACCGGAAGTGACGTCATATCTCAAAAACGTCTGGACCGATTAGAACGAAATTAGCGCCATTCGATTTAGACGGTCATCTATATGAAGTATCAATAAAAAAATTATTATTTTCTTATTTTCTGAACCGCAAGTGACGTCATAAATACGCAATATTTAACTTATTTCAACAAATTATACTTAAAATACATACATAAGTAACTTACATTGTAACATAGACAATACAAATTATAAATTCAAGGAGGCAGTGTTCTCGGCCGCCATTCCTGAAACCGGAAGTGACGTAATATATCTAAAACGCCTGTACCGTTTGCAACTGAACTAGCTCCTGCGTATTCATTCTGCAACTTTTTTTGAAACTCAATTGTGAAAAATGAATAAACAAATTAACGGTACCGGAAATGGCGGCAGGAACCACTAAATGAAACCGGTAGTGACGTCATATATTACATACGGCAAGACCGATTTTACGGAAATATAGGGATTATGAATTCAGATGGTCGTTCATAAAGTATCAACTAGATTGTTTTCCTATTACCTATACCGGAAATGACGTCATAAATATGCTAAATGACGTCATAAATATGATAATTGACACAAAATTCACCACTTTATACTTTTAAATAGATATTTAGTAAACCTACTTTGTAAATAATTATAAATTCAAGGTTGCAGTGTTCTCGGCCGCCATTTTTAAAACCGGAAGTGACGTCATATATTGAAAACAGCTGTACCGATTGCAACCAAATTTTGGAAATGTGTAGGACTAATAATTATGAATTGAAGACGACATTATTTTCGGCCGCCATTGTTAAAACCGGAAGTGACGTCATATATCGAAAACGGCTGTACCGATTGCAACCAAATTTTGGAAATATGGAGGACTAATAATTATGAATGAAATACGACATTATTTTCGGCCGCCATTGTTAAAACCGGAAGTGACGTCATATATCGAAAACGGCTGTACCGATTGCAACCAAATTTTGGAAATATGTAGGAATTATAATTATGGATTAAAGGCGACATTATTTTTGGCCGCCATTGTTAAAACCGGAAGTAACGTCATATATCAAAAACGGCTGTACCGATAGCAACCAAATTTTGGAAATGTGTAGGACTTATAATTATGAATTAAAGACGACATTATTTTCGGCCGCCATTGTTAAAACCGGAAGTGACGTCATATGTCGAAATCGTCTGTACCGATTGCAACCAAATTTTGGAAATATGGAGGACTAAAAATTATGAATTAAAGACGACATTATTTTCGGCCGTCATTGTTAAGACCGGAAGGGACGTCATATATCGAAAACGTCTGTACCGATTGCAACCAAATTTTGGAAATATGTAGGACTTATAATTATGGATAAAAAGACGACATTATTTTCGGCCGCCATTGGTTAAACCGGAAGTGACGTCATATATCGAAATCGTCTGTACCGATTGCAACCAAATTGTGCAATTATGTAGGACTTATAATTATGAATTCAAGACGACATTATTTTCGGCCGCTATTTCAAAACCGGAAGTGACGTCATATATCGAAAACGGCTGGATCGATTATAACGAAACTTAGCTATTCTTCTTGGATAATCATTTTCATCTTATACCAAACGCAACTTTTCTTAGTAAGCAAATCGGTTGAGGCGTATTTTTTTAAAGAAATTAGTCCCTGCTCGGACATGTGCTACAAGCTGTATGAATAAACTAACAAAAGAAGTGATATCCCAGAAAAAAACACTCCGTGTAAAAAAGGCAGCCAAGTCTCTTTACTTTAAAAAAATTCAACACCGAAAAGGAGTGATATCAAAAAAGGAGCCAAGTCAATGACATTTCCAAATATTTAATCGTATTTTTGAAATAAAAGAATAAACACCGAGAAATACTTTACAAAAGGACTTGGCGCATCGTTTTTTAAATTCATTTTTTGATTCATAAGCATATGCCATTGATATACAACCGTAATTTAGAATTTTTAGAATAATAGGGAAACATCTTTCAATTACATATTATACATATACCTACTGTAAAATATTATCTATTAGAATATGTACGTACGCGATAAAACTTGTTGCCTATGTTTTCTATAAATACACAATAGTTAGTTATCTTCGTAATATTGTTTCGTGGTCAACATAATTAAGTCTCATGCGTTAAACCTTCTCATCATGAAATACATTTCTATTAATCCACATTTTATAACAAAACATTTCACAAAGTACATAGTCACATTGAATTTCTATTAAAAATTTTAACTTTATACACTTGACACTTCAAAAATATATAATAGTGTTCCAAAGACAGTTCGTAATTATTTGACAACGTTTCATGATTTCCTTCAGTCAAGATCAAATTATGAAAAGATACCCTTTTAATATCACCATATTAACAGTGCTATAAGAATATGTATGAGCCCACTTCCAATTGTTATTTAATTCTTCCACCCTTATATTACTTATCTATTACAGCATGAAATCTTTCTACTATCGCCATTGACAAAACTATAAAATAGCCATTACTAAAAGTAGCTTGATTCATAGTTTCTGGCTCTAATAGAAAGAGGAAAATGTACCTACTTTAAATTTCTTTCCACTTTTAGTATTGAATGAGGTCTTTAAAAAAACGATGCGCCAAGTCCTTTTGTATAGTATTTCTCGGTGTTTATTCTTTTATTTCAAAAATACGATTAAATATTTGGAAATGTCATTGACTTGGCTCCTTTTTTGATATCACTCCTTTTCGGTGTTGAATTTTTTTAAAGTAAAGAGACTTGGCTGCCTTTTTTACACGGAGTGTTTTTTTCTGGGATACAAATTAGCAGATAACACATTTCCCACAAAATGTGTTTCGTGCGTTTTGGCAAGATTTATTACACCACCACCGAAGAAAACCCGTTGCAACTAGTTTTTTATATTGGCAAAAACGTGTTATTGTTCGACTATTGATCTTGCACGCATGATTCGGCTGAGGGCGGCGGTGAACTCGGAACAGCGGAGTGCTTGAGAGCGCGCGGATGTTCCGACAATTACACCGCCAGTGTTGTTCCGCCGAGCAGCAATCACGCCGTGTTAATCGTGTCACCGCCGCTTGGAGTTTGTTCTTTGATTAGCGCCATCTTACGTGCGTGAAGATAACGCAATCACGTGACACCAGCTCATCTCGCAGGCAAATAGACCTCAGCCGTCGCTGATTGCAGCGCTCCGTCCTTCTTGCTCTTATTCATGGCGCAATAGCTCCGTCCTTCTTGCTCTCATGCCGCAATAGCTCCGTCCTTCTTGCTCTCATTCATGGCGAAATAGCTCCGTCCTTCTTGCTCTTATTCATGGCGCAATAGCTCCGTCCTTCTTGCTCTCATGCCGCAATAGCTCCGTCCTTCTTGCTCTAATGCCGCAATAGCTCCGTCCTTCTTGCTCTTATTCATGGCGCAATAGCTCCGTCCTTCTTGCTCTCATGCCGCAATAGCTCCGTCCTTCTTGCTCTCATGCCGCAATAGCTCCGTCCTTCTTGCTCTCATGCCGCAATAGCTCCGTCCTTCTTGCTCTTATTCATGGCGCAATAGCTCCGTCCTTCTTGCTCTCCTGTCAAGTTTGCGTTTGTAGTCAACCGGGAGTCGAACTCAGGCGCCTGAGCTGATGGGACCCCGGAGACGAGCCGCGAGTGTACCAGGTACTGTGTACTTGTTGCTGGCGTGGGAGTAATACCTGACTCAACATGCCATTAGTATGACACTGCAACATCGCAAACATGGCAACGTCGCGACTAGCGAGTACCGGGTTCGAGCTCCGACGAGAGGCAACTGGTGGGGTAATTCACGTCTAATCGTCTGGGCCAAGGAGGCGACGGTGGCCTATATATCGCCAGCGGGAATCGAACTCGGGCCTCCACACTGCGAGTTCACTGGTCGCCTCGCTTTTGTTCTCGAGGTCGTAACTCCTGCTCGAACTCCCGATCACTTGTCCTGTAAGTTATGAAGACGTCCTCGCGTGATTGTTGTCCGCCGGCGCCGCGGGTTTGGCGAGTTTCATTATTGATGGAGTTACTTGAGCCGAATCTTCGCCCGCCTCTGGCCGACTTCCAAAGCTAACGATCAAACTTGTTCGGAAATATGACAACTTCTGATCGCTAATTACAAATGTGCGATCGATACCTGGCTTCTGGGACGCTTCACGGCTTCCCCGCGTCGCGACCTGCCGATTCATTAGCGAGATCAAAGCTCGGGCTTTCAAAGAAGTTCGATCTCAGCGCATCATGCGGCACTTCATGCAATCTTCACTTCAATACAAAAATAATTCAATCATTCGGAGAAACTATTTGACAGAAAACGAAAAGTACATTTCATTTTTCTCTTTATTCAGCTAAGCTGTCATGACTATAGACAACGAAGTAAGTATACAATTGTGTGTGTTTTCTTCACGTATTTCTGCGAAAACTTTTGAAAAAATATTGTAGCTTCTGGTACAAATACTAAAACAATTTACATGTGTAACAAACATTGCTAGGTTTCTCGGCTTTGTTTTTGGGGAATTAATTAAACACATAATGAAGTGATGATGATTGACATTTCACGTACTTACTCATACAAAGTTAGCTGCTTACAAGTATGTAATAGAATGCAATAAGTCTCGTAATACAATTGGCTGCTTTTGTGTTATCACCGAGTCGTTGCTTATTAAAACTTCTTTGTTCGAAGTTCTACTTGCAGTTATTACGGATCATTTGCTAACAAGATTCTACACACTTATTTCTTTGTTTGGAAGATCCTCTAAATTGCCTACGATTCTCCTCCAATGCAACCTCCAGCTCTAATGATGTCAGGAGTAATTAATTCAGTCGAGATGATCTGCAAATCCGGTGCTCACGATACTGTGGGATGCATTCACTCTGATAATTACCAGAAGAAACCCATGCATCATGTAACGTTGGCAATGCTTCTGTATTGAAATGCAGGACGAAAGTGAATGAATACCAACCGTCGAACAAGAAATCGTGTGGAGCAGCCAGCATTTATCACGATCGAGGCTCGAACTCGGCTCTTTGAGTCGCTAGTAATTCCACTTCCTTGCATTCGCACATGATTTATAGGACGCGTGGAATATTGCCGGCCCCACCCATCTGAATATTATACCGCGCTGCCAGATAGGTTGTCTAATGATATATTAGCGCCATATAAATGTGTGTAGCCCATTGCCATTATTACTATTGATTTCACGCGAATGGCGTTTTGCTTCTTGTGACAATGTTTTTATGACGTAGCGGTGTGATATGATGTCATTTCCATGTTTTTCATGAATTCTGTTTCCATTTTGACAAATATTTATTTAAACGATGCTGTCTGCATCAAGCTGCATTGTGGAATCATAAAATGGCCTCTACTGTCATAAAATACCTTCGTTGGAGAATTCCTGGAAAGCTAGCGTCATGTTTGTAATGATAAACAGGAGGTAGGTTTTACTTGACATGATAACAGTGAACTGACTGGGTAGGTATCTTATGATATGGAACTCCATTCCTTGAAACTTCTGTCATCATGCGAGTGATAACACACGGATTATTTCCCTGAGAAACCGATAACTGATGACTCACCATCGTGGCTTATAATAACCCACTATTCATGCACCAGAGTGATCCTTTATCATACACGCACTTATGTAATTGGCGATAAGAGATTCTTCGAAGGTGTGAGATGTTCCAGAAGGCACTGGACTGCTTATTCATGGCGGAATCCGTCAGTGGCTCGTTGATTCATCGTCAGCGTCTGCTTGATCTCCAGGACCCTGATTCTATAACTCCATTGCGACCGCTTAGCAATTATTTCAATGTTAATCCTTATGGAAGAAATTGCTAAGCGGTCGCAATGGAGTTATAGAATCCCAGCTCAGATAGACTGCCAGATCACGGCTGCTGGATACAATGATCGCAGCAGAGAGGATTAGAAGAGAAACTGTGTCTTTGACCGGAAGTGTCATGCTCGTGAGACACGTGACTCGTGACACTCGTGACATCACGCGGCCAATTACATCGACAAGCCGTGTCTAATGTATTGAGCGCGGAGTTTCAGATTGGAGCGACAATTGCGAGTAAATCACGGTACATCATGATGACAAACAGGCTTGGATTAGGAGTTGCTCTGAGACAGAAGCTGAAGACGCGGACAGAGGGTGAACGAGTTGGTCGAGTGAGCGAAGGATGTGAAGGAGGATGCGAGCAAGACGAGAGTGAATGATGTTGTTGACCGAAAGGTTATCAGTGTTTGTGGAGGAGATCATATTCTACCTAAGATTCCAAATAACAGATGTGTTTATAAGCCGCGGGGCTGCGGGAAAATGTGTTTGCTTTCCAGATGGAAGTATCTCGTCTGACATCGTGCTCGCTCGGACAAATGCGTTGATCTCCGTCTCGGTCGAGATCGCCATATCGAAATAGCGATAAGATTTACGTCGCTAGATGCGCTTTGCAATCTCATTTTGCCAAATCCCGACGACATGCATTACAGAGTTGTGGTTACTGCCATCTTTCGCGACGCACGCGATTTTATTTATACGACGCTTTAGTGGCGATAGAAAACCATCAAGTTTCTCAGCAAGTTTATAAGACACTTCAGTGCATCCTTGAGAATACGCTGATGGAATGCATTCATTCGAACTGTTGCAATCGATGATTCGACCAACCGCAAGGTTTGATGACGTCACCTGGATGACTGTCGCCGAGAGAAGGTGAAACTCCGAAGAAGGCGTTGCAACGTTGCAGTTCGGCGAACTGGATTCGTGATTCAGAGCCACTTGGATCGGCCGGTGACTAACCGCCATGAAGACGAGAGGAAATAGTCGTGCTCTCGATCCATCCAGAACAAAACAGATGCATGAGCGATCGTTTGGAAATAAAAGCCATGATAATAGGTGCTGTGTTCATCGTTTTTAACCGAAGTTTCGTCAGATTAGGAAATTGTGTGTCGAGCTCGTGCTCGTCATGTCCCCGGGCTGCTATCTGGTGATGATTGGATCGCGCATATCGCGGCCAATGACGGCTGGATTGCGGGCGACAGGAAATCAAACCTTGCGGTGAACTCGCCGCCCGCTTGCGAGAGGCGACGTCGGATTAGATTTGTTTGTTTGCAGATCAGATATTCCTGCTGCGCGCTGGCTGGAGGTTCATGAGGGCACGGGGATCACGTCAGCTCGTCATGTGTCGCTTGTTACTGTGTTGACATTGACACAAGTCGGGGGGGGGGGGGGGGGGGGGGGCAATTATCTCATTTGTTTCACGTAGTTTTGTTTAAACTGAGGGATGTAAAGTTATTTACATTAGACGTATAGGTTTATCGGTAGCGATACTATTTATCAGAAATCACGAAGCTCTTGGTAATGTAGCGTTATACAGAGTTATTGAGTTCTATAAAAGCATGCTGAAAACAGAAACCGCAAATATCAATAAGCGGACGCAAGTCCTCGAAATCAAATCGTGGCTATCCGACCACATGTCAATATTTGCAGAGATATTTGCACACAGATCATTTCCGAGATGGAAGTTTTAATCTCGTATTTCCAATAAGTGTTGTGGACTTTGTTATTGAAGTAATATTGAAATGAATGTAACGCCATGCTTGTGTTGTCCGAAGTCGTGATATTGTCAGGAAGTGGCCGACACATCCGAGCGACGAAAGCTTGAGGTTGTCGCTTCATCATGTTTGATTGCACATGTCTGCAAGAAACCCGGAATCTCGTTGTAATTCTGCCGGCTTCCTCGGCGAACTGCATTATGGCTTTTGCTCTGTATTACAAACAAGCAAGACAATGTGTAACGGAGTCGGCTGGTCACGAAGTCAGCTCCTGGTTTCTGTTAGCGGTTTGGAGTTTCTATAGTCTTGGCCGTGTTGAGGAACAGACCCGTCTGTCCGCCGTGCAGCGCGCACCTGAAGGCGGCGTGGTTCTCAACACGGGCCGCACTCTACACGCGAGGTGAGTTCTATAGGCGAGGTCAACTGCTCACTCACGGCTTGCTGGGTGACTTGACCGCTGCCAAGGCCACGTGATCGAAGCTTGGGTGTAGACGTCGAGCAGAATCACGGCTTGGCTGAAACTCACGACGCCTCGCATTGGCGACATCTGCAGGCGAAACATCGGAACACTGCACAGAACTTTCTTCTGTCATGGAAACATTTGGCTTCGGCAATGTGACAGTAATGACTGAAATGAATTCTGATTAGAAATCACTCAGTAACCTCCACAAGAAGACCAGTCAGTACAGGAGACCGTTCGCGCCTGCTTTGAAACTCTCAAATAGATCTACACAAGTAATGTAGCAATGCGACTTCTTCGAATAGTTGACTCCACAACAGAAACTGGCGTCTAGTTTCCCCTAAGAGTTTCCCCGATTGTTTTCTACGATAATAAAAAGAAACGCTCCGCTCGAAATATGTCTGCTTGCCATGTAATTAACCACGTTGCTCGAAGATTTAAAACGAACATTTCATGTTATGAGTGTTGAGTTTTTATTGCCGTTGTTATAGCAACACGGTTTTAAGTGAGTTTTGGACGGTGTCTTGAGTTGCCGGGAATGTTTGGAGCGTTGTTCCAACGCCTCTCACGTCTCTACGACGAGCGGCTCCGTTACCTGCGACTTGCGATGATATCGATGTATTGATTTGACGAGTATTTGTTATTTGCCGGGCGTGCGGCGGCGGCGGGACGTGCTCGAACTCGCGCCTAACAAGACCGCGGACGTCAACGTCGGCCACATAGTTCCTGACGTCCGCCAGACGGAGAAGTTCATCGTCGAGGACCGGCCACTTGGTTGCCACGGACAACCGTGCTGGATCCGACGGAGTTGACGTGTTGCCAACGACACTGCGTTGGAGCGATCGCGATGTTCGCGATATCGAGCGATAACGATTGAATAAAGATCACACCGTCGCGGGGTGAGAACAACCAACTCCTGTTGTGTTGGCGGCGTATAAAAAGGTATAATAAATTTCAAACTTTGTGAGAGGGTGGCGATGTTTTCCCAGTTTTTCAACTTCGATTTCTTTGCATAGGAACACTTGTAAAACGTCGTCGTACATATGTGACCGTTACACGTTCGTGCCTACCACTCTAATGATGAGTATTATGGCGAACTAATATGGCTATAGCTAGTTACTCCCCTCACAGCTGTCCGTCCAAGACTTCGCTACCTCCATTACGCGGTCTATTGAGGAAGCGATTCTCTCCTATACTTCCCAGGAATAAGGATACCTCTACATCCTGGAAGTGGTTGTCGACGACGTCATCGGATTGTCGTCTTCTTCCATCTCCTGGATATGACGCGGTCAAGTGGTCGACGGCGTCGTCGGAGAGTCGCGCCATCTGGCATCGAACTCTCGGCCTGCGAGACAACTTGGTCTGTCAGTGCGGTCAGACGCCTCGCAACGAATTAGGGCTGACGGTGAACACTGACACCGCCATGTAAATGCATCCACCCGTCGCAGTGAATCAAGATGGATGTCGTATCGCCAGACAGAAGAATCTTCTGTTACAAAGTGTGTCACTTCAACTCAGCTCACTCAACTTCTTCACATGATTAATCATCAGCTTGAAGGCTGAGAGAGAGAAAAAGTGTATTGTTTGTGAGACATTTGTTTGAGTATGAGTTCGTTTGTTTCACGCACGCGCACTCGCTATCAGCAGTGTGCTTACGTAACATATTCGTGCTAATAGTTACGCAACATCACAGAAAGAATGCGATGGTCAGCGATACATCAAGGTGCAAAAGCGGCTGGTTTAGAAGTTGGTGCGTACTTTTGCACCTCCATAGATCCTAGTTAGGAAATCATCATATTTCAAACAAAATGTATACGTTGCTACAGAAATCCTTTTGCTACAGATTCTCCAATACTTGGGAGATGATGAAGAATAGGTACCGAAAAATGGCGGGTGGGAAGGAGGTGGTCGTAGCCACTGTGTTTTACACGCTTCTGGCTGGAGTTACGTCTTGATGTGTGACGATCTTATTCGCACCTCGTTATGATAATGAACTGTTTGGTTTCCTTCTTGACCATGAGTCACGTCGGCGCGTCAATGTTGACAGACGTCGCTATCACCGATGAGTTGCTCCGAACTCTCGCCAGAGCGCCGCGTCAGTGACGTCATCATGAGACCACTAACACGGGCTAAACGTCCAGCTTGACCGCTGACCACCGCTTCAGAACCATCAAATATTAAGCATCATTCTGATTGAAGCGCTTGCACAGCCAATGGCCTGGAGACTTCGTCATCTACCCGTCATGATTGAATCATTTGCCCGGCGATTTGTGACGGGAGAGTTCGTGTCCACGGTGTCGCTATCCTGATTATGGTTTGCCGTGATTCCGACTATCAATCAAGCTCATTACAGTATTCTCACCCCTTCTTTTGATTTCTATGACAGAAGTGTTAGGGGAGGATCTCGCCGCGAGTAGAGAACAGACAAAGAGCCCGCTCAATTATGTGTGCAGGTCGCCTTGTTCGGTCCCATGTAACTGGAGCGCGTATGTAACTCGAGTTCGACGCAGTGCAAGATGCCCCCCCCCCCCTCCCCCGGGTGTCACGTGACCTTGTAATTCCCTCGGCGCGCGTACAATGCGCCGCGTGCGTGAATATCGTCTAATATCGCAATAATACTACTCGAGACCGCCGGTCGTCGCGTGTGCGAGCGAGGGTGCGCACGGCTGTGTTATGACTGGTAATAAATTACTTGCGGTCGGTCTTCAGCGTTTTGCTGGTCGTATCAGTCATATGTTGCGGCCATGTGTTCGCGAAACAATATTGCAGCGGCGCACACTTCTTGCTGGCCGGCTTTTTACTCCACAGTCCGCGCTTTCATTGTCATCAACGCAACTAGCCGAGACAAACGACTCATGTCTGTTGATTTACTCTTCTTTTAGTACGAATCCTAAAAGATCCATACTATGAAAATAATACATATAGGTACACTCCCCCAAATAATAAACGGTACTCGAAAGAAAATGAATTGACCTCGGAATTGACTGATTAATGTTTGATGGCATCATCCCATGAAGTTAGTACTAACGCATTATCTAACTCTTTTAGGTGAGATCTGATTTCATTGATAATAACAAGGATTGATTGTCAAGGAACCGGCCCAGCAGCCAATGCGTGTTGTACCAAGTACCGTTTATTATTTGGGGGAGTGTACCTAACCGTCTCTTTTTACTGGGTTTTACGCAATTGCGGTACGCTTTGAAATAATCTGGACCGGTCAAAAACATCCCTCGATTTATATGGTCACTATGGCGACCAATGTTGCTGAAGAAGATGCGTCACTGAACAGGAAATGAGATTGAAACTGAATTTCCTTATCTTGTCAATATGATGCTTGTTCAGGACTCGACGGGTTTAATAATAAAGGTGTCGATATTTGTTGCCGGCAGATAGCAGTGTTTGCTCGGGGTGAGGCACGCCACTGGCCGTCCGCCACTGCTAAATGGAGACGGATGCGTGTGATAAATAACAGTGTGAAAAGCTTGCCTTGCGCTATCTCGGGTTGCTCAATATGAGGTGTTTTCACCTCACAATGGCGATGATGATGATGACGTCATACATCACCAAGGTCAACGCATCACGTGGGAAGAGGTCGTGCCAAAGCGAATGCGCTTGCCAAGCAGAATGTCGACTCTTTGTCACATCGCTGACTTTGAGTGCGTCATTAAGTGCTTACAGAGCGCGGCATTATTGCAAAGTTACGATCCAGAAACCAAGTGTCACTTGCGCCGTGTTTTACGTCCGTGTTTTTGTCTTCCACCGCCTTCTATCCGTCAGTTGGCAGGCTTCAGACGGCCGTGTCTTGTGTCACCGCCTTCTGGTTTGATTACTCCAGGCGGCCGTGATGTCGCTCGCGAGTAACGACGATGGTTGAATTATTCGCCGAGCGCGGCAATTGCGTATTTGTTGAATGGTCAGCGCTTTGCACGAAGACCTCTACTCCGGGCGGATTTGAATACAACACAGGAGTTCACTTTCCCCCCACCCCGCGCCAGTGTAACGAGACACTTCGCTCCAAGTACCTCGGCTTCATTGGAGGGCCGCCATTATCATCCGACGAATCCCTAGAAACGAGAGTACCGGAAATTTGTTCTGTCGTCTAATTTTATTGCTCCTCGTGAGGGCGGGAGTTGTAAACCACCGCGCTCCTGGCGGGGCCCTGCGATGTGGAATTGCTCTACTTTTCAACTCGGCGTAAAAGTTTTAGAGTCCCGCGATGGCGGAGATGAGATTGCACTAAGATGGCCGCCAGATTGTTGCCACTTATTGTCACGTTATCAGTTGAATCATTCATATTGTCGGGAGGTTCGGCACCTGTTGCTGCCATAGCGTCCCGCACTATGCCACCAAGTGCTGCGTCATGGCCAAGCCAGGCTGCAGGGAATTTGCATATTTAAAAACGGTCTTGATGTCTCATCGTGTTACTTCAACTTTAAGGGTCACCCACTCACCATTCCCTACCGAACCAACGGCCATTATTACGAATGGTCAATCCTTCTGAATGCTTGACCATTGAGTAACGTGCGCTTTCAGAGCTATTCGACTGAATCCAAGTGCTGGGATCGAAATGGAACTCGATGAAATGATAATTATGCGGTTTCTATTGCCATCTTGATACGTGAATTACACTCATCCAAGGTGACTGCCACTGGATCTATATTGGAGAATTGTATATGCTTTTGGAAATAACAGCGTTCGAACAAATAACCCCATTCAATTGAAACGACATGCCAGAGTTGGGTAAGTTACGTTACTTGTAAAACGGACCAAGTTACTCTGTAAGTTACCTGATCTCAAAAGAAACTAAGTTACTTAGGCTGAATTTCACCAAGATTCTAAACCGAGTTTAGAATCTTGGTGAAACGCAGTACCTAATTACTTTATTTAAAAAGTAACTGAGTAGTTTCCAAAAAATGAAAGTTACTTTTAAGATACTTTACTGTTCTTTTAACTTTTCAACACTGTACATCTGATAAATGCAAAATAAAATTAACTTGGATTTTGATTTTCTTTCAAGAGATAGAAAGGGAGTTTGAAGGCTGTAAAATTTCACCAAAATATTATATTTGTCAATTAATTACAAGAATGATTGAAGTGAGTACTACGAGACGATAATAAAGCAATATTGATCCAATGTATGATCTTTATTCTGAGGATTTCGATGTCCCTATTATTTTAGCCTGGAAACATTCAGATCGTGACGTCATGACGAAGAAGGTGAAGAGATTCACTGGAGTCTTCACACCTTGGCCTCGCTGCGACGAAGCGTCTAGAGCCGTTGACGACTCAATGCTGATGAGGGTGTGTGTGTGGGGGGGGGGGGGGGGGGGGGACACCCGCAGCCCGCATGTCTAGCTCCAGTCTGTTGACATGTGCTTTGATTGGAACTTATGTGGTTTTATATAACATCTCAACTTCATCATCTCTTGTTTACGTGAGACAGCTTTTCAAGTGGTACCTCTTCATTGCAATTGATAGATATTTTAGTAAAATGATGTATGTCCATGAGGGCATTTTATGAGGACACACATTTTGTTTTATTTTTCGTCTTCTTGTGGAAATATCCGACGAGTACGTAGTTTCAGTCCTAGAGCGCCTGCGCGTATTCAAGAAATAAAACTAAGTGACTGGAATAAGTCGCCCTCAGACAGTCCAGCTGTCGCCGTGAAAAATAGCCAAGGAAAGTATTGGAAAGTCGACATTTCCCAGGTCTCGTGCGAGTGGGCCTGAGCATAGGAGAGGAAAACGCCGGTACAAAACACTTCAAAGGCAAAGAGCAAACCGTCGTCTCGCTGGTAATTTGATTGACACATCTTTGCAATGGCAGCTCTTTGTGCCTAACAGTAAAAACACTGACCTTTGACTCACTCAGCGCCGAGTTCAGTGCTAACTTCACCTTGCTTCCTACTTACGTCGCGTCAGTGCAGCCAACGTGACGACTTCATCAGGCCGAGTTCAAACAGCAGAGACATTATTTGTATTAAAACATCTCGATGTATTGGATAACTTGTATGACATGATGTCGAGCTATGGGAAGAAGGTGGTGAAGCTGAGGTATTCCATCTGGTTTCCCTCTTCTATTCACCCTGATGGAACAATGTGGCAGCCTCTACTTTGTTGTGTCTAATTACACACAGCCGGGTTCCGGGCTCTATTATTAGTCTAGTGTTACAACAAACCTGATATTTCCGATCCAGCCTATTGTCCCACCTATAGTCTGTGTGCTGGAGGAACACGTCGGAACCCCCGAGCGCGCTCGACGGTCGGACGTCTCAGGTAACTCGACCTGGCCTCGAACCCGGGTGAATGGAGGCGGCCAATCACGTGGGGCTGCACAATGCGAGCTAACCACTGACACATCGAGTGGGGCCCACTTAGAGGGTGCAAGGGGTGCTCTGCGCGATCTACAAGACCGCAAGGCGTGGAGCTGTCAACGCGCACAATGACATCAACCTTCACATTCAGCACATCCCGCGCATGCGTGCAGACATGGCAGTTGTGTTCGTCTCGATGATGATGGACCGCAGCTTCCAGGGACGAGTGGGAAGTTTCCTGGATACAATTTCATGGAGGGCTCCCGCGTACCTATAGGCAATAATAAGGAGTTGCCACGAATTTTATGGTTATCTACTATCTACCTATATTTATTTCAATCGTAAAACTTTTTTCATATCGATACCTAAACTGCAATAACCACGTGTGTGTTCTAAATGTTCAGTGCACACAAAAATGAGTTTGGAATCGTTTATAAAGAGCGACAAATTGTTTATCATTACTTCAAATTAAGATGAATTAGTTTCTTAAATGACAGTGATTTAATGGTCTGTGCATGCAACTCCAGATTTTACAAACATAAAGTAATTTAATTTGCATTTTTCTAATGATAAAAAGTAGGTAAGTGCACTGTACATACGTGGTTTTTGAAGATTGATGAGACACACTCATAAAATCTTAGATTCTGCTGTTATTTTCTACTGGAATCTTGTGTTTCGAGCCTTATTCCTCGAGGTTCCCTTGAGTCCGCCCCGCGAGCCCTATGCAAAGAACACGGAAGATCGCGACAATGCCACACAGCAGCGCGCTATAATAGTTGTCGCTCCAGAAGCTACGTAATCCGAATAAACCAATGTTAATTACAATCTTGAGTAAGTTTGTTTTGCGCCCTAAGCTCTGTTGGAAGCTCGCTCTCTCGCAGCACCCACCGCTTATTCAATAAGCTTCCATTGAAGTCTCGAAGAAGGTGCATGAATGATGGGAGGCAACCCGGGACGTGACAGTGGTCGGGGTAATTGGATCAGGTACCTGGATGCGATGTGGCGAAGCAAGTTATTTGTCTGCAACACTCTCGTGCGGCCGCCGCAACTCCCTACAGTTATTTACATGGAGATTGTTTCTGCTCGGCGTTGTGCTCGCTGATGAAGTTGTGATTGGTGAGACGCGGCCACGGCCGTCTGGATAGCATTCATTGCATTCAGGAACCGTGGAACAGGAATGCCAACGTAATAAACTATGTGGCTCTCTCGCCGGGACAAAAGGAAATGTTTTAAATTAATGTTTCCACTTTTGCAGGTGGCCCTAAGTGTGGTGCGAATGTTACAATTATGTTCACTATGCGTCATAGTTGCGACTATCACGAAGCAAATGATATTTCTCGAAATGAGACATCGTTGAGATGAGCCACTTCGAAGTGCAAATGTGAGCGATAAGGATGTAACAAGTGATCGCTGTTTTTGCTCTTTAGCTGATGCAAGTAGGGGTTAGTGTAGCGGAGCGACGGCTGAAGAGTGTTGGTAATCCGGAGAGTTGTTTCTCCAGCTCGGCGCAATGACTGCGATATTTCAAACTCTCTTCATAATCTCTCCACTCCAGAATAATGTCAGCCAACTCAGCTCTCTGGGAAAAATCTAAACCAGTTTGCTCGGCAGATCGTATCGCGGACAAGATGACACAGACGACATTTTGTCTGCATTTCAAGAGCAATATGGCGCCCAACGATGAGTGGGAAAGCATTTTATATCGAGGGCCGGAGTTGAAGTCTCTTCTCCTTCACATGCCACCGTGTAGCGAGCGATATAATAACTATTTTCCTCGCGTGTTTTGTTGGTCCAGGTAGATTATAATAAACACATGGAATGTTCTTCAGTAGAAAAACAAGACAAGTCTACGAACAGCGAGAAAATTACTGTCTGAGTGTATTGTTAGTTCTTGCTGAGGCTGCAATTAGAACAACTCTCAAAGACTCGACGAATATCAGTAATTTCCGCGAGGTCTCGGGTAGAGTCGAGGTAATTAGAGAGCCATCGGTTCTCTCTCTCTCTCTCTCTCTCTCTCTCTCTCTCTCACCCCTCTCTTTCTCTCTCGACATGGGGCTCCCATGTGGACAAAATGTAGTTTGTAATTTTCTCGGGGCGGACGAAGTAATTCGAGTTGAGCTCGCCAGGGGCACTGCACTATTGTTCTATTCAGTGAGTGAGGTAAAGTAAACTTTGTTCGACGGCGACGTCGTATTACTGCTCGGTCAGGGACGAAATGTCTAATCACCAGTCACATAGATGGGAATTCCAATGAGAGCGCTCAGTGGGGACTTATTTGTAGTGTGGGACATTTTTCATTCTGTGTATGTCACATACTAATTCCCGGAGGTTACTTATTTAATTGTTTGAGCGCAAATACTCGCGAATACACGATTGAAAAGTAAACGTCGCTGCGTGCAAACTATCTATGAATCTGTCAATTGAAAGATATCAGTCCAATGGCATGTGCGATTGCGAATTGACTTAGGCGCCATTGCTGCGGACGACGCGGTGTATCGGCTGGCGAATATCGCACCGAGCGAGGTATTCGCTATTGATTTACAACACACATGTAAAGTGAGGTATTCACTGAGTCCGCACACACGAGGTATGCTTGTGACGTCGCGAGGTACAATAATATGACTTCATGACGCTATGCCCGGCTTCATTTGTTATGCAAGGAATCCGTTCAGGCATTCGCATCACGCTCGAGCCGTTGAGGGCTCGGGAGCCGGAGCAAACGGTTCGGCAAATTATCAAAAATACGGAGTCAATTGGGGGCGCGTGGTGTAGTAATTCATTGTGTTTTTCACCCCACGAGCTTCGTTACGGGTTTCATCGCGTAGAGAAGATTCTTGTACACTCATGCGCCAAGTAGGTCGAATAGTTGAAATATATTATCTAATATTCCATGTTTTCATGATCAAAAGAACTGGACGTCACACGTTTAACCACATGAATACCCGTCCGATTGTTCGATATCGTGTTCAATGCATAAATATTCAGTTATGTAACAGAAGAGACGTCGCAAAGGATACGTCGGTTCGATTCCCGTCACATTGAATAAAAACGTTCGGCACACAAAACACTGTCGCACAATGTTGTAGTAATTGTAAATTGGCAGTTATCTAAACGTTCGAAATTGAATTGTCGCTCTGTCAGCTCGGCGAGTGACCAATCAGCGTGCGCCGAGCACATCTGCGCCCAATTATTGGCCCTCGGTCGCCCCATGTGGCCACCCCTAATCGTCACATGCCACAGCCGCGGGGGCTGCTACCCCAACACTTGTCGGAGCTCCACCGACATTTGCATACGTGATAAGCCGGGTTAATATTTGATCAGAACCGATCATCGGACGCCGAATCAATCAAGCGTGAACGCATCTCGAGAATCACAACTAGCGCTCACATCGGCGGGTCGCCAACTGCCGCTCATTACGCGTGTTGTGATCGTCTTCAAATCGCCGCGATAACGATGACGTGGAAATAGTGCGGCAAATCGGACGGAGGTTGTTTGTTCGTGGACACAACGCGCTTGTAAGTTGGGCCGACACTAACAGCCCGGCGGAATTATTGAACACCAATTAACCGGCGACAGTTCAATTAGCTCTGATTGGCCGAGTAATTCGGTTGCAAGAGTTCGCGCCAATCCCCGTCATTAGCGCCTGGATTTGATTGCGCGCGGGCAAATAAAACGTGATTGCTAATTGGGTAATTGATGAGGTGATTGTTGTATGAAGGGTAAGTGGCGGGGTTTTTATGTTTGGAGAGGATTTGATGGGATTCTGTTTATAAATTGACAGCTCGGTCGGACGGAAATCTTCTGTGGTGGTTGCAATGCAAAGCTAAATGATATTTGAAACGTGACGTCACCCGCTGGGCTTGACACTGGGAAAAGTTTCACTGAGAAACTTTCAAAAAGCAACTCCAATTCTTCTGAATACTTTTAAATAAGCACTGAGCATAGAGTCGATTGTTTTACGAGTTTGTGTTCGTGCTATTGCTGTTCATCGGAGTGAGCTGCATCCAGTGCAGTTGCAGCACAATGCATCGTGGCCTACTTGTTGAATGCAGTGCCAACTTTCCCCGTCACAAGTCCGTTCAAGCGTTGCACATGTGAGCACACCCTGCGCAGCGAGTGTACAGCACACCCTGCGCAGCGAGTGTACAGCACACCCTGCGCAGCGAGTGTACAGCACACCCTGCGCAGCGAGTGTACAGCACACCCTGCGCAGCGAGTGTACAGCACACCCTGCGCAGCGAGTGTACAGCACACCCTGCGCAGCGAGTGTACAGCACATCCTGCGCAGCGAGTGTACAGCACACCACATAGCAGCGAGTGTACAGCACACCACATACCAGCGAGTGTACAGCACACCACATAGCAGCGAGTGTATAGCACACCCTGCGCAGCGAGTGTACAGCACACCCTGCGCAGCGAGTGTACAGCACACCCTGCGCAGCGAGTGTACAGCACACCCTGCGCAGCGAGTGTACAGCACACCCTGCGCAGCGAGTGTACAGCACACCCTGCGCAGCGAGTGTACAGCACACCCTGCGCAGCGAGTGTACAGCACACCCTGCGCAGCGAGTGTACAGCACACCCTGCGCAGCGAGTGTACAGCACACCCTGCGCAGCGAGTGTACAGCACACCCTGCGCAGCGAGTGTACAGCACACCACATAGCAGCGAGTGTACAGCACACCACATAGCAGCGAGTGTATAGCACACCCTGCGCAGCGAGTGTACAGCACACCCTGCGCAGCGAGTGTACAGCACACCCTGCGCAGCGAGTGTACAGCACACCACATAGCAGCGAGTGTACAGCACACCCTGCGCAGCGAGTGTACAGCACACCCTGCGCAGCGAGTGTACAGCACACCCTGCGCAGCGAGTGTACAGCACACCCTGCGCAGCGAGTGTACAGCACACCCTGCGCAGCGAGTGTACAGCACAACACATAGCAGCGAGTGTACAGCACAACACATAGCAGCGAGTGTACAGCACACCACATAGCAGCGAGTGTATAGCACACCCTGCGCAGCGAGTGTACAGCACACCCTGCGCAGCGAGTGTACAGCACACCCTGCGCAGCGAGTGTACAGCACACCACATAGCAGCGAGTGTACAGCACACCACATAGCAGCGAGTGTACAGCACACCCTGCGCAGCGAGTGTACAGCACACCCTGCGCAGCGAGTGTACAGCACACCCTGCGCAGCGAGTGTACAGCACACCACATAGCAGCGAGTGTACAGCACAACACATAGCAGCGAGTGTACAGCACAACACATAGCAGCGAGTGTACAGCACACCACATAGCAGCGAGTGTACAGCACACCCTGCGCAGCGAGTGTACAGCACACCCTGCGCAGCGAGTGTACAGCACACCCTGCGCAGCGAGTGTACAGCACACCCTGCGCAGCGAGTGTACAGCACACCACATAGCAGCGAGTGTACAGCACAACACATAGCAGCGAGTGTACAGCACACTCTGCGCAGCGAGTGTACAGCACACCACATAGCAGCGAGTGTACAGCACAACACATAGCAGCGAGTGTACAGCACACCCTGCGCAGCGAGTGTACAGCACACCCTGCGCAGCGAGTGTACAGCACACCCTGCGCAGCGAGTGTACAGCACACCCTGCGCAGCGAGTGTACAGCACACCACATAGCAGCGAGTGTACAGCACAACACATAGCAGCGAGTGTACAGCACACTCTGCGCAGCGAGTGTACAGCACACCACATAGCAGCGAGTGTACAGCACACCACATAGCAGCGAGTGTACAGCACAACACATAGCAGCGAGTGTACAGCACACCACATAGCAGCGAGTGTACAGCACACCACATAGCAGCGAGTGTACAGCACAACACATAGCAGCGAGTGTACAGCACACCACATAGCAGCGAGTGTACAGCACACCACATAGCAGCGAGTGTACAGCACACCACATAGCAGCGAGTGTACAGCACAACACATAGCAGCGAGTGTACAGCACACCACATAGCAGCGAGTGTACAGCACACCACATAGCAGCGAGTGTAGAGCACACCACATAGCAGCGAGTGTACAGCACACCACATAGCAGCGAGTGTACAGCATACCGGTACAGCATTACCACATAGCAACGTGCAGCGAGTGTCAAAACACCACATAGCAGCGAGTGTACAGCACACCACATAGCAGCGAGTGTACAGCATACCGGTACAGCATTACCACATAGCAACGTGCAGCGAGTGTCAAAACACCACATAGCAGCGAGTGTATAGCACACCACATAGCAGCGAGTGTACAGGGCTCAAGGGACAATAACGCGCGCGAAGAGATGTGGAGTCGCCGTGAACATACACGGTGGTATGATCGATTTGTTTACTACCTTACCATCTTTCATTAATAAACTATCACATCTCACCTACAGCCTATAGTAGCTACACAAATATGGCGTCATAAAGCATGCCGTTCATCATTGTTGCGCGACGCAAACGTCTGAGCTATTCACAAGGCGGTGGAGGCAATCACGGCCCTCTCGATGCAAATCACGGCCACCGTTGTTTGCTCGGCGCGATACACGGCCACGCTGATTCTATGCCAAGATTCGATTGACAGACTTTCAAGAAGGCAGCGGAATATCGAAACATGACGGGAATATTATTTGAACCTGCGTTTCTGAATAATTCGAACGATTTCTTCTCCCTGTAATTATTTAAATTTTAATATCTTATTCCGCGCTCGCTGGCTCTGTCGATAATGCGCGCAATCGAGTGTAAATTTCAACGTTCGATTGTGAGTGACGTCAGAATCCGCCCCTCCTCCCACACCCCGCAGGTTTAATTGCATTAGGTCGGACAGTTTTCGCCGGCAGCGAAAAGTTGTCCAATTGAACTGTCGATCAGTGCGTGTTGAACACGGGCGAACTTTTCCTGCGCTTGATGACATGTGTGTAGACCTGTTCGGGCTTTTATCAGGAGTTAATTACTCTACACTGTACAGGCGTCCATCATGAGTTGATTACTCTACACTGTACAGGCGTCCATCAGGTGTTGATTACTCTACACCGTACAGACGTCCATCAGGAGTTGATTACTCTACACCGTACAGACGTCCATCAGGAGTTGATTACTCTACACCGTACAGACGTCCATCAGGAGTTGATTACTCTACACCGTACAGACGTCCATCAGGAGTTGATTACTCTACACCGTACAGACGTCCATCAGGAGTTGATTACTCTACACCGTACAGGCGTCCATCAGGAGTTGATTACTCTACACCGTACAGACGTCCATCAGGAGTTGATTACTCTACACCGTACAGGCGTCCATCAGGAGTTGATTACTCTACACCGTACAGACGTCCATCAGGAGTTGATTACTCTACACCGTACAGACGTCCATCAGGAGTTGATTACTCTACACCGTACAGACGTCCATCAGGAGTTGATTACTCTACACCGTACAGGCGTCCATCAGGAGTTGATTACTCTACACCGTACAGACGTCCATCAGGAGTTGATTACTCTACACCGTACAGACGTCCATCAGGAGTTGATTACTCTACACCGTACAGACGTCCATCAGGAGTTGATTACTCTACACCGTACAGACGTCCATCAGGAGTTGATTACTCTACACCGTACAGACGTCCATCAGGAGTTGATTACTCTACACCGTACAGACGTCCATCAGGAGTTGATTACTCTACACCGTACAGGCGTCCATCAGGAGTTGATTACTCTACACCGTACAGACGTCCATCAGGAGTTGATTACTCTACACCGTACAGGCGTCCATCAGGAGTTGATTACTCTACACTAGAGGTGAGCGCGTGAGTGATTTTTGACTCACGCGCGGTCACGTCATGCGGTCACGTTTTTCACTCACGCACACTCACGCACGCGGGTTCCGCATTTCGCTCACGATCACGCACACTCACGCATGAAATCTCAGGACTCATGCACGCTCACGCACACTCACGAATTACAACTCACGCAGTCACTTACAATGATAAATACCTATACAAAGTGTCATCGCAACTTTACATCGCAACTTCACAGACCACCAAAATGACATCCCTAGCCAAAATGCACAAAAATCTGTTGTTTGTAATGAAAATATTATGTAAAAATTAAGAAAATCATGCCCCGCAGGGCGTTGTTTTAATTCAATGTACGGAACAATTCTATTAAAAAAAGGTTACTTATTTAGAGCTGGTCTGTGAAAACGACCCAAAACTATATTTCACCCATTTCAATATCTATTGAAAGTAAATGCTTACACTAAATAAAAAGTAACCCATATAAAATATAAATATTATGAAAATAATTTCGCATTTTTTCATTCTAACAATCTATTTTAAAATCTATATATTCAAGACTGAAGAAAACTCTTAAGTAGACCAAAAGATCACAGTTGTGAATATTAGTCCGCGTGGCACGCGTGTCACGATTCACGCGTGACTAGAAACTTTGCACACTCACGCACGACTTTTAGCAGTGGTGTGCACACTCACGCACACTCACGCTAAAAGTCGTGAGTCACGCGTGAGTCACGCGTGACTCACGTCACGTGCTCACCTCTACTCTACACTGCACAGACGTCCATCAGGTGTTGATTACTCTACACCGTACAGACGTCCATCAGGAGTTGATTACTCTACACCGTACAGACGTCCATCAGGAGTTGATTACTCTACACCGTACAGGCGTCCATCAGGAGTTGATTACTCTACACCGTACAGGCGTCCATCAGGAGTTGATTACTCTACACCGTACAGACGTCCATCAGGAGTTGATTACTCTACACCGTACAGGCGTCCATCAGGAGTTGATTACTCTACACTGTACAGACGTCCATCAGGAGTTGATTACTCTACACTGTACAGACGTCCATCAGGAGTTGATTACTCTACACCGTACAGACGTCCATCAGGAGTTGATTACTCTACACCGTACAGACGTCCATCAGGAGTTGATTACTCTACACCGTACAGACGTCCATCAGGAGTTGATTACTCTACACCGTACAGACGTCCATCAGGAGTTGATTACTCTACACCGTACAGACGTCCATCAGGAGTTGATTACTCTACACCGTACAGGCGTCCATCAGGAGTTGATTACTCTACACCGTACAGACGTCCATCAGGAGTTGATTACTCTACACCGTACAGACGTCCATCAGGAGTTGATTACTCTACACCGTACAGACGTCCATCAGGAGTTGATTACTCTACACCGTACAGGCGTCCATCAGGAGTTGATTACTCTACACCGTACAGGCGTCCATCAGGAGTTGATTACTCTACACCGTACAGACGTCCATCAGGAGTTGATTACTCTACACCGTACAGACGTCCATCAGGAGTTGATTACTCTACACCGTACAGACGTCCATCAGGAGTTGATTACTCTACACCGTACAGACGTCCATCAGGAGTTGATTACTCTACACCGTACAGACGTCCATCAGGAGTTGATTACTCTACACCGTACAGACGTCCATCAGGAGTTGATTACTCTACACCGTACAGACGTCCATCAGGAGTTGATTACTCTACACCGTACAGACGTCCATCAGGAGTTGATTACTCTACACCGTACAGACGTCCATCAGGAGTTGATTACTCTACACCGTACAGACGTCCATCAGGTGTTGATTACTCTACACCGTACAGACGTCCATCAGGAGTTGATTACTCTACACCGTACAGGCGTCCATCAGGAGTTGATTACTCTACACCGTACAGACGTCCATCAGGAGTTGATTACTCTACACCGTACAGGCGTCCATCAGGAGTTGATTACTCTACACTAGAGGTGAGCGCGTGAGTGATTTTTGACTCACGCGCGGTCACGTCATGCGGTCACGTTTTTCACTCACGCACACTCACGCACGCGGGTTCCGCATTTCGCTCACGATCACGCACACTCACGCATGAAATCTCAGGACTCATGCACGCTCACGCACACTCACGAATTACAACTCACGCAGTCACTTACAATGATAAATACCTATACAAAGTGTCATCGCAACTTTACATCGCAACTTCACAGACCACCAAAATGACATCCCTAGCCAAAATGCACAAAAATCTGTTGTTTGTAATGAAAATATTATGTAAAAATTAAGAAAATCATGCCCCGCAGGGCGTTGTTTTAATTCAATGTACGGAACAATTCTATTAAAAAAAGGTTACTTATTTAGAGCTGGTCTGTGAAAACGACCCAAAACTATATTTCACCCATTTCAATATCTATTGAAAGTAAATGCTTACACTAAATAAAAAGTAACCCATATAAAATATAAATATTATGAAAATAATTTCGCATTTTTTCATTCTAACAATCTATTTTAAAATCTATATATTCAAGACTGAAGAAAACTCTTAAGTAGACCAAAAGATCACAGTTGTGAATATTAGTCCGCGTGGCACGCGTGTCACGATTCACGCGTGACTAGAAACTTTGCACACTCACGCACGACTTTTAGCAGTGGTGTGCACACTCACGCACACTCACGCTAAAAGTCGTGAGTCACGCGTGAGTCACGCGTGACTCACGTCACGTGCTCACCTCTACTCTACACTGCACAGACGTCCATCAGGTGTTGATTACTCTACACCGTACAGACGTCCATCAGGAGTTGATTACTCTACACCGTACAGACGTCCATCAGGAGTTGATTACTCTACACCGTACAGGCGTCCATCAGGAGTTGATTACTCTACACCGTACAGGCGTCCATCAGGAGTTGATTACTCTACACCGTACAGACGTCCATCAGGAGTTGATTACTCTACACCGTACAGGCGTCCATCAGGAGTTGATTACTCTACACTGTACAGACGTCCATCAGGAGTTGATTACTCTACACCGTACAGACGTCCATCAGGAGTTGATTACTCTACACCGTACAGACGTCCATCAGGAGTTGATTACTCTACACCGTACAGACGTCCATCAGGAGTTGATTACTCTACACTGTACAGACGTCCATCAGGAGTTGATTACTCTACACCGTACAGACGTCCATCAGGAGTTGATTACTCTACACTGTACAGACGTCCATCAGGAGTTGATTACTCTACACCGTACAGACGTCCATCAGGAGTTGATTACTCTACACTGTACAGACGTCCATCAGGAGTTGATTACTCTACACCGTACAGACGTCCATCAGGAGTTGATTACTCTACACCGTACAGGCGTCCATCAGGAGTTGATTACTCTACACCGTACAGACGTCCATCAGGAGTTGATTACTCTACACCGTACAGACGTCCATCAGGAGTTGATTACTCTACACCGTACAGACGTCCATCAGGAGTTGATTACTCTACACCGTACAGACGTCCATCAGGAGTTGATTACTCTACACCGTACAGACGTCCAAGTTTCAAGTTTCAAGTTTTATTAATCCCTATTTGATCATATACAAATGATATTGGACACGTCAATTACATAACAATTAGGTAAAGCAAACAAATTAAATTCAGGCTTGTACAAGAAATCATAATAACTATAAACATTTTGCGTTGAGAAACTCGTCAATTGAATAAAAACAATTAATAATTAAAAATTCTTTCAGTGATGATTTAAAAATATACAATCTCTCATAGTCAATTTTAGATTTTAATGATGAATTCAATTTATTGAAAAGACTGACACCAACTGCGACTGGACACTTATTATTAAACTTAGATTTAGAGTTCATTGAACATACTCTTAAATTATAATTTAACCTGGTATTGTGATTATGTACCTCCTTGTTATCAATTGTTAAATGCTTATTTTCTATCACGAACATAATAGTATTATAAATATAAATGCAAGGAAGAGTGAGAATTTTAAAACTTATAAAAAGTGGTCTACATGAATCTTTGAAGTAAACACCAGCAGTACACGGATCGTAACTAGCACTGGCCAGAAACCGAACAGCTCTCTTCTGTAAAATAAAAAGTCTTTTTGTGTGTGTGGAATGACCCCACAACACAATTCCATAAGAAATAAATGAATGAATATAGGAATAGTAAACGGACTTAGCTGCCTCAAAATTACAAATTTGCATTATTCTTTTGATCAAAAAGCAACCGGAAGACACTTTATTACCTACATTAAAAATGTGTTCTTTCCAATTTAATTTACTATCTAATGTAATGCCCAAATACTTTGTTGAATTTTGTACCAATATACTTCTCCCATTTAAGTAAATTAATGGACTGGACAAATTACTGTTATTAGTACTTTGAGAAAATTGAAGCATAACAGTCTTAGATTCATTCAAACACAAGTCGTTGTTAACAACCCAACTAGCCAATTGCTGTACTTCCATGCACCTATCATCAAGATCATTGCTCAAGAAGTGAGAAGTATCGTCAGCAAATAATGTTAAATTTCCTTTTTGAATACAATGTGTCAAATCGCCAGTAAATAAAATGAATATTAGAGGAGCAATTGTCGAACCTTGCGGAACACCTATATTAACAGTAGTTTCATCAGAAAAATTAACACCTGAAGAAGTCACTAGTTTTATCACCTGTTTTCTTTCCGTTAAATAAGATTTAATCCAACTGCTGGCGACTCCCACAATACCAAAGTGTTTTAACTTATTCATTAATTTGTCATGATTAACCATATCGAAGGCTTTCGAAAAATCGTAAAATATTCCAACGGCTGGACTTTTATTATCCAATGCATTATATATTTTATTAACCAAATTGTTTATGGCAGTAGTAGTAGATCTTCCTTTACGAAATCCATGTTGACAATCTGATAGCAGGTCAAATTTCTCTAAAAATAGTATTAACTTGTTATAAAATGCCTTCTCAAAAATTTTAGAAAATACTGATAATAAGGCTATCGGTCTGTAGTTTTCTACCGCGTCTTTTTTACCTTTTTTGAATAAAGGACTAATTACTGCTTTTTTCAAATTCTCAGGAAACACACCTGACGAGAATGATTCATTTATAATGAAAACTAAAGGCTCTGCCACGTACCCTGCAACATACTTAACAATATGACAAGGAATTTCATCAAATCCTGCGGATTTTTTATGCGTTACTTTATCTATTACATCATAGACATCCTTCATACTAACAGGATACAAGAAAAAATTGTTACCGCTACAGGTACTGCTTATATTTTGGATGTAACTACCACAACTGTTGCTAATTCCTTGGTTCGACTCCTTGCTCTTCTTCAAAACAATATCTGCCGCATTTTTAAAATAGTCATTAAATACATTAGCAACTTCTTTAGCTGAGTTAATGTGCCTCCCCTCATGAACCAGCTTAATATCCCCACTTCTTGAGCTGCACAAACTTGAATCATTCATATTACTCTTTATTAAATTCCACGCAGCCTTTGACTTGTTTTTTGCCGTATTTATACATGTTAAGTTCATATTACGTTTACTATTTTTAATGGCCAATGTGTAATCTTTCTTCAGCTTTAAATATCGTGCCTTGTGCACCAAATTTCTTTTTGAAATTACGTACAACCTCTTTACTTCTTCAGACATCTGTTTTAATTCTTTAGTGAACCACGAATTAACTTTTTTATTTTGTCTTTTTATTCTAACTCTTCTCTTTGGAAACGCTTCATCAAAATACTGATTAAAAATCCTCATGAACTCATTAAACATATTATTAACACCTTCTTCGACATAAATGCTGTCCCAGTTGGCACCACTCATCAACAACTTGAAAGTATTTACTTGTTCATCACTGAATGATCTTTTGTATACAAATTCCTGACTGCTATCAGTCGATGCACATGCCTTTACTCTCAACAGCTGAACACAATGGTCAGACAAACCAGCATCAAGTGACACGGCAGTGGCATTTGACATATTGGTGAAAATATTATCTATACACGTTTCAGATCTCATGGTAATTCTTGTATAATCATGTACTTGCTTAATTAATCCATATGATGAAAATAAATCTACAAGGGTAATGGCCTGATTACAATGTGAGCTAAAATTAACATTAAAATCACCACTTATTATAATATTTTTTCCTGTCATTTGCAGCTTATTCAACAGTAGTGTAAGTTTATCAACAAATAACAAAAAGTTACCAGATGGACATCTGTATATACACACAACAATGCAGTTTCCGTACGGTGCACTTAGCTCAATGCATGTATATTCAAAAAGCTTATCCTCATTTAAATGTATGTCTGCTGTAAATAATTTTGAATTTAATTCTGACTTGACATATATCATGACACCACCATGTTTATAATTATCTCTGCAATACCAATTAATCAAAGTGTAACCAGGAATAGTTGCACTGTTTATTTCACCCGCTTCCAGCCAATGCTCCGATAAACAGACAACATCAGACGGATTTGCTTTTAAAAATGCTTCTAATAATTCAAACTTATTTCTTAAGGACTGAATATTAACATGCATCAGGACTGTCCATCAGGAGTTGATTACTCTACACCGTACAGAGGTCCATCAGGAGTTGATTACTCTACACCGTACAGACGTCCATCAGGAGTTGATTACTCTACACCGTACAGGCGTCCATCAGGAGTTGATTACTCTACACTAGGAATGGAGAAAATATCGATATATCGATATATATCGATATATATCGATATCAAAAAAATATCGAAATATCGATACCTGAATATATTGAATATCGATATATTGAAATATCGATATATCGAAATATTGAAATATTGAAATATCGATATATTGAAATATTGAAATATTGAAATATCGATATATTGAAATATTGAAATATCGAAATATCGAAATATTGAAATATCGATATATCGAAGCTTTACCGTATGATACAACTATATTCTTAAATGAAGTTTATACCTACAATGGCAAAATAATTCATATTTGCAGTGCAGCGTTTATCAGATTTTAGGACAATTTCTCCGATTATTCACATTTCTTTCTTATCTGGCCGGTGACCCTATATTTTGGAACGGCTGTGTTATTTCTATTTAAATTTTCCTTTGAATTTCCTATCAGTTTTAGGAGCAATTTAAGGCATTTATGCGATATATCAATATTTCCATACCTACATCGAAATATAATATTGTCATATATCAATATTTCGATATTTCAATATTTCAATATTTCGATATTTCAATATTTCAATATATCGATATTTCAATATTTCAATATATCGATATTTCAATATATCGATACTTCAATATATCGATATTTCGATATTTCAATATTTCAATATATCGATATATCGCGATATCGATATATCGATATATAAATGATATCGATAGTCGATATCAAAATCCAGGTTCGCTCCATCCCTACTCTACACCGTACAGACGTCCATCAGGAGTTGATTACTCTACACTCTACAGACGTCCATCAGGAGTTGATTACTCTACACCGTACAGACGTCCATCAGGAGTTGATTACTCAACACCGTACAGGCGTCCATCAGGAGTTGATTACTCTACACTGCACAGACGTCCATCAGGAGTTGATTACTCTACACCGTACAGACGTCCATCAGGAGTTGATTACTCTACACTCTACAGACGTCCATCAGGAGTTGATTACTCTACACCGTACAGACGTCCATCAGGAGTTGATTACTCTACACCGTACAGGCGTCCATCAGGTGTTGATTACTCTACACCGTACAGACGTCCATCAGGAGTTGATTACTCTACACTCTACAGACGTCCATCAGGAGTTGATTACTCTACACCGTACAGACGTCCATCAGGAGTTGATTACTCTACACCGTACAGGCGTCCATCAGGAGTTGATTACTCTACACTCTACGGGAGTTGCTGATTGGTCTCATTGCATTGCGTTGATTGCAGCAAGCGACTCAACTCATCCGAAGACTTTGTCTTGTCCCATGGACCATTGCCCTCTGGTATTCGTGCATCTCCGGCCGTCTTCGTGTCGCGTGGCTGCGAGGTTGTCGGTGACTCGGCATGATTCTCGAACTACACCTCGAACAACAAAAGAGTTTTCAGCCATTATTTTTATATGTTTTCTTGTTTCCCGTCTTCCAGTAGTTAGCCACGCCTTCGCTTTTCTAATCCTCAACTCGTGCGTTTAGAAACGATTTATAAAACGCAATTCCACTTTTTCTGTGTGTCAATATTCCGTAATAGTTTTCAGGACAATGACAGTAATCGCCTACAATCTTCATGTCCATTGCGGCGTTTATTATTTATAAAGCCAGCATTGCCTTGCTTGAATATTCGCTCCACAATGATCTTTCACGTTAGATACACCGCGAGCAGGGTAAGAACCAGGAGAGAACTAGAGCATTGGAAGAAGCAGCGTTGTCACGTCGCCTGATTGACTTGCACTCCCGATACCTGCTTGATGTCACGTGATTGATGGACGGCGACGCCGACGCTTGTTAGCCCGCATAACACGACGCCTGTTCATTATTCACATCGTGGTGACGTCACCTGGACCTGGACCATGTGGTATTGGATTTTAAAGCCGGTCTTATTCGCCATTGCTGCGTCAGAGCGACCTTTATCCTTTCGTAACGATCACTTTGCTGGACAGATTTCTCTTCCCCCGTGCCGTAACGAACTAATGCATGTCGTATCTGCCACATATTCTCATTATGTGCGCGTGAAACACGTCAGCTACAGGTTGCGGTCGGACTTGGCGCTGCAACCGCAACAGTTGCTGCTGTTGACAGCTGACCGACTGCATTACCTGGCTGTTGACAGAGTTTTCAGCTCGCCCCACTGCACATGCGCAGTTTTCAATCATGCATTCGAGTCTTTAGGAGACGACACGTATGAAAACGCAACTAAGTTGCCCATAGTCGTAAAATTCATAAAAAATAGTTATTTTTTATTTTGAAACATCTGTGATCATCAATTCACGCATAGATTAGATTTACATAGATTTATACTTAGTAGTATAGGTATTTATCTCAGCAAAATACCGTTTTATGCTACAACTTATTGCTACATTTTTAATAACATTTGAGCATTGTTAACTTGCTTAGAAATTTTGATTTCGCTCAAGGGGTTCTGAAATGGCCCTGCTGCGCAGCATGGAAATGTATAGTATGCACTATTTAGCTACCTCCAGTCCTGGCCCACCTTTTATAAACTGCTGTTTGGTTGTTTCATTTAAACGTCGGATGAATATAAACGCAGCATAATCCTGGACTCGTTTCTACTCTGTTTGCTTTGCTCTTTGTGCCGCGTATTTATATACACACTCGCAACAAAGCTCTCACAATATGCGAACCGATTCATTGTTCTTCCTTGTCGCTGATTCGTCGCGATTACGCCGCTTTGTCTCCTCAGTCCGCCACATGCAGTCGGATCCTGGTAATATTTTAAACCACTACTCATTAATAGAATAATCAAACATAAACATTAAAGACACGACGAAATTAGCATTTTCAATCGAGGAACCGGCTCTGAAATAACAGAAGTTATGCTCTGATCGATTTTCAAACCCCACTATTATTCCGTCAAACTCATTATATTTTCACAATTAGGGCTGGTTATTTCGGCGCCTTAATTGCGTTCGGGAAGATGTTTAAACGAAGGCGGGGTTGGGAGACCCATTAAACCTTCCTTGGGAATTCATAATAAAGAAATTGAAAACTTGTACTGGTTGTAATTATATTACGCTAGGCAATTAAACCATTACAGAGAGGGAGGGAGATGTTGCCTCGTCGTCCAGGTCGTGATTGCGATACATAACTCCCTCGTTAACGAGCTGCTATCTTGATCAGCGCAGTCTGTCTGGAAAACAATCGGCTTCCGTCCAATTCGCGCCGCGGATTCATCATTAACAATACTTCATCAGTGCGTCGCGGCTTGGCGAGGGTGTTGAAGTCGAAACAGCGCTCCACGCTTTTTGTGCCCGGTTTCGATTCGAAAAAACTTTTTGTTCGTGCATCTAGCGAGGGGCGCCTACCGCAGGATGTCCTTGAACCATCTAACGTCTGTTGTTTCTTGTTTTCCAGGTGAGTGGGGCTGGGACGAGACAACAGGTGCCAAGCCACTGCCAGGTAGACTCTTTGTCTTATCAACAATTAACCACCCCGCTCGGTTGCAAGCTTTACGCTCCGCATCGCATCGACTTCACTCGAATCACGCTCATTGAATCAAGTGTTTTATGTCGCCTGTTGCGCACTTAATAATGCATTGGGTTTCAAAGACGGCCGGGTTTATAGGCTTTCTTCAATAACTGATAGGTAGGCGAGGTGAGCGCGGCCATGTTGGACTTCATCTCGGTCACGTGACTCTTGCGAGACACCGCTTGCTTGATTGTGAGATTGCACCGCTTTCTCAGATATGTTATCGGCATCGCGCAGGGCAGGGCGGTGGAAACTGGGACAATGTGTAACAGTTCACCGTGGCGCGACATGTGCGAGCTTATCTCAACTGCACTTCAGACGAAACCGATGCACCGAAACTGCAGCAAGAGAGTTGCATTTCTCACCTCAACCCCTCAGATTCAATCATACAGCATAACTATACGAACATTAGACAATAAAATAACGCGATAACTGGCGTATTCTCTGTTAATAACGTGTTTATTGGCGTGGAAATGTGTAAAGTTGCATTTGCGCAGTTAGTGGTGAGTATGGATGTTCCGTAGTTAGTTCTAACAGATGTGGAGGAGCCAATTGCATGTGGAGGAGCCAATTACATGTGGAGGAGCCAGGCAATGGATCACTGAATCACATGAGTCACTGGTAGATTTATGTGTGCATTTATGAAGAGTAAGGATTTGTTCTCGCTGATAACGAACTATCTTGCTACTTATCACAAAATTATTTATTGATTAATCGCATCACTGCCTCGTATCTACAGCTATGAGATTGCACTAAGCTGCACTGCGTGTGTCTGGACCAAGGAGGACTTGTGACAGTGTCTGGAGGGGAGATGCATCCTCCCTCAGGATGTGGCATCTCAGATGACAGCGCAAGAACACAAGTCACCGCACGTTCCTCGACATCGGGCCCGTCTAATTAGCCTCGTTACAGGGACGACTAATTGCTTGATTTCATTTCGACTTCTGTCTTCTTCCATCAGTGGTCCTTGTCGTGATAATTGCAGGCGGCGCAATAATCAAGTTTGTTGTTCACTGATTTACGCGGGCGAGTTTAAATCAATTAGCGGAAGTTTTCCCGTCGCAAAGTCTCTTCTGATTACGGCTTTTGCTTCATAATGCCAACCAACACAACACAATCAGCCGTTCTCTAAGTAACTTACACTTGCCAGAGACTCTAATGCGGCGTATTTAAACTCGAGCAACTTTTTCTCGGCGCAAGTTTGCCAACTGCTGGGAGTGAATTAGCGCCGAGGAAAAGGCACACGCATGAGGCTAAGGAGTGAGTTATCATAATGGCCTCTTTCCCTCCATGACGCGGCCCAGAAGATGCGATCATTTCACCAATACCGAGCCACTGAGCTGGAAAACCATACAAAGCATCCATCCGGGGAACAAAGTTGCTTGTACTTCTCCAGCAGGAATACAGAGTGTTCAGACAGACATGTAGTGCGCAAGTGCGAGCAACAGGAGCGAGTTAATTGTGTCAGCTTGATTACTCTGCCAAGCTAATGTCAGGTAACCAAGTTGACTTGTTGTCTGGAAGAATCGCAGGTGAAACAGATGGAGTTCTGCTAATTGCTCGCCAGCCAGTGGCGGACCGGCCCCATCCCCGGCTGAATGGAGAGGTCTGATGCCGCATAATCACAGCTCTAATGTCGGAATGTAGCTGAAGAATCCAACCCCCCACCCTCACACCTCGGGGCAAACTTTCCCGGCTCGCAAATATTCACCGTTTTTCCTCGAAACTTTGGCAACATTGGATCGGATTATCCTCATTGAACCGTGCACATTACCCAACTCCCTGGGGCGCTCCTCCTCCCCTTCCCTCCTCCCACCAGCCATTGTCCATGCACGACTCTTAACCTGCCCTAATTAGACCATTGTTACGCAGACTTGCTTAAACTGATTACAATTAGCGAGATTCGTTGTTCACTGCCGACTTGAAACAGATTGCCTGTTCATGATCTGCTCGATAAAGGCAATGATTTTCTAGACAATTCAAATTGAGCAACTTCACTTTCCAATGAAAAAGTTATCGAGTGAAACTCTGAAATTCGATTGGCATATGATTATAATTGTCAAATTTTTAACATCCACTTATGACATTCCCCACATCCTCCACCTTGTTCTAAGTTTACATCTCTCTGAGAAGCCGCAGCTCATGCCAAGAAGAGGGTTGTGAGGTATTCTGGTCCCTCGCGCATTCCTGCTACTGATAACGCTAGCTGTTGACTCCTGATAAGCTCGGTGCAGCTGCTAGATGCATCTTCAGAGCTCGGGTTCAGGCTCTCGCACCTGTGTCAGAGCAATCTGTCACCAACACTACACTCCTCACATCTGGCAGTCTCTCAGAAGGGAGTGTTCATTTCATTGCAGCTTTTTTATCTTCGTCGGCTTCCAACTCACACTTTGCCGACTCGCGTAAACAAAAACTTGTCACGTGGTTGTTTTTATACATTTCTTCTCGGTTTACACACTTCGGTTACAACTTTGTTTACAACTGGGTTTACAACCCGCCAGCGACTGCTGAGTGAGTGGACGAGTAGGTGCTGAAACATTGATAAGTGTCTGGATTCTTGTGAAAGTCGATCGAGATAGACACGAGGAAGTTGAGGACAAAAAGCTCCACAGCGCTTTTAATAACCCACGTCTGGATTTATTTCCGTCATCAAAACCAAGTGCCGAACTTTCTGTAATATTCTCTCGGAGTCTTCTTCTGGCGGCGACAAACACTGGCTTGTTGCTTCGACTCGGATGTTATCGCCTGCCATTGCGACCCGCATTGTCAGCCGAGACGTTACCGGCTCGGTACTGGTGAGAATGTTGATGAGTCTTACAACAATGCAACTACTTTTTTAGCTCCCAGAGCCCTAGTTATGTTGCAACAAAAGCCGGCTTCGTGTCTTCCAGCAGAGATTGGAGAAGCTTTATTGTATCCGGCGGTACAAATAATGTCACATCCGGTCCAAACCACACCTCTCACTTGAACCGCGCAGTCCCAAGTCATGCCAGGGGTCACACGCTACGCTGCCAACAGCATTAGTATGCTCCTCGGTGGTTGAAAGTTAGATTCGATTGTTTTTCGGGTGATGGAGTTGTGTTAACATTGTTAGGCGGCCGCACGGCCTCTTGAATGATATCTCTGCGCCTTGTAAATGATTCAGACGTCATCCGGACGAACACCGCCGTCTGTGGGCTAATTGCTACCAGCTTCTTGACGGATCATTCATCACTTACTTGATCTACATTCACCGCTAGCGCTTGTCATTGAACTCGCCTCGCACACTAATGTCTAATGTCTTCCTCTTGTAATATCTGACTAAGAGACCGCAGCTGGACCGTCTTGACTTGCACAAAGCTGTGCTGATTGGTCGAGATTGAAATGACCTCAGGCGATGTGTCTTGAGTTATGTAGACGCCACTGCCAGTCAGTGGCGTATCCAGGAATCACTCAGCGAGACAAAGCAGTATCTTAATTCATCCGGAATATATGTTTTACTGACGTTTTTATATGAAGCTCATTCCTTTTCATGAAGCGGTCATCGTTTCATGTTCTTGAATAATATCTTGTGATTTGGTGACATTTCGAATGGAACCGATTGACCGATCAATTTCAAATTTTTTATGTCTATTATGTCCAATGTCTATTTATAGAGCAGCAACTTTCACACTAACATTAATTCGCAGGCGAAGGCTCACTTATCAACGCTTTACACCGAGAGTTTTCCTTCGTATTTTTTTTGTCGTATATTTTGTATTTGTACGATTTGACGGGGGTGGAGGGTGGGGGAGGGGAGGGGGGAGTCTCGGGTGATTGCTTGTCGATAGAAAACAAACATCGAACTGATGAAAAGCAATTGCGACGCTGGCGAGAACTTCTGTAGTGAAACGAGCAGTTTTTCACGTCGCCATTAGCTCAGGATTATCTCGTGCAAATGAAGGGTCTTCGCTCGCAAGAAGTCTCTGTGTTATTGCTGTCTGGCGGAGATTTGTCTCTCTCATCATCCCTCGCATGACAATGTGGCATTTCTTCGTCAGCCTCAGGTCGCAAGAAGCTCGCGCACAATAGACTCGCTCACGCCGGGTCATTGCATTTGCCTTGCATGAGGCCGCGAACGCGACTCTTGGCAAATACAACGCGCGCCCCGGACAAAAACACACGCCACCGACAGTCAAGTACAAAGTTGACAACAAAAACCTGGCATCCGCGATCATTACCCTTACAAATCTTCATTAAAAAAATCGTTCCATGCATAATTCAGCGAAAAGACTTGAGGGCTTGACAAAAAGCCCCTTTCTTTGAGATTGCGAACTGCGATAACAACAAAGCGGGAAGCGCTCATTTATTGCGAATATAAAATTGACAAAGACCCACTCAAGGATGTTTTTTAAGTAACAAATTTAAACAGAATTTATGATATTTTCTTGTGAACGCTGCGCCTGCGCCTGCCAGGTCGGTGTGTTGAATGAAGCAGTGTCTTATTTACCGTTACGTCGTCGTCGAGTTCCTCTCATCGCTCGAGAATGTCGCCGAGAAATAGATTGTTTTCTGAGCGGAAATCGAGAGCCATAGAGTCACGTGACCCGACATAATGCATCGAGATGAGTTCTGACGTCACGACACGACACGACAGACGTGACCACGTGACGATGCGTTTAGGAAGTTACTTACAAGACACATTACGAGTTGGGTACATCCACGGACTTCTTATGACAGTGAACGACAAGTTGGAGCTCGAATTACCGTCAATTTGTTGAATTGAGGAATGGTAAAAATTCATTCAACGTAAGAATGACGACCTTGAAATCTACTTTGAAGCCATAGTCATTTAGCTCAATTTGAATACGATTTTAATAACTGTAAAATATCTGTAATGATATTTATAATGCTAATAAATTGTTTTTATAGAATGCTGTATGACGATCTAATAAATGTCTTCATGTTTTAAAGTTGTATTCTTACGGTACATGGATTTTAGTAGGTATGTTGGTTCCTCCAATTCCACATTCTCGCCATCCTTGTCGTCTGGATAGATAATTAGGTTTTGAAAGAGGACTTTGCAAGTAATTTATGAGTCCGTGGGTGTACGTCACTGTAACGACAAGAGTGGGTTTTAAAAGACTGAATCGCAATTACCAATTTATACTACATTACATTTCCTGTCGGACGTGTACCAGATAACTGAGCCGTCAAGAGGAATACTTCTATGGATTGCTATTTATTCAAACCTGAAAAGCTCAAAGTCCAGCACCGGTGGGACGTCCATGGGTGGGAGTTTTAACGACGCCGTGTTTTGCGATATTCACTTCGACTCACGGCCAGTCGGAAACCAACGATATTTGGCGGAAGAGGAAACGCGGCGCCTCCACCGAAATATTTATAATGATGAATAATTTCACCGAGAATTCGAAGGCGGTGGAATGCCGAAGTAAATTACTCGCACTCCGCCGGGCCGTGTCAGGATTACGACAGGAATCGAAACTCCGTGCGGAGAGAAAAAAAATTGGAATGTCCGACTTCATTAATGTTTGAAAGGATGCTATTTGGTTCGCCGGGATGTAATAACTTCTTGTGGACCAATGAGAGTCCAGACAGTCTTGCTTTTGTTGTCGCTATGGTAATGAGTCTTGCACTGTTCGAGGCGCGAACCTGGGTCTTGTCCGGGTTTCTTGCGTCGCCGTTATGCTGATCACGTGACCTCATTGCGACGCCGCCTTGGGAGATGTGCAGGCCCAAAAAGTGGTCAACATGATCATTGTACACTCCCGAAAGCTGGCGGCGATTGCAGCTAGGTTTTCTGCACCAAAATCTATTAGAAAACAGCGCGCTGCTGACTTGACGCCCCTTTTCCATTAATCCAACATATTTCTTCTTGAGTCGCTTTCACGGAACAAATCCGTCAACTGAAATGTTCAGAAATCATGAGAGTGTCACTAAAACTAATTCATCGTGTGATGAAGTAATGCAATGTGCGCACGCAAGCACACTACATTGGCGCCCAACGTCAGATGGACACTCTCTGGGTTTCACCACAGTTCTTTGATGTGAGAACCAAAGGGCGCCTGATGACTGATATTGAAATGGGCCAATGCAATAGTTTCTCGAATGATTGAAGACTCGCGAGATTGATCTTCTTCTGTTGCACGCGACTTCATGAACCAATGCTCGGTTTAATTTTCTTGTCAGATTAGCGTTTAAAAGACGATCCGTCTTCACTCTGCTTGCTGCGCGCCGCTCAGCGGCAATGAAAGACAACTTAGCAGAGGCAATCTCGACTCCGCTGGCTCGACTAATGTCAGCCGTAAACAAAATTCAATTTCCCGCGATGCGAGGAAGAAAAATGTCTGAAATCCTAAATAGGAACGAATCTCGTGAATAAATTCGACTTTGTGTTGCTGGCGCACAATCCTCGTTATCTGCCTGTGAGAGTTGACGAGCTCCCGGCGTTCAGCTGATCGTCTCGCTCGTCCAATACAGCAGGAATGCGACTGTTACTTATTTGTGTAGGCAAACGCAAGCAATATCGCGTTTTACTGATTTATTTAAAATATAACATCTTAGTGTCATCAATCAAGTGAGGTAAGCTGCGTGCCTCCGTCCACATAGACCGTTTTTGCGCCTTGCGTTATTTTTCTTATAACCAACACAAGTCCAGAATAAACCGCTCGCGGCGTACTTTTGATTGGTCGATATAAAAAAAATATTTCCGCGCTGTGAACGCCGCTTATGCCAATATGTCACTTTCAAAGAGATCATGCGATTATGATTCTTGAATGATTCGTAGATATATATACCTATAATTTCAACATGATTAGAGGTAGTTCTACGTAGGACTAAGACCGTGTCAAAACGATAGAAGCGCTACTCGATGATAAATAATGAAAAGTAGCAGTGTTTGTGGATGTTCTGATTTGCATGGGGCTCTGCAGCACATGAACTGCACGAACAACTCTGCTATATTATAAACTTCACGGGAATTGTATTTAATATCAACTCTTTGTGGGTGATATTGCTTTTATGCATGGAAATTGGCAATAATGTCAGTAATGCACCGGGCCGGCATTTCGCGCTCCCCGCAACATTTATGACGTAATAACTGCATTCCATGCAATTACTCTGCGGTTACATTGATTCGCAATAATCATTCGCCAGCAGCAGTTGACCCATCTGCCGCCAGTTGCTCGTTCTGAGAACATCATGGTGACATTTCTCCGTGGAACTAGAGTTGCACTTCATTGCAGCAAGAAGGATGTGGCATGTTATTAGCAGTGGAACACTACAACACTCACACAAAAGTCTAGGATTTTATTAGGAATTTAGATATTTAAATTTTTGACAAAAGTAGATAGTCTTACCTTCTCAATATCGATATCGATAAATTTCATGAACTGCTATACGCCAAATATTTAAAAACGAACTTTGGTAGTTATTCAGGTGAGTCAAAATAAGCATCTAATGGGACCCTGGCTCAACGCTTCTTGGCCTGATAGAAAAGATAGCCAGATATTTTCTTATTTATTCCTGTATTTTTAAACGTGAAGCCATTTTGAGTGTTCGCAACTAATAGAGCAATTGTCGCATCTTAGGTAAAATACGATAGTTTGTTTTGTAATCTCCGGCTTTGATGCCTTCCAGTAGATAAATCTAGGCATTGTGGCATCGCTATTAATCAGTCGAATGATAATTGTGTTCCTGCTAAAGTGAGCACCACATTGAGCCAGCGTGGCTGAACTAACAGTGCCCATTGTTACCACAAAGCGCTGGCTGTCTTCGCAGCGGCGTAAACTCATTGGTCAAAGCAATGATAATGTTGTTATCGTGTTTACTCAATGTTAGATCGGTGTTAATTTCATTATCATAGCGACGCGGGCCACATTGCCTGGTATTCCATTAGGCGGCGGGTATTAACGGCAACAATGTCATGTCATGCGGTATAATCCGCTCCACGGCCCTCCTGATGGGATTATTGGAGATGTAACACGGCCACTGTGAACCGCGCATTGACCAGCATCCAGCGGGCGGTGGAATCAAAGACGGCTGATGCAAATGGGTCATTGTTCCAATGATTACTAATCAAGATCGTGTGTTGGGATGGACTTAGTGGTGATGGAAGTGATATTCTGCGTGTCGTGTTGGTAAAGCCAAGGTGTGGCAAGGCACTGCCGCGATAACCAGCTATTCGATATTTCTCTAGACATGTAATTTTTAAATGAAATTCACTCGTATTTATTTATTTGTATCATGGGGTGGGGTCCACCGCTCTCTCATGCCTCTTACCTCATTAACCTCTTGCTTCCTCCTCGTCTTCGTCTTCCATATCCTCCCATTATCCTCTCGTCTCTGATCTTCTTCCACGATCATCGTCTTTCTTCCACAGCCGTCTCCACTCCACTCCACTAAGCTCTCTTTTTGCTCCAGACGACTAATGGGTTGTCCTGGACTGGATTTGTCAAGGTTAAGAATAAATATTATACTGGAAATTAAATGTGTATGGATAAATAATGCGTATTATTATTATAATCATCATCTTGTACTTATGTCAATATCTTTCTTTCATAAGTAATCACTTCGGTAATCACACCTATCTATGGGTCGCTAATCGGCAAAACTTCTCTAAGCCAGCACGGCCTGGCATGTGTTTAATGCGAGCCAGCACGGCCCGACATGTGTTTGGTGCGAGCCGGCACGGCCCGACATGTGTTTGGTGCGAGCCAGCACGGCCTGGCATGTGTTTAATGCGAGCCAGCACGGCCTGGCATGTGTTTAATGCGAGCCAGCACGGCCCGACATGTGTTTGGTGCGAGCCGGCACGGCCCGACATGTGTTTGGTGCGAGCCAGCACGGCCCGACATGTGTTTGGTGCGAGCCAGCACGGCCCGACATGTGTTTGGTGCGAGCCAGCACGGCCCGACATGTGTTTGGTGCGAGCCGGCACGGCCCGACATGTGTTTGGTGCGAGCCGGCACGGCCCGACATGTGTTTGGTGCGAGCCAGCACGGCCCGACATGTGTTTGGTGCGAGCCGGCACGGCCCGACATGTGTTTGGTGCGAGCCGGCACGGCCCGACATGTGTTTGGTGCGAGCCAGCACGGCCCGACATGTGTTTGGTGCGAGCCAGCACGGCCCGACATGTGTTTGGTGCGAGCCGGCACGGCCCGACATGTGTTTGGTGCGAGCCAGCACGGCCTGGCATGTGTTTGGTGCGAGCCAGCACGGCCCGACATGTGTTTGGTGCGAGCCAGCACGGCCTGGCATGTGTTTTACACCCTGCCTGCATGCTCGCTCGCCTGTGAGGACGACTAATCTTGTGACGCTTTGATGAGTCGGGCGGGTCGCCTACTAGCAAGGGGCTCATCTTGGGATGAAAGGGTCGTGTGTTTAGTTCTTGATGAGGTCATCAGTGGCGCTATAGAGCGATGTAATTGCTCTGACAAGCACCACGTGACTGTCCAGCGAGCGAACAAGGATGCATTCAAATGAACTTGTCCGTCTTCAAAGCACTTGCGCGCGCAACAGCGGCGTTCATCTGCGCTCCCGATGTGAACATGATGACAAATAGATATGTTTTTAACCACATTCACTTCGATATAAATGTTGGGTCAGAAGTTGTTTTAGAGCCAATGGGGACGCATACAATTCATGTCACTGACACAAACCCTTCATTTTGGAACGTTTTCAAATTGTATCCGATTTCATTTGAAAAAATTCGTTTTGTTGGCGACGTGAATATAAATATGAAACACGGCCTCTGTGAATGTGAATGTGTTGAGTTGAGAGAGTTCATCCGATGTATGAGGGAAGTGGATCGACTTCGGAAGGTCGATGCTACTTGGCTCATCGTTCCCCAGAGATTTGCATAATCTGATGAGTGACGTGAAGCTTGCACCGGCGGTCACGCAGCTCGCCTTGCGCAATGAGAAAGTGTTGCTGTAACAATGGTAATTAGTAATTACTATTACTTGTTAATTACAAGTGTGAAAATGACTGATGGCAGCCATATTGTTGCAAGATGACGAGAGCCATTGCGTCGGATACTCCAAGCGTCCGCTGCACTGAGCCGAAGTAAAAACGATCGGCGAATAATTCGGAATGACTGATAGTGATAGCAGGTTCCTGGACAATGGATTCTTTTTTACTATCACAATTTGGCCCTTCGAAAAGTTATATTTTTTGTCAGTTTTAGACGATTCATGTAACCTCACTTCGAGGTCCATATTTCCCAAACGATGAGATTTAGAGAACGCTCAAAGAGCCATGTGTTTGTTCAGGATGGTGAACAATTCTGCCAAATCTCGTTAAAATTGGAGTTGCACGAATTATTTTTTTAAGCAAGATGGAATTAATACGAGGAATTTGGATTTGGGCGGATTTTGGTATGTGGTAAAGTGTATTTTTCTGAAGAGAATGACACCAAAAAAACAAACAAACAATTTGTTTTGGGATTGGACATTTTGAAGCCTATTTGACTGGACTATGCATCAGTATTGTATTGACCCAATTTCGAGGTTGATGACTCACACATGTTTTCCAGGGTCATCTCATCAACATTCTCATCACAATTTGCAGCTAAGTTGTTCCATTTGGCATTGTTCTCTCCAGACGGTTACGCAGTCTGCTGGGCCCTGGGAAACACGCGGAAAGCAATCTGTGCGGATTGCTGTTTGCTTGCTTCAGATTTGAAACTTCTCATTCGCTATTCGGAGCCGAATGACTTTGCTTTCTTCTCAAACTTCCAAGTTTCCCTCCGGCCTTGGAAATAATTTCCCATATTGCCGACTTTCGCGTCCCGGCCGCCAAGTGCCCGCGTCCCTCGGGAGCAGTCCGGGACTTAGTTTCATTGCCGGAGAAATAATAAAGCCAATGGCATTAGTCGCCATTTGCGGCCGGCCACGCATGAAGACGGGAGTACACTCATAATTAAACCATGTAAATGTGAGTTCGAGATGATGAATGTTGGATGGGTTTAATCTCGTCTAGGATGTTTTCACAGACGCGCTGATGCAAAGAACAGAGACATAACCGTTTAATTTGATTGCTCCAGCGATGTTAGCGCGGCCTGCGGTCATCTCTGTAGTTACCTACCTTCTCCCCATCAAGTACAACAAGTTCCAAAACACATTCAGCTCATTGTGACCAACTGAAACAACAAGACGCCGTGCAGTTGTCGATACCTGTGACGTCACGTGCGTGGCGTCTGGTCTTCATCACGTCGTGCTCAGTAAGGCTCGAGATGGTTGGAAGTACCTTGTTGTTGGCTGCTGACTGCACGAATTCCCATTAGTCATCCACAGTTCAATGTGCCTTCCAAGACGATGATACATAAGTTGACATCGTTTTCCATTTCAGGACGGGATTTCCGAAATCAGGCCGGAATAACATTCTTTTACATTCCTCAGAAATTATCTGGATGGCTCTGGATTCTAATGGATTTCACATGCAGTATGATTTTCCAAGTGTGTATTCATATTGTAACCCATTGTTGTAAAACACTAATAGATATGGAAAACCAAACTGCATGTGATTTATCTAGAAACCAGAGCCACCCAGATATTTTCTGAATTGGTCTATTCCTATACATTTGCAGGTAATATGAATTATTGATTTAAATTCCAAATTTCGAGACTATAAAGTCTGGGACAGCCCTGTCTCGCACACCCTTGATAAACTGGACTTCTGACGTGAACATTTGGGGCGAACGTTTTGATCGAATTCAACCACGGGATGAGCCACGGCGAGGGATGTGTGACGTGAGCCCCGTGCGTGTAGTCTTGTCGCCCCCGTGTCAGAGTGTCATTGAATCTAACAACCACGGGATGAGCCACGGCGAGGGATGTGTGACGTGAGCCCCGTGCGTGTAGTCTTGTCGCCCCCGTGTCAGCGTGTCATTGAATCTAACAACCACGGGATGAGCCACGGCGAGGGATGTGTGACGTGAGCCCCGTGCGTGTAGTCTTGTCGCCCCCGTGTCAGCGCTGTCATTGAATCTAACAACCACGGGATGAGCCACGGCGAGGGATGTGTGACGTGAGCCCCGTGCGTGTAGTCTTGTCGCCCCCGTGTCAGCGGTGTCATTGAATCTAACAACCACGGGATGAGCCACGGCGAGGGATGTGTGACGTGAGCCCCGTGCGTGTAGTCTTGTCGCCCCCGTGTCAGAGTGTCATTGAATCTAACAACCACGGGATGAGCCACGGCGAGGGATGTGTGACGTGAGCCCCGTGCGTGTAGTCTTGTCGCCCCCGTGTCAGAGTGTCATTGAATCTAACAACCACGGGATGAGCCACGGCGAGGGATGTGTGACGTGAGCCCCGTGCGTGTAGTCTTGTCGCCCCCGTGTCAGCGCTGTCATTGAATCTAACAACCACGGGATGAGCCACGGCGAGGGATGTGTGACATGAGCCCCGTGCGTGTAGTCTTGTCGCCCCCGTGTCAGAGTGTCATTGAATCTAACAACCACGGGATGAGCCACGGCGAGGGATGTGTGACGTGAGCCCCGTGCGTGTAGTCTTGTCGCCCCCGTGTCAGAGTGTCATTGAATCTAACAACCACGGGATGAGCCACGGCGAGGGATGTGTGACGTGAGCCCCGTGCGTGTAGTCTTGTCGCCCCCGTGTCAGAGTGTCATTGAATCTAACAACCACGGGATGAGCCACGGCGAGGGATGTGTGACGTGAGCCCCGTGCGTGTAGTCTTGTCGCCCCCGTTTCAGCGGTGTCATTGAATCTAACAACCACGGGATGAGCCACGGCGAGGGATGTGTGACGTGAGCCCCGTGCGTGTAGTCTTGTCGCCCCCGTGTCAGAGTGTCATTGAATCTAACAACCACGGGATGAGCCACGGCGAGGGATGTGTGACGTGAGCCCCGTGCGTGTAGTCTTGTCGCCCCCGTGTCAGCGCTGTCATTGAATCTAACAACCACGGCAAGTGTTCGTTAGCAGCGGGAAACGCGAGGGAAATTCACGGAATCCGCCGCGAGATGTGGCTAATAAATATAAAGTGGCTCCACCCCGCGCTGCGGCTAAATATTGTAACAACGTTTCCCTCGACTGAGCCACCTCCACCTGTCATAAGACCGTCACCCGTCGCTTAAATACTGCATTACCGACACAGCCATTGTTTTCGCCGGTTAATAATATTATGTACATCCTGAATGATGTGAAAGCACAAAACCTGTACTTCTATTTTCAATTCTTCTATCCTCACATGATCTTGGTAATTATATCGAAAAATTAATTCGTCTAGTGAAATTTTAATTACTTCTTCTGAAGTTAACATCGGAATAAAGTTCCCACAGTCGTAGTGTGTAATTATGTTAGTTCGCCAAGTTGCCGCTGGATTTGATACACGCTACTCGCGCGCTGGGTGGGTAATAGTTTTACCGTGGATTCCGAGCAATTTGTTCTCATTTACGTTGCCACTATCTCTGCCGCAGTGAAAGAGGCTGTTTCGTCGCCATACCGTTATCACGTGATCCCTCCAGGACCAATGAGATGGAGATTTGTGTGTCGCTCGAGGCAGAAAGATAACGCTGCATTGGATGAGTTTTACATGAACGCAACTGTACGTTCAGACATAATGTATAGTGTCTATAAGCGGACGAGAAATAAGATTTTTTTCTTGCTAAAAACCTGATTCCCTCGAGAGCGGGAATAAATTGTCGGCTTTTGATTCTAGTGGGCCGTGACTGAGAGGAAGTGATCGCGAGGTTTTTATTTGGAGCTCTGGCATGAAAACTGGCGCGAGGTGGAGACACATTCACCTGCAGCCATCTTGTGCAGTACATCATGTGCAAGTACATCATGTGCAAGTACATCTTGTGCAAGTACATCGTGTGCAAGTACATCGTGTGCAAGTACATCGTGTGCAAGTACATCATGTGCAAGTACATCGTGTGCAAGTACATCGTGTGCAAGTACATCATGTGCAAGTACATCGTGTGCAAGTACATCATGTGCAAGTACATCGTGTGCAAGTACATCATGTGCAAGTACATCAAGTTCAAGTACATCTTGTGCAAGTACATCATGTGTAAGTACATCGTGTGCAAGTACATCGTGTGCAAGTACATCATGTGTAAGTACATCGTGTGCAAGTACATCATGTGCAAGTACATCGTGTGCAAGTACATCATGTGCAAGTACATCGTGTGCAAGTACATCGTGTGCAAGTACATCATGTGTCAGATGATGATCACGTGGGTGGAACACAATGAAGTATCGAGAAGTCACAGTCTCGGTGATGAATGAAGTGTTGTTTGTTTCGAGGCGGCTGAGAATTGAGAAAACAACTTCGCCACGAGACCACTGACTCGGAAACGAAGCGGCCGGTGGAACAAAACTAGAAAAAAGTCAACGCGCTCCTAATTTTATGAAAAAAATGTAACTCACTTGGGGCAATAGAAACTTTGGATTGCTGTCGCGCGGCTTGCGTTGGGAATTGAGAGAGATTGCGAAATACAGAAAGAAGGAAAATATGAGAAATTCAATGCCACTTTCCTTGAGGAAGTAAGTTGTTCTCGACATTGGGTCGGTTTCTAGGTGACAGCAGAGTGTAAGTGAATGCAAGGTGTATGGATTGGCAAAGAGTCCAGCTGCGTCCCAAAAGGCTCGCCGCAATTGCGCCCTAATTCGATCACATTTGTATTTCATTGCCGAACTCGCATCCGGTTGAGTGGCCCAGCTCACGCCACGCCGATATTGTGTTCATAAAGTACTCCCTCAAGTGTTCCCTTGAGTGCAGCGGCGACAATACTTTCCTGCGGGCAAATGGCTCATAACTTGGAGATATCGAGCAGTGTTGCCAGACGTCGACGAGACGAATGCAACTCGCACTGTTGCCAAGTATGACATGAGTCTAATGTGATTGGTTGGTGACAGCAGAAGCTTGTGTCAATATGGCGGCCGACTTGCAGGCAAATATCACGGAATTAATTACGCGCGCAGAAACTCGCGGCAAAGACAAATACTACCGCCCCCCCTCCCCTCCCCCTCCCCCAACACACATGCTATACATGCGAGAGAAGAGATAGGTGGAAGTGTGGGGTGCAGTGCAGTGGCGTGCGTCGAGCAGACGATCCGCCACTGGCGCCTCCCATTCTTCTGAACAGTGCAGATTCGCATGGCATAGTCAATGTAAGGAACGTATGGCCAAGTGATTGATTGTATGTCATTGGATTCAGAAGTATAGGTCAATGAGTGATTAGTACAGAATTGTTGCATAATACATTGAAATCATCACCACTTGAATGAACGACATAAGAAATTATCTAGATATCAGTCAGCTATCTATCTCTGAGCCTTTTCATATAATATAAAATAGTGTTCGATTTGAAGGCATCTATCTATAGTACCGTACCTAGAATTATAACTACCCGTTTAATCCTAGATAGTACAGTACAATCTCTTGGTGAATAATAAAAAATAGATATCAGGATCTTCATGCTGCATGTGAATGTGAAACGTGGAACTAAGTAAAATGCCCTGTTGATTGCCTCGCTGCATATTGTGCTTGTGGTGTGAATGATGTCTGTGAATATTCCAAGATGTTGTGACGATGAGACATGGGAATGTGAAGAAGACTCATTAATGTGAGTCAATCAGTGTAGAATGTGTGGTCGTGTGACGTCATCGTGGCGACATGGTATGTAAAGTGGACAGATCAAGAGACATCCCACTTGGCCGAGTCGCCACAGATAAGCGGACAAAATGTAGACACTCTTTTAAAAACCACTTTAGGTTTCATCGCGTCGCGGGGCTAACGGTCGAACAGATTTCAAATGTGTTTTTGTTGTTGGAAGTCACGCTGCGGCCGAGCAGGTAGACGCTCGGTCCAGCAGGCGATTAGCAGAACAACATCCATTTCCAACACACCTCCAGCATCACAACTTATAAACTACGATACAAGACCAGACGAAGAAACAATAAATGCAATAAAAACGCTCGTTACGTTTTCAAATGTTTTTTGAACTGCACAAAGGGAAGGAAAATGCTTCGTCTCTTGTGGTTTGTTTTTACTGTTTGACTTGAACTATTTCGGGGGCCGAATATTTCCCCGGGCCTCCAACTCACATTATCTCGCAGTGGAATGTTCGGTGAAAGTGCGGAGAGATTAGATAACGGAGATAAGACGGTTGATCGAAGTGCTCGATCTAATGTGGTCAGGCAAACAAGCAGACGACGGATCATTACTGAGAACCCTAATCCATAATCTAATCACTCGCTTCTTTTCTCATTTGTTTTTTCATAGTTCTCAATCGAGGTTGTAAATATGGAATTAAAACATACATAACGTCGAAGAATTCACATTCTACATTTACTTACACCTTGTTTTCCACACCTAGTCTCTGAGATAGCGGAAAAGTATTTATCTCGTCGTTCAACGTTTTTCGTTCTGGAAAATGACACTCTAAAGACTCCCCGGCGGGTTAGGCAACCCGATCTGCATTCTTGTAGGATAACGACGCGGGTCGCATACCTTTCAGGGGTCGAATACGTTGATTCGAGCAGAAACTTGAGTAGGCTCCGCGCTTTGCCATCAAACATCACTCAAGTAATCATTACTTTTGTGCGACGGAATAGCGATCAAATCCAGAAATCTCTGGAAAAACAGTTTATTTATAAACCGGGTCGGGTCTCACCGAAGAGTGTATGTGACGTCACTAAACAATTGTTTGTACTAATGTCATCACGACATAGCGCAATCAAATCTCAATCTAGACTTATTCGACCGGCGGATCAGAACATTATTTTCGTTGTCGTAATCACGCATGGACGTAAAGTCGACAGATAATCTTTTTTTCCGTCTATTTTGTTTTCCAAAAAAAGTTCCGAAAGAAAGTTTACGAAGACTGTTAACAAAATGTAACACTGAAAAATCTAAGAATGACATGAAACAAATGGCTTTATTAGTTGATTAATGTGTAATGTTGTTTGTCTTGTCTTGCAGATCATCACTCGCGACGCGCGCACCACAGCTCCAAGCGGTTGCGACACTTACGCCATCTAGAAGGAAGGTCGGAACTACCACGAGCAGAGGCGCTCATTTCAAATTCATTGAAAGCTGACATGAATACGGTAAGTTCTGATCATTATGATTGCGAGTTGCGACATTCTCTTTGCAACACTTGAACGCTACGATGAACCTTGTTACAACGCTGTGATAACAAGCTCTTGGGCTTAAAATAGATGTTAGAATTTAGAAATTAATAATGTAAAAGTAAAGAAACAACTTGTTCATTCAGATTGTTGACATGGATTCCTGTTAAATTAGTGATTTTGATCTATTTATTTTGAAAGACAATTACAATTTGTCCGTGGTAAAATGTGTTTGTCAAATCATGTTATTGGCGGCCGTATAAATCAAACAGTAAGGAGAGGTGTCAAATAGAAAATACTAATCTTTCAATTACTGTATGGGTAGATCGCTGGTAATATATAATTATGGTGTAATAAACATAGCTTCCTGGTTCTATATTTACGTGCAAACTAAACATTGTGAGTGAGAAATATGTCATTTGGAGAGTTAGAGGTACCCGCGAACGGCAATACCGCCGGACAGGTCAAATTTTAAGTTTTGTGTTTGTTATTCCCGAATACACATTTGTATACATGTGCCTAATTGCGATAAGTACTTGAATAATTACCACGACGACCAACAGGTCAGCAGTCAGACCAGACCCGCCTGTGGATGGGAACAAAGAGTACTCTTGTGCTGCGCTAAAGATAGCGAGAGCCACCTCATCTTCTCCTCATGAATGCTGGGCAAACATGACGTTGCTCTGATTGGTTTGCTTTAGGGGTAGCTCGGTGTGCTGTCTTTAATCACCCTCCTTCCCCTCGCCCGTCAAGCTCGTCGTGTTATCGGACAAACACATTGACAGCTCGCTTTTCACCACCATGTCTTCCATCATCATAATGACACCACAGCCTTGCAAACATTTGTTTTTACGATGATTATACCATACCGTCTTCTATAAAGGCTGAAGTCATACTTTCATGTTTTGCTTGATGACAGTTTCTGAACTCCAACATCATTCCTTTTGCCAAAGAGATTTTGTAATAATCAAAGTAATCAAAGTAATAAAAGATCAAAGTAATAATTTGAGGAGACAGAGTTTCTGGCATAGATTTACTTTATGCACACAACATTCTTCTCATTTGTATACCTTAGTATGTCACATTTTGTAGATCCAACTTTGAGCCATATAATGGCTTACTGCCATTTATCATGGTTTACTATGAATTTCCAGTTAATTCACACGGGGGGGGGGGGGGGGGGGGGGCTGCAGCAATCCCACGACTAGGAAAACTCTATTCAAAGAATTTGTTGCTTTTAGTTTTAGGACATTGTATGAAGGATTTTTTTCGTCCGATTTAAAATGTAATTTCTAAATATAATTCGTAAATGTTTTTAATTCGCAGTTGGTATTCATTATAGCACAATCATTCAAAAAGTAGTGCTGAAAGTAAGGTAATAGATTAAAAATTAAAACAATGAAGTTCATTTTTTTGTAACTTTCTTCCCATATTATTTCAGTTATGTGAAAGTGCTGGGGGTGGGGCAAGTGACCCCTTGCTGTTATACTTATTTCTGCTATCTTTCCTGCTCATCTTCTCTACTACATCCCCATCCTGATGTTGGTTTACTCCAATCTCTTTCTCTACATCTTCATATCTGTCCAGCAAGGCGATGCAGTTTGTTAATGACGATGTGTCGTGCAGGTGAACGCGGCCAGCAGTGACTCGCTGATCGTCGACAGCAACCACAAGCCGGTCTTCACCGAGTGCTCCAGGTACAACCCCTCCTTCAAGGAAGAGGAGCCCGCGGGCACGCAGGTCTTCAAGGTCGAGGCCATCGACGAGGATCCACCGGAGGCGGGCGGCTCCATCACGTACAGCTTCGTCCTCACCGCCAGCGAACAGAAGAAGTTCGACATTGACTCGCACACGGGCATCATCACTACTAAGAGGGTACGTTCATTCTTTCTTGACTGTCTTTACATTCATTGTTTGTACAATTCCCACCTTCATTAATTACTGTAATTGCATTCATTCCACATTCACTGTTACTTTTGGTGGATTTCAGAGTTTTATACAAATCGCACATTAATAAAGTGCAACTATCTGATAAATCAATTAGGTATCTACATTATTATAATATATTCACTACCTACCTCTATTTCAGACATTTTATTTTAAGTAGCTTCAAAAGTATTTATTGATCCTAATTCTGTGATTTGCTTCACTGGTAGATGTTTGACCGAGACGAGCCAATCCGAGAGAAGGAAGCGTATTTGACCGTCCGAGCGACTGACAACGGTCGACCGCAACTCGACGACGTCTGCACATTCAAGGTCACCATCACGGACATCAACGACAATCCCCCCGTCTTTGACAAAGTGGTGAGTTTCATCCTGATAGGGTTCATCCTGATACGTCGATGAGTCTGTGTCTAATATTGTTCTTGTTGTGGCAACAGGTCTTCCGAGGATACATGTGGAAGGTCAGGGTTACAAATACATCTAGAATTTTATCATAACAATTTCTCAAAATTGTAGGTAGATGATTACAATTTTGTTGGTTTTGAAATATAATGCCTGTATTTTTTATTGTATTGGATGCTTTTCAACTTGTTCATAAAATATATTTTGTTGGTTTCCAAGACAGAGATTGTAGTTTTTTTCCAGTAAAACTTTATTTTAGTAGAGAAATATTTTACTATGTCCCTGCATGAATTTTGTTAGTAACTTTGTAGATCAATTGATTAAACTGACATTTATTCTTATTTACAATTCATTGTTTTTTTTCAGAATTATATTGAGTCCGTGCCTCAAGATCTTGCACCGAAGCGTGAAGTGATGCGCATCTCTGCGACGGATATCGACGATGGCAACAACAGCATCGTTCAGTACGACATCCAGGGACATCCTCAGTACTTCCGCATCGACCGATCCACGGGCGTCATCTTCCTTGAGCGAGCCATCGACAAAGAGCCTGGGTTCAAGTTCAAACTCAATGCAACGGCAACCGACCTAGGGGAAATCCCAAACCACGTCAATATCAATCTCGAGATCAATATTGTCGAGTCCAACAAAAAGGCACCATCATTCAGTAGACAAGACCCTCCAAATATGCCGATATATTTAGCAGAGAACCGCACCACGTACAGCGACCCGATTGTTACCATGACAGCAGACTCGAATCTTCCGGATCAACCAGAACTGCAGTTTGTGTTGGTGACCGGAAGAACTGAGCAGACTAACAAGTTAAACACATTCGTCATGGAGTCGAGTGGATCCCAAGCATTCATCAAGCAAGGCAAAGCCCTAGACTTCGAAACGGTCTCGGAATACACTTTGACAGTTCGAGTGCAGAATAAAGACCAACTTGCAGCTGAGAAACAGATCACGATCGCACTGTTAGATGTCAACGACAACATCCCTGCTTTTACAGAAGTCGCATCTGGGAGTGTCCTGGAGAATGAAAAGCCGGGTATGCCCGTGATGCAAGTGCGAGCAATAGATGGGGATGGAACATTCGAACATAACCAGGCAAGTGACTGATAGGTCTTGTATTATCTCCAGATTACAACATTACAATATAAAATTAGTGTAAGTTCCATGAAGATGAACTAATGAATGTTTCTATTCTCAGGTGTCCTACGAGCTGGCAGATAACACAGAATTGTTTGACATTGATCCAAAAACCGGCAACATCACGACGAAGGTGGAGTTTGATCGTGAGGTGAAGGATTTCTATAACGTCAAGGTCTTTGCAAGGGACAACTCTCCGTCAGCCATTTACAACACTGGCAAACCCAACCAAGGTAAGGTTCTCCTCTAACTACGGATCTAAAAAGGCATTTTGAAATGCCCTGGTGATTAGTAAAGTTTTCTTACATACCTAAATAAATAGAACACATTGAGTCGTATTCGTATAGCCTATACCTACTTGTTAAATTATTCTCTCTGCTTTCAAAAGAAGATTCTCAGTATGGTCAATGCTTACCTCAACCTAACCATTTGTTTTGCTTATGCAGCGGAACAGGTATTTCGAATCGAGATTGCAGATGTCAATGACAATAAGCCCAAGTTTACTGAAAAGAACTACATAGCAGAGTCTATAGCAGAAGATGCTAATATCAATGCCCTGGTCACAGAAGTTAAGGCAGAGGACAAAGACACTGGTGAGCTGAAAATATTGTTTATTATCATTTCTCTCGTCATTTTATCTTATGAGATTTGAATATATGTACATTCCAACTTTCTAATACCTACGTGCTTTTTGTGATTTCCAGCTTCACCTGTCATCTATAGTATTTTACCAGAAGGCAATATTAACAACGCCTTCAAGATTGAAGGTACGACCGGCAAGATTCGAGTTCAGAACCAACTTGACTATGAAACTCTCACTGACGTAAGTATTTTAATATGGATGATGAAATATGACATGTCAGTGTCACAGCTTTCATTTCAAGATGTGGTTTTGATTGAATTCATATTTGTTACAGTACTTATTGAGAGTTCGTGCATTCGACGGTAAATTTGAAGACTTTGCAACAGTGAAGATCATGATTGAGAACGTAAATGACAATAGACCCGTGTTTAACACCTACACTAATAACATCACCATTGAAGAGGAGAAAAAGATTGACGGCTGTATACTAAACGTAAGTCCTTCTTATTTTAAACTTGCCTACCAGTTGGTTTCCTAAACATTGTACTGAACTTGGACTTCCTGTTTCAGCTGGATGCGTATGATCCTGACATTTCAGACCGCAACGCTCCTCAGCATATCCATTACTTTGTGGTGAAGGAAGATCAAAGCAAGCTGTTGGATATTGACAGAAACGGCTGTCTCTCCATGATAACGGTGTGTATTTACTTCAGCACACTTCATATTCTCTACTGAAATACTAAACATTTTCTACTCTATATGAGGAACAAAGATTCGATATGTAAAATATCCAAACACCCTCAAACAGAAAGCCGAAATTTACTGATATTAGTGGAGAGATGATGCAAACTCTTGTGTTTCAAATTTCATAAATATTTACAATATTGTTTTTTTTATCAAGAGTACCTATCGGAAAGTAAACATTGTGCTCGTCATGTGCTCCAACTAGAACAAATGAAGTGTGCTCAATGGACATGTTTCCGTCTGAAATAAATCTCCTTTTTAGTTTCATAAATAAATACCTACCTATTTAAATATTAAATTATTAAAATATTTAATTTTTAAATATTACATGTTAGGTACATTTCATATTACACTGTCTTGGCTGCTTATTGAATTGGGCTCTAAAATGTTTTCTGTGTGCTTTACCTTTAGTCCCTGGACCGGGATCCTCCAGACGGCTATCAAACCTGGCAAGTGTTGATTGGTGCCAAGGACGAAGACGGCAACTCTCCTAACTCGCTCCAGTCGACCACCGAAGTATTCATCATGCTGACCGACATCAACGACAACGCTCCTTTTCTCAACATGCCGCAACCCGTGGTGTGGTACGAGAACCAGCCACCGGGCAACGTCGCATCTCTGATTGCAGACGATCACGACAGTGCCGAGAATGGTCCTCCGTTCACGTACTGGATCGACTCAAGTGCCGATGCAGATATTACAACCAAGTTTGCCATTACTGGTGAGTACCTGTCAACAAAGTTTAAATCTTTGGCAAAAAATTTGGTAATTTTAATAATAAGGGCTCGGGGGTAAATAATGGTAAGTGACATATTTGAAATTTTCCAGGAGAGCAAATTGAAATTTCAAAAGGCTCCATAAATACTGAAAAATTATGTATGATGAATAAGGATAATCTAGGACGATTCTTTTATGTTTAATGTGTATATTAATGCAATATCAATGACAAAAATAATTTTATTTAACCACAGAAAAAATTAAAATTGACAGTCTAATTTGTAGTTACCATTATTTACACCAATTTAGCATATCAATTTCGGCACATTTGCTAAATAATACTTTCGTTTTGAAGTATTTTAAGTAATTTACTGCCCTAATTATAAATCTCAATTAGATTTTTAAATATTGAATTGAAAAACATGAAAATTAGAATGTAAGAGAAAAAGTGAGGTTAGGATACAACTGTAGTTACCATGTTTTACATGAACTGCAATAATTTCTATTAGCAATTTTCATACCTCATCTGTTGATTTAACATCACGATTTTCATCACTTTGAAGACTTTCAGCATAATCAGAATCTTCTACAGAATCATCTAAGTCATTAACATCTTCCTCTTCAAGTATATTTTCAATAAAATCATCAGATATATAGTGGCATCTCCGAATTGGAGACGTTTGCGAGCAGCCATTTTGAATGCACTTACCATTATTTACATCAACCGAGTTGAAAACTGTAAAACTACAAGGGTGCATAGTGGCGACACCTATTGCGGGAAAGTTGAATTTGAGTGTTATATGCATGGGCGCTGTACTTGCCATTATTTACATGATAAAATATGCATTTCTCAAAATATGTCACTTACCATTATTTACCCCCGAGCCCTTCAATTGTATTATGTTATAAATTGAATAGTATTCTAATTAATTTACTGGTTTAATAATACCCAATTATTTTACCACGCCTCCAAGGATATGCAATTGGTAAATAGCATTTTCAAATATATAATTATTTTTGGAAATTTATATTAACGAATGAATCAATATCTGAAAAACTATTGTCCTTAGGTCGCAATCTTGAGTCTCTGGTGACGTTTGATCGCGAGGAGAAGAAGTTCTACTTGATTCCGATCGCGATAAGTGACAGCGGGTCTCCGTCGTTGACTGGCACTAGCACCTTGACAGTGGAGATTGGTGATAGGAACGACAATGCTATGAAAGCAGGCTCAAGCCAGATCTTCGTCTACAACTACAAGGTTAGTTCAAGTCCAAATCCATGCGTTAATTCTTTTTTCTATTGGGGAGTGGAGAGAGCAGTTTGTTATCGAGACTGGCAAACTATTATTTGAACAAAAATCATTTTCGTCCTCTGTATTCAAAGATCATAAGCCGAAGATATTGTTCAAGATCTTTTGGTTTGAAATCGATGACTTGTAGGTACTCAGTTTGTCATGGAATATGTGTGCATGAGGGCAAATGCCAGAACCCAATCACCAACAAAATGCTGTATACTCTTCAGAAATGGGGTTCACTTTGCTGCTCTAAAGCTATTGGTGGAGGAAGAGGAAATTAACAAAAATAGGCATGAGAAATAAGAATTTCAAAGAGAAAATATTTTTTCACTGCTAAAATTTCCGTGACAAAAGTTCAGTACTATAAGGACCCAGAAATTGACTGGTGTTGAAATTATGTGTAAATATGCCGATCTTGTGCTGTGCATTGACTCTTGTTTTAGAAATGATATTGGTTGTTTAGGGTGAAGCTCCAGACACTGAGATTGGCCGAGTTTACGTCGACGATCCAGACGACTGGGATCTTCCAGACAAGAGGTTCCGTTGGGCTGACAACATTGCACATCCGTTCTTCTCGTTGAATGCCAACGACGGCATGATCACGATGAACCAAGGCACTGCAGATGATACCTACTACCTCAACTTCATTGTAAGTCCAGCATGTCATGGCAATAATGCTCTTGAACATAACAAACTTAGTTCTAAAAGATAAAAATGATGTAAAAAAAACTTTTTAATGAGTCCAAAGATTTTCTTGGCCTATAAATTAATATTAGGTAAATTGGTAAAGAATACCTGGATTTGATTCTTTCCCTAAGTAAGTGTCAATTATGATGAAAATATTTTAATTTCATGTGATTTAATCAGGTTCTATATTGTATGATTTAATCTCCTCATATCAATCAGTATCACTATTGATTTTTATTCGAACACATGAAAGAAATCAAACCCTTGCTCAAACTTGTCTTTCTTTAATTCCAGTTCTAATTAATTCTTAAAAACATATTTTGCCCTCAGGTCCGTGAACAAGCTACATCATATTTCGCTGAACACGACGTGACTGCTACGGTAAACGTTACGGTGAAAGAGATTCCGGAGGAGGCGGTGAAGAAATCCGGATCTATCCGGTTCATGGGAATCTCTGCCATGCAGTTTGTAGAACCTGGACCAGGAGGGGTGAGTTAGATGAGCAATTAAGTTTATTAGGTACATTGTATGTTTACCTTCTCCTCCCAAGAGAACTAATTACATTTTAGGAAGAAGTTCTTAACGGCAATCAATTCAATAAATGATGTAGCATGTGAGATATGTTGCTGAAATGTTTGTGTTTGTCTTTGCAGAGTCCCAGCAAGCAGAACATCTTACGAACGCAGCTAGCTTCTTACCTCAATACGAGTCTTGAAAACGTTGATGTCTTCACCGTTCTTCACACTTCGAAACGTACAAACACATCGCTATTAGACGTGCGCTTCTCTGCTCACGGCTCTCCGTACTATTATCCCGAGAAGCTGAACCGCCTCGTGTCCGATCAGCAAGAGCAGGTACGTGAACGCTACTCCCATCATTGACCTGTCATCTGCACTGCGTTCCTGTTGTATTCAACGAGGTATTTGTCACAGCTGGAGCGAGATCTCGGTGCCAAGATGCTGATGGTCAACATCGACGAGTGCCTCATCGAGAACGACTTGTGTGGCACTTCTTCATGTTCCAACTTCCTGAACGTGCAGAATGAGCCATACCAGGTCTACACCAACACCACCTCGTTCATCGGCGTTCGAGCCATTGTCGAACCACTCTGCACTTGCAACTCTCGCGAGCCTCTCATCTGCCTGAATGGAGGCACACCTGTTGGAGAGAAGTTAGTGTTTTACTCGTTTCAATCATTCTTCAATTCCATTAGCTGATTAGAAAACAAAATGAAATTGCCCTCTTGTTCCTTTTCTGACTGAGCCATGTTTTTGCAGCTGTGAATGTATGGAAGGCTACGAAGGCCCCCGCTGTGAGGTCCTCGCCATTGGCTTCAACGGCGATGGCTGGGCTCTTTACCCCTCGCTGCAAGCTTGTGAAGACTCGCTACTGTCTCTGGAACTGACTGCTCACAAGGAGACTGGCCTGGTGTTTTACGCCGGACCGATGCGGCGGAACCCGCATCAAGATGTCCAAGGTGAGCTTTTGCCCACTTTAGTTAATCAATTGTCAAACAGAAAAGGCATTCCTAATGCGTATAGAAGCAGATGATTCTGTATTTAACTTGTGTGTTGGTCCAGGAACTCATGACTAATAACAGATTTTCTCTCAGATTTCATGTCGCTCGAGCTTCAGGACGGATATCCGGTACTCATGGTGGACTACGGAACTGGAACTGTAAGAGGAGAGCTGAAAGCTGTCAAACTCAATGATGGACAGAAGCATCGCATCGAAGTCATTTGGAGCACAACTGTGAGTTTTCATTTTACCACTAGGCTCACTCATTCTTGTGTACTGCTAGGCAGCATGAAGTTCTTTTTATCCAGTAGAAAGGTTCTCCACTATAAGTACTCTGTAAAGCAAAATGTAACGTGGAATTTCCGTATAAGCAAGCAAACTAAAAGTAAGCATTTTCAATGCTGATCCATTGCCTTGAGAAGCCAGCATTAATCAGTTTGTCTCTTGTTTATTTTTTGTGTTTTAACCAGAAGTATTATATCAAATCTCCAGTTCCTATTTGAATGTAGCTTTTCCAATACTGTTCCAGTAGGTAATAGGTACACTAGGCCAAACAAAACATGAACGTTGACCAAATTTGAATGACTGCTGGTCATGTCCCATAACCAATCAAAGCTTGTTATTATCATTGAAATGCGAGGTCACCTACTAGAGTGAGACAATGAGATCGCGTAGACTACTTCTGATGGTGCGATCTTACATTTATCAGCCTATCAGATTTATTGAACGTTCAAGTTTTGTTTGGCCAAGTGTACCTACCGACATGTTTTATTTCTTATTTGGAATTACTGATAGCTAATATGTTTTGATTGTGCAGGGCATTGAGATGAAAGTAGACTCATGTCAGAAGAGCGACTGCTTTATACTCAAGACTCCGGAAGGCGTCAACAAGTTCCTCAACGTCAATGGACCACTGCAAATTGGAGGAACAGCTCTTGATCTTACTCAACTGGCTAATCAAATGGATTGGAAGTTTAAGCCAACAAATGAAGGTTTTGTAGGCTGCATACGAAACCTCACATACAACAATAAGGTAATAATAAGGCACTGATACCTAATGTACCTAATGAATATTTTGATTTTGATTTTGATTCCTCTGTTCAGGATTTATTATGTGTTTGTTAGTAATTAGTATTAGTAATTCGATTAATTAGTATCAATATCATGATAGATTGTTTCTTCCGATTGTGTATTTTATTTGTTATATTATGTTAATGTTATTATTTACCAATTTATATTTTTGTGTATAATACCACGGACAAACACCTCCTAGGTGTTTCGTGGTCTAGTGACTGTATACAGTGTATTATTTATGTGTGTTTCTAAAAAAAAAAAAAAAAAATAAAAAAAAAAAAAAAATAATAATAATTTGCATGTATTTCCAAATGTTATATTTCTTAGTACCTAGCAGAATATAACTCTTGGTGTTTTTGTGCAGACTTACAACCTGGGTATGCCAAGCGACTCTCGAAACGCAGATCCTGGCTGCAGTGTTGGAATCGCAAGAGCTGTCTCGTTCGGAATCGATACCAACTTCCTGGTCGCCATCCTAGTCTGCGTTGCCATCTTACTGAGTGAGTGATTGATTACAAACGGAGTTAGTTCGTAAAGTACTGGCAGAGAAAATGTATTCCATATTCATTATTTTATTGAGATTTTAATTTTTAATTGTTTTTCATCATTCTTCTTTTACATGTAGATTTTGTACCTGCAATCTTTCTAGATGATTCAAGATTCAAAGTTTATTTATTTTTCATGTTTTTTATTCTAAAGAGATTTATTTAATCTATTTCACACTAGCATACCTACCTACTTATGAAATGATTTTGCATAAAATGTACCGATCTGTACCGATCTGACAGATGGCGTCCGTATGAAAGAGTCTATTGTGTTAGCACTATTTTACTGTTCATTTCAAAGTTATTCTTTATCTAGCCAGCTAAACGGCTACTTTTGTGTGAATTAACATAATATTCTGTGAGTTAAAGTAATTTGATTAGTGTTTACTGTACTCTACCCTACTTTTTAAGTGAAATAAATTTACCATGTGGAATCCAGCTCATTCTGAAGAGCAAAAGGCCGTAACACCGCCGAAAAAGGAGGTGGGTAAACTTCAAAGTAAACTAGAAACTCATATAATTTACCTAGAAGATTTACTCAACAAAGCAAAAGAAGAACTAACTGAAATACGATCATTAATCAAGAAACAAGATGAAAATAACAATCAACATAACCAAACAAAAATTAGTTCATTCAAAGAACCCCAGATGGAGGCAACAAATCGAGAAAGATTCCAAAGTAAAGATTCACACCACAAGGTAGCAGCACCGCTCAGAGAAGATGGCAGCCGCAGTACAGAATTTCACCACAAGAGTGCAGCACCGTTCTCAGACAGAGTTATCAAGATGACTGATCAACTTAGCCAGAAACCAGAAAATGTAATCACAATTCATTATGCTGATCTTTTCACTGCACCTTCAAATATTCCATTTATTCACTCCATATCAAAAGACTGCAAGATGTCTCAAGGTGTTGCAGCACAGATCGTAAAAAACTATGGAGATAAGTGTGAGATTGCAAACCAGAATAAGGAAGTAGGTCAGCTGGCAACCACAAACCATAATGGCAGGCTTATCATCCATCTAATAACTAAAGAAACATACTATCATAAACCTGCATTTCAAGATATTGCAATCTCAATTAAAAACCTTAGAAAATACTGCCTCACACACAACATCACTTCAATAGCAATGCCACAGATAGGATGTGGTCTGGATGAGCACAAGTGGCCAGATATTAGAAACCTGATTCATAACACCTTCTCCAAGACCGGCATAAATGTAAATGTCTACATATACAACACAAACCCAGATGTGACTCCGAGGAGTGGAAGATCTGACATACCCGCACGGTCCCTGCACATACCTACACGCAACAACGAACAACAACATGACATAACATCCATCCAGACTGAACCCGAGCCACGCACCAACACCAAGGCCCCTAAATCAGGAAACAAAATACTGCTCATCGGAGACAGCCATGTCAGAGATTGTGCGTGGAGAATAGAAGAAAGGATGTGGAATACAACAGTGGAATGCATAATGAAGCCTGGTGCCCCAGCTTATGAAGTAACATCTATCCTGGACCAAGCAATGTCATCAACATCAACATCCGGACTACGGCCAGACATGGTGATCGTAGCTTGTGGAACCAATGACGTAACTAACCACTTCACAGAAAAGGATGCAAAATCACTCATCACCACCCTAAGAAGAGCAATAATAAAGAGCAACACTCACCAAGTCCAAACCATGCTTTTAGAATTACCATACCGCCATGACAAGCCATGGCTAAACAGAATAATCAGTAAAGTAAACAAAAAAATTAATAACATCAAAAAAGAATTCCCTCTCATCACAGTAACAGAAACAAAAAATCTACACCGCACAGGCTACACAAAACACTGTCTCCACCTCAACCCAAGTGGTAAGAACCAGCTATGTCAAAACATCGCAACAGAAGCCACAGCAGCCCTCTCCCGACTGCAGGAAACAATCCATCCAACATCGAGTCCGGAAATGACCAACTGTTCACTAGGCATCGACGACCTACTATCCTGCGACTTGGGACATCAAACACCGAGTCCGATGGACATGCCCGAGACTGTGAACAACTGTTCACTAGACATGCCCGGGACCGAGACGACGCAGACGCTGCTGTCAGGGGCCTGGAGAAAGCAAAAGCCGCTGTCCGGGACCGAGACGACGCTGACGTTGCTGGCAGGAGCCGGGAAGAAGCAGACGCCGCTGTCCGAGACCGAGAGGAAGCAGACGCTGCTGTCCGGGACCGAGACGACGCAGACGCTGCTGTCAGGGGCCTGGAGGAAGCAAACACCGCTGTCCGGGACCGAGACGACGCAGACGCTGCTGGCTGGAGCCGGGAGGAAGCAGACGCCGCTGTCCGGGACAGAGACGACGCAGACGCTGCTGGCAGGAGCCGGGAGGAAGCAGACGCCGCTGTCCGAGACCGGGAGGAATCAGACGCTGCTGTCCGGGACCGAGACGACGCAGACGCTGCTGTCAGGGGCCTGGAGGAAGCAAACACCGCTGTCCGGGACCGAGACGACGCAGACGCTGCTGGCAGGAGCCGGGAGGAAGCAGACGCCGCTGTCCGGGACCGAGACGACGCAGACGCTGCTGGCAGGAGCCGGGAGGAAGCAGACGCCGCTGTCCGAGACCGGGAGGAATCAGACGCTGCTGTCCGGGACCGAGACGACGCAGACGCTGCTGGCAGGGACCGGGAGGAAGCAGACGCCGCAGTCCGAGACCGGGAGGAAGCAAACACCGCTGTCCGGGACCGAGACGACGCAGACGCTGCTGGCAGGGACCGGGAGGAAGCAGACGCCGCAGTCCGAGACCGGGAGGAAGCAGACGCGGCTGTCCGGGTCCGAGACGACGCAGACGGTGCTGTCAGGGACCGGGAGGAAGCAGACGCCGCTGTCCGAGGACGGGAGGAAGCAGACACCGCGGTCCGGGTCCGAGAAAGCCCAGGGAGCAATTAAGAAGACAATGAAGACCACTGAGAAGAGAACTAGTATACGTACACAAAAACCCAAAATCCTAAAATCTTATTGACTAGACTCTCTCAAACCGCTAAACATAATTCACCAAAACATACAAGGCCTCCGTAACTCAATACCTAACCTAGAAATATTCTTAGAAGAGCAACATAAAATTAATAAGACAGTAGATATACTCTGCCTTTCTGAGCATTGGCTAAAAAAAAACGAAATAACTCAACTTCACATTGAAAACCTGAACCTAATTGACTCATATAGCAGAACCAAAAAAATACATGGAGGGGTAGCAATTTATGTAAGTAATAACTGGGCTAAAAATGTGAAACAAAGGAAAGATATAAGTAAATTTAGCACAGAACAAGAACTAGAAATATCAGCAATTGAACTCTCCTCACAGGAAACCAAAACGAGAGGAGTCATAGTAATGTATATATACAGAACACCAGCAGGGAAAATTGACAATTTTGTAAAATCATTAGATTCAATAATCCAATCCCTTTCCAAGGAAGGTAAAAGCATTATTATACTAGGAGACTTTAATATTGATTTTTCTAAAACCTCAAAAGCCCAAACAGCCTTAACAAACATTATGGCAACACATAATATAGCTTTCACTATAAATGAACCTACCAGAATTGACCCCTTCCACCTAACAGCTTCAACCATCGATAATATAGCAACGAACTTTCACAAAAGCATCTTTGAAACAGCGGTAATTAAAAGCAATCTCTCGGACCACTATGCTCAATCAATTACTCTGAAATTACAGCGCAATCAACACCCCAAACAAAATCGCACTATCCTTAAGCGACAATTTAATGAAGGAAACTTAAACCAATTTATTATGAAACTAGATCAGGAAAATTGGAATGAAGTATACAACACAGCGAATGCAGAGGAACAATTCAATAATTTTGAAACTAGATTTATAGATTATTTTCAAACCAGCTTCCCTGAAAAGAAAGTATCAGTTCAAAATAGATTCAAAAAACAATCCTGGTTTTCAATGGGTATAAAGAATTCCTGTAACAACCTACAATGCCTATATCTACTAACTCTGCAGTATCCAAAATCATTCATTACAAACTACTACAAAAATTATAAAAAGGTATACAAGAGAGTAATAGAAGCGGCAAAAAAACAGGATATAAACAAAAAAATTAGAGATAGCAAGGACAAATCAAAGAAAGTCTGGGAAATAATAAAAAAACACACTAACAACAAAATGAATTTACAAACAAAGAAAAATATAACAACTGTAGTCAACAACGTAAAAATATCAGACCAACAACTTATCTCAAACATATTCAACCACGAGCTAACCACGATGGCAGAAAAAATCACTCGCTCATTGACAGCAAATAGTACGAGCACATTTCACGAATACCTAAACAAGACTCCAGAATCACCTATAAATTCCTTCTACCTATTCCCAACTCATGAACTGGAAATAGAGCAAATAGTAAATAAATTTCAAACAAAAAATTCTAGCGGAATAGACGACATTCCAATATCGCTGATCAAAAAATGTATTCAAAAAATCAAAACTCCACTTGCATTCATTTTCAATGAGTGCATAAATCAAGGAGTGTTCCCAAAGAAACTAAAAATCGCGAAAATAATTCCAATCCACAAGAAAGGAGACAGAGGGGAAATCTCTAACTATAGACCCATTTCTCTGCTCCCTGCCTTGTCCAAGATATTTGAAAAAATAATACATAAAAGACTGTCCTTATACCTTGAATCTGAATCATTACTTTCACCTAATCAAAATGGCTTCAGAAAAAGCAAGTCGACATCTCACACAATCGATAACGTAATAACTAAAATCACGAGAGAGTTAGAAAATAAAATGCAAGTATTAGGAATATTCTGTGATCTGTCGAAAGCCTTCGACTGCATAAATCACGGAATACTCTTTGATAAACTGCATCACTATGGAATTAGAGGAAAGTCCCATGAACTAATAAAATCATATCTAGAGAATCGAAGCCAAATTGTCCAAATTCAATCAACTAATACAAAGGGGGATGAGATAAAATATCTATCCGAACCGAAGCCAGTAACATGTGGTGTCCCCCAGGGATCCATATTAGGCCCACTATTGTTCACTATATTCATCAATATATTCATCAATATATACCATACAATATAGAAAATTCAGAGCTATTTGCTGATGACACGAGCCTAGTTATAAGCGAAAAAACCCTTGAGACTCTCCAACTTAAAGCCGAAACTGAACTCGCAAAAATACAAGGATGGTTCAATGCTAATAAACTGATCTTAAATTCCAATAAAACTAACTTTATCCACTTTAATAGCATCAAGAACTTTAACCTTAAAACATATCCGGGAAGCTCAACAGAAACAGAAATAAAAATCATACGTAATCTAGCAGAAAACACAGAAATACAAAAAGTACAAATTATTAAATTCCTAGGTATAACAATGGATGCATCTCTCAATTGGAACTGGCACTGCGATATACTAGCCAAAAAGCTAAGCTCTGCCTGCTTCTCCTTGAAAACAATAAAAAAATTAACGAACATAAAAACAGCAAAGCTCGCCTATTATGCCAACTTTGAATCTCACATAAGGTATGGTATTGAGTTCTGGGGAGGATCTTCAGCTCTGAACCTCAATAAAATCTTTAAACTACAAAAAAGAGCGATTAGAATATTATTGGGCCTAGTTAAAAATCGAATGGACGACGGGTCCTTCACTAAACCTCACTGTAAACCTCACTTTATCAAACACAAAATAATGACATTATACAGCCTATTTATTTTTCGATCTTCAATCAACACTTACTTAAATGATAATAAACAATCCCAAAATTGTAACATCCACACACATGATACCAGATAATCACAACAGGTCCATGTTCAATACAAAAGAACAAAACAAATACAACAAAACTCAGCATACATACATTCGAAAATATACAACAAAATTCCAAATAGAATTAAAAAAGCCAAAGACATCAATCAGTTCAAAAATTCTCTTAAAACACTCCTCTCAAAAGCAGCATATTACTCACTCGAAGAGTTTCTTGATGATAAGAACATTAATTAGTTAGTTACTTAGGTAATTAGTTTTGACTAAAATATTAGTAGGTATTCGAAATATACTTATAGTTCATAATTATAATAATTATAATAACTATAAGTTTAATATTAATCTTCACTTGGAATTCCTCAATAATGTCAAATGCCAACTGTAATATTACTTATAAATACCTACATATTTTAAATTTTAATACTCTACTTTAAGAATACTTTCCTAAATACCCTAACATATGGGGGCCTCATTATTGAGTCTCTCAAGGGTCAATACATTGTAATATGTACTATTGTAATGTGAAAAGGAAATAAAACTATGAAAACTATGAAACTATAGATAAAAGAAGCTGTGATATAATTTGATTGTATTAAATATGTTGTCTCCTTTTGTTCTAGTCCTGTTGCTGGCTGTCGTGGTCCACCGGCGTAAAACCGACGACATGTACAAGGACATGGACGACATCCGAGAAAATATCATCACATACGAGGATGAAGGCGGCGGAGAGATTGACGCTGGTTTCGACATGAACGTGCTGCGCATGTATGACAGCGACGGCCAGCCGATGCTAGGCAAAGCACCGTACAAGGATAACTTACAAGGAGGTGAGTCTATAGATTTGATGCATATTTGCATCTTACTTAGACTTTATTAGAATAAATTATCTGACTTTCATAATCAGTCATAATTAACAAAGTCGTAAGAAAAACGGAAATATAGATAAAAGTCATTTAATTGAGTGTCCGAAGCCGAGATGCAAATTTAACCTTAGTCTTCAAGTGACGTGGACCGAATATGACACATATTTTTTTTTTGGCAGGAGCTGATGAAGTTCCCGATATTTGCGGCTTCTTGGACGGCAAGAAACAAGTGTGCGACGCTGACCCCGAAACAAACCCCTTCGACGATGTCCGTCATTACGCCTACGAAGGTGACGGCAACACCAGTGGCTCGCTCTCGTCGCTCGCCAGCGGCACCGATGAGGGCGACCTCAACTTCGACTACTTGTCAGACTTCGGTCCGCGGTTCCGGAAGTTGGCGGACATGTACGGCGAAGATCCTAGCGACGAAGAGGAGAACTTTAACAATCCAGCCTCGGAGTCGTGGTGTTGAGGACGGTGCTACGCTTGCACGGCTGATCTCATGACTAGCAATGCTGACATACAGGGTAACCCATATATGCGATAGTAAGCAGTGGGCCAGTCGTACAGTGACAATTTCACCAAACTGCATTCATCGAACAACTATTATGTTGAATGAAAGTTAGAAAATAGCAACAATTATTTACATTCCATTATTATGAACTGACTATAATCATTTATACTTGCTGAAATTTCCAAAATGCATAATAGAAATTATTTTCTTGGTTTCCAAAGAGTAAATTAAATTCAAATAATTTTATATAATAATTTTATTATGCAAGAGATTAGCTTTTTATTTTGACTGAAGGATTTTTGACTTCTGGATATTATGTGTGTTCGGTATAAAATCCAGCTGCAACTCGCCCACTGCTGATTATAGAAGTATTGCTCATCGATATTTCCACTTTTCCACGTTCAGCAACTTGGATGGTTGGTTCTATTTTCCCGACGGACTTCTCTTTAACAGCCAATCGCATGACTCGTAACTTGCTTACTCTCGTGTTATTGGCTGTCTATTCAAGTCCGTTATCAACAGTGCCAACCAACCACCATTTTATAATTCTAGTTAAACAATTCTCGAAAGCTATGAGAAGACTGCCATATATCATGTCGCTAAAACCAATCATGATAGGAACTCGTTTAGAGATTGCGATTGAATCCCGAAAATTTGTGTCGACGTGCGTCATGTGCCAAATGATGTCGGCGAAATGTTGGACTCTGTACAAAAGTTGGGACAAAACGCACATTACAGAGTTTTGACGTATGTATCTAGTGAGTCAGTGTTTGTTTCATGAATCGTTGTTTCTTGTACTTAATTAATCGGAGCGATGATGTCCTACCAAAGAGACACTCAATTCGTTGACTTGTTTCGATCACTCGAACTGAGTTCACGTGACGACACGGACCAAGCATCCACGTGATTATTCGTAAACATAAGTATATTGTTCTTGTTGAATGATTAGATGCGAGTGTTTTATAAGAAATTCTGATATAGAAGTGCAAAAGTGTGCTTGAATTTATTACCTGAGGCTTGGCTACATTCCGCATCATCGAAATAGATACACTGTGTAATACTAAATAGTATAATATTGTCCAGTGGATACCTACCTACTGTGTTTGGTAAATTAGATTTAAGGCTACTACCTACCATGTTGTTAATCGGGCATTTTCAATAAATACGTATTGTACCATATTTCAGTAATGGCTTAGCAATGTGAGTTCAGAGTTGTCTAACAAATCAATCGGATCGTTTTGGCCGACAAAATGTAACTCTGCCGCGTGCCTTGAGTTGTGTTGTAGGCGGATCGACCCGGGCTCGGCTAGTCAAGTGGCGAGCTTCACATACTTGTTTGTTTGCTGTTTCCTTGTCAATGTGAGTGGCCTAAAGCAAAAGCAGGATGGAATAAAACATTGGTGCTGTGAAATTAAATGTAATTCTTTATTTTATAACTTAAAAGTGGTACATTAATATTATGCAGCGGTCGGAAATTAACTTATTTTTGTTGTTTTGTATATGCCTGGCACTGGCCGTTACATATCGCCAACACTGCCAAATTTGTATATGTATTGTATTGCAAAGACAATGTTTTATAATTTAATTATATTGTGTAATATATTTACAAAATTCAATTACAGCACAAATAATTGTTACATGGTGCACATACATTTTTATTTCTACATTCCGATGTATTATCTATTCTTTTCTTAACATAGCAAGTACTTTAGATAACTGCCTACCGAAACCTAGTTGTAATGTGACTTTACTTTTATGGGGCCAAACATCAAAACATGAAAGCAAGATCTCAAAGAGTTTTTGTGCAAAAGTAAGGATCAACTAATTGCTTAAATGATGTTTGTTTTAATTCAACAGGTACCTCCTTTTAAGAAGTATTTCCACATTTTATTGTTTAAATTTTGTATGTATAGATTTAGTGATACTGATAGTAAACGATCGTTCTAGCTCTGCGGACTAAGTGTGTGTTACTGTGAATGATGTACTACAGTACACAAACTATGAGAATTTTAGAATAAATACATGACGAGAATATTTCACATTTGTGTACTGGAATTTTATTGCCTATTCCAAGTTCCTAGTCAGACAAAGCCTCGAATTCGTCCATGGTTGTGGGCATTGAGCTAATTGCTTTCTTTGTACAAGGAAATTTAGTTGACTCGGAACCAACGTCATATGAATGATCGGAGGCTGATACTTACAAGGTCAACTTATATTCATAGGGCACTGTAAAGTAATGCGTTTCTTTAACTTGGGTACTGGTGCATTGGGATTGACACCTGCATAGAAACATTTGAGCAAGTTCATAGCTAGTTCCTGACAGCAGCCACCGACAATATTGACTTGGCTGCCTCCAGTCAGAGCCTTGACGTCAAGTACCGATCCACAACCACCGAATCTGTCATTGGCACAGCCATAAGTCACGCTAGCTACTCCTAGTGAGTTTAAAGCCGCTGCACACATTATACACGGCTCCACACTGACCACAACGTGAGTACCGTTTAGAACAGACGTAAGATCGTTACAAGTCTCCTTACACCATTCAATGGTACAGTCCACACAGTTCATCTCGGCATGCCGAGTAGCATTGCGAGTCTCGTTGACGGAGTTGCGGCCCTCGGCAATAATTCGGTCCGAGTATATGAAGACGCAGCCAACGGGAACCTCGCCTGCTTCAAGAGCTTCCGTCGCCAGTTCCAGCGCCCTAGTCATCCACTGCTCCATCTTGCACAAGCAAATAATTATATAGAATAGAAAAATGGAAGGGGAAATAAAAGTAATTTTTTTTTTAACAATCACACAATACAATTATACAATAAAAAGTAAACTGTAGCCCCACAAAGCCAAAAAATGGCTTGACTGCGGGGCAGATACATAAATTATAATAATAACACGGGAAAGGGCAAAAAAAGAATTTATCAGAAATGCTTCTCAGATGATAGGTATTTTAAGTTAAACAGGGACACTAGTTCCATCAGTTAGGAAATTGTGGACTGACACCTCCCTTCCCAGCATTTGCCTGGCAACTAAGGGATACCCCTTGAAAGAAACTCACTCGGGAAGGACGGCCACGGGAATCGAGCCCCGGACCTTTGGAATACAAGTTCAGAGCGCTATCTCTGAGCCAAACCTGTTCCGTTGATGAGAAGTTAAATGAGCAAGTGCACCACAAATCTGTATTGACCAAGTAAAAGTAAAAAGCAAAGCGCAGATGAAGAGCAGGTCTCTCACTGGCCGACAGCTGTCAGTCACATTATCGAAAAGCGGAAAGTCAAGTTGATATGCCTTGTGTTTTACATACTACCAACCAACCAACGATGCTTTCACTGAGAAAGAAGAAAGACGGTAATAACTAATAATTGCAAAAATTAATGTACTGAACTTAACCTCAACACAAAGACGTGTGTTAAGGTACCTACCTACCTACCAGTACCTCTGTATTTACTATCAGTGGTTGCGAACGAATTCCGAAACGCACTACCTAGTATTACCTTACTTACCTCATTATCTTTTGTAAACAGAGTAATAATTATATTATTTTGAAGCCACTGTTAAAAAGTATTATTGTAAATAGGTAGGTAGCAAGCTGCAAATCTACTACTCTACTACGTCACGTCTTGATGACCAAAGAGCTTTGATGACAACAACCGACAACAACGTCCTCTACACACAGCAACAGCTGATTCGCAACTTTGTTCGCAACAAACGTCACTGAACATTCTTCTCTAGGTTATGTACGTACCTCTAGATAAGATTTTAGATATGTAATTGCATTTATTTCTTGCTATAAATCGCACTGCTTGAAGCTATTTACAAGATGGTTCTGCCCTGCAATTAATGTTCAAACCAAGTCAACGTCAACAACTGAAAATGGATCGGATTTTCAATAGAGTCTCTACTGTACTGCAGAATGCTGTGGATGCTGTAAGTCATTTAACACAATCACAATAGTCAATAACACCAATTTAACACCCTCGAGCAGCTGGAAAGAAGTTGCAAAAAGAAGTTGCATCTGATCCGTAGATATTTGCGGATGTCAAGTCTTCTCTTGGAGAAACAAGTGTTGTCGTTTCAAATAGGATATTGTTCAATATTTCTATTTCAATTCTAGGTAGGGCTACCTACCTAGGTACTCTTACATGGCCATGATAAATATATAGGTATTTTACCATGCCTATTAGGTTTTATTATTATTATATTTCTATACAACATTTAGACTCTACACTCATACAATGCTGTGTATCTTTGATCTGCACGTGTTCAAAGGTGCGTGTTCAAGATTCTGTGTTACCTACCTTGGATATCAGGACCCCGATTATTGTATTTAGTTAATCAGCCCGAATAGCCACTATCGTTTGCATCACAGCTGTCTGTATAGTCGTCAGTTCGTCCCTCCCTCCTCCTGGTAGCTGCCTGTCGTCTGAGTAGTTCCTCACTTGCCGTCCCGGGATGGGGCCGCCACCGCTCTTGGTTATTCAAATGCGTGACGGTAGTGACCCCATCGCGGGTGGCAGGTTTGGAACTACAATTTCTACTCGGACGACTGGCAGCTACCAGGAGGAGGAGGAACGAACGACGAGTATACAGACGGCTGTGGTTTGCATTAACATCACCTTTAGTACAGTCCCTCACGCGACCTTCATGTACTGTGAGTGAGAGCTCATATTTTCATTTCATTTATTTTTCACTAGGTAGCGTCTATGTCACGCAAGCCCCTTTCTGACATAACAAACACCAATTATTCGGACAGTACAGTTGTTGCTGAAATCAAAACATTTCCATTAGAGAAATTAACGTTTGTTCAATTTTTTGGGGGTTAGAGGCAGTAAACCAGGTTTAGAGGCCCCTAAACCAGGTTTACCGCCCCCTAAACCAGGTTTACCGCCTCTAACCCGGGCGAATAGTAGTACCTACCTAACTTATTCTAACTGATGGTCCCAAAATTATAAATATCAAACTTTAGGTATTGGTCTCAATAACTGTGCATAAATAAATAAATAAATAGATATAATAGGAACCTACCCACCTACCCACCTACCCAGCTTTAAAAGTTTATTTTCTCAATTTGTATGAAATTGAAATCATAGACTTATTTTGGTCTTCATGGGTCAGTTGCAAAATGTTGGTTTGATTGGTTACCTAATGCTTTCTCTCAGTCTTTCTCTTCTTAAGAACCATTTCATAAAGCTCTCCGAATTTAATTTTATCTCCATTTATCAGCTTGCACCTCCAGTACCACTGCTTGAAGATTTCATCTACCACTGGAAAATGTTGATGAAGTTCTACACGAACCAGAAGAACACCGGCATCGCTAAAACGTCCATCGAGGGCACAAACATTCCAGGCCACTTGGATCAACTGCTGAAGCTTCTGCTTGAAGAGGAATCCAATATGCAAGGGGAGGCTGGTCCTTGTCTGGAGTATTTCTTACACCACCATCTACTAGACTTGTTGGCAACACTTGCCTGCACTGATTGTCCGCCAGGAATGAAGCACTACACACTCGTTTTTGTTCAGCGACTCATCACGCAGACAAAGCAGCCGATTCTGCCTCACGTTGGCATCTACAAACCATTGCAGGCAAGTTAGGCACTAAAACAGAAGGTCTTCAAAATTCCACCCAACACTTTGGAATTGGAACAAGATAATTGAATTTTTGTTGGTATGTCTAGATAGGTACCCTTGGCACAACTAAAATTGATTGTTAAATAAATATGATTGACTGAAAAATGTTAGATAGCACCATCGAAAGTCAGTCCAAGCGATCTCCTTGTCTCACTACAGTATAGTGGAGTTTTTCTCTCTATACCTATATCGGCAAACGCGGTATCCAGTCAAAGGCCATTCATCCATTGTCAATGGCTCAAAAACATGACACTTTCTAACAAGCTACAGATTCGGCTACATGCCGTCATTTATGATCTCCAAATCCCAACCCTCCCCTGTTGTCAAATATGGTCAAATGTTTCTTAAAATATGGAAAGAGGTAGGACATTTTTCTAAACCTCTCAAATGTGTGGTATTTGGCATCAATGCACAGTTGTAAAAATCGCCCTCCCTGCCCCTGACTTGATACCTGGCTCATCTCTATAAATTTACAACCTTCCAAAACAAACCCTTGTTCCTAGTCAAGCTCCATTGTGCAAATTCTGAGTGGAAATCAATGGAAACTTTCAAATAGGTATAGAGAGAAAAACTCAACTATACCTTACGTCACATTTCAATGATAATATCAAGCTTTATTGGTATGAAAAATGATCAGCAGTCACTCAAATTTGTTCACCGATCAATTTTTGTTGTGCTGATTGTACCTATCTCTAGGTAATTTTGTAATTTTTCAGATCTTGAAAAATACACATTGGTGTCCACACAGGCATGATTTTGTATCAATTTTTTGTATGAACGTACTTCATTGATCATTTTTTGGGTTTTAAAAATATTTTTGTAGTAATTGATGTCAGGTGTACATTAATGTGTTTACAGCGTCTGATTGGTTTGTGCAACGGCATGAAGGCGTCTCCAACCGAGCAGACGGAGATCCACTTCCTCTGCTCGCTGTGTGGCCTCGTTTGCCGAGACCCGCACCTCACACATGTGTTCAACTCCTCTCCTCCGGCTGATGTCTCCACCACGGAGCCCGCTTCATCTAGTCAAGATGCTGAGGCTCAAGCGGACAAGTTTCCGCTGCTTGATGCACTGCTTAGCTTTCTCACAAGTGCAGTGAGTTGAATATAGTTCTTAACATTTTATTTTTGCATTATTCACTACGTTGTAACAAACCTAATGACGTGTGTGAATGCTATTTTTGAAGGTACTCTGCTCCTTCAACTGATGAGTTTGAAATATTATGTTGTCAAGGTTACAGCTCCCTTGTCAAAGTACAGTTCTAATGAGGGAATGCCCGAAGGGTCCATAACATTACCCTTTGACATTTGTCACAGCCTCATGCTTAATATAAATTGTGTCCGCAGGTGCGAGTTGATATTTTCGAATGTCAGTCCAAAACACCATAGACCGTCGTAGCTAATTATCTTATAAATGAAATCCAATGGACTAAGTACTGGCGCCGATAAATCTATAAATATTTTTGATTGTGAGGCAACAACAGAACAGGAGACAGATTGTGGAACTAATATTTCCAAGTGAGCAGGGCATCTAACCCGATCGTTTACGGGTTCGGGTTCGGGTTCGATCCCCTGCAAGTGAGCAACTGGGAAGTGTTTCTCTTTTGATATCTTGCCAGCCTAGCAATGAAACTAATTTTTGAATTTGAAACAAACAGGCTGAGGCATAAGAACACGTAATGGTTAAAAATGTATATTTGCTTTGCGCATCCGCTTAGGTGTGAAAAGGATTAGATTTTACTATATACAAATGTACTAACAGAATTTGGAATAATCATGCTTAAAGTTTGGTTATTCAAGTGTAGGTATATAAACTCATGCTTAGGAATGTTGGTGTACTTATAGGACAGTCGGGTGATGGTGAAAGCTTGCGAGGGTGTGATGGTGGTAGCTTCGTTACCGTCGGACGAGTTGGCACGCATTGTTGCGCAACGCTCAGATGTGTGCACCGTACTGGCTTCACGGCTGCATGCCACATTTCAGGCAATTCCCCCAGACGTTGACCCCAACGATCTCGATGACATCACCGTTAAGTGGGGGTGAGTCATGGTATTCAGTAACATTGTGCTTGGTATTAACTATGCATGCTTGTTTGGAACTGATTAAAATTATTTGCTTTATTTTGCATAATTAATTTTGTAGCAGTATATTTCATATACTGCTTTCATATAGTTACCTAATATCAAAGTTTATGTATCGTACAATCCTCAATGAATGGAGATTCTTAGCATTTTCTATAACACACAGTAGACCTACAATTTGGCCATAATTTAGAATATGTTCAACTGGAAACATCCCCTATTCAAGTTGACTAAATACTTTGCTGTAGCTACTTGGAGCAAAGTCTAGGTAGAAGTAGGAATTTTTCATATGTGTACTGCTACGGACATGTGAAATAAATCACATGATTACATTGACATTAATTGTTTGAATTATTGGTGCTCTGCTCAGTATGAGCAAGTAAGTAGGTATGCAAGTATTTGTGTATGTATGTACCAATGGTATTCCAGACTGGATGCACCGCTGTGGTCCGATGATACAAGCTTCCCAGGGTGTCGACCTGTTGCATTGTTCCTCGCTTGGCTCGATTACTGTGACCAGCTTGTCAGGGAGGCGCACCCAATCTTGGGCTCGGCACTGGCACTCACACTGCGCTTGCACTTCATGGAGGAGGTGTTGGGCACGGCACTTAATTCCCGCCATATCTTCAACAACCCGGTACACAGTGAATACAATCAAGCAGACATACAAGACCAGCCACAATCCTGTGCAGAGTTAGTACCAGTCAGTGAAGACCAACTACCAGTTAGTGAAGACCATCTATCTGTTAGTGAAGACCGACTACCAGACAGTGAAGACCGTCTACCAGTTAGTGAAGACCGACTACCAGTCAGTGAAGATCAGCTACCAGTTAGTGAAGAACAATATGAAGCAAGCGAAGCTGTGTGGGCAACGAATGAATATAATGCTAGGAATGAGGATAATTTGGTGTTGGTTACGGCGCTAGTGACAAAGTGTCTAAAGCAGACAACTGCACCTGCTCTTCTCACAGGTAAGTGACAAGTGTTCTGTTCACTATAAGAGTGAAATGTAGGTACTTGAGTCTTCTAGAAGAGTTATTCATGTTGTTTATTTTACTGCAGAGATGTTCAACTGGCTCGTTGGCGATGAGAGCAATGACAGTGAAATGTGTGAGCAACTCCTGGACAACTGTTGCCACGAGAGAGATGAAGTGGCCCTCGAGACCCTCAGGCTGTTCGAGGTAAGCATCTCAATCAGTCTCAACTATACTGACCAATGCAAAGAGTCGCTGAGACAACACTTCAACATTGTCCTCCAGGTGTTGTTGGACAAACATTCGAGTGCGGTGATGAACCGTCTGGTTCTGAACTACGTGAGCGGCCGGGGCTACTACGACGCAGCGGCTGGCTCCGATGTGATTGGATCATGGAGCGATGAGGAAGATCAGAGAGAGCGAATCAGAGGGCTGGACTTTTCTCCAGGATCCTCCCCCGTTAGCCGAACTCTTGCACCGAGCAATATTCACAAGATCATAAACAGGTTAGTTTGATGCTTGCAAAACTGCAATCAGCTTCATTATGCTTTTCAAGTGAAGTAGGGATGGAGCAGACTAAGTTTTTATTTCGATATTCAATGTCAGCTTAAACTAATCGTATTGTATTAAGTAAAGGTATGAGGCGTCAAATATATTGGCTACCCAACACCTGGGTGCCTATACTCGAATCGAAACCACATGCGAAATGTTCGACTAGGCGAAATCATGTGAAATCTTTTGTTTTACCAATGATAATTTAGCTGAATCCATTGTGCAGTGGCTCATTTCCGCATGGCGAACATTTTCAACTAACTCGAGAATAGGCACCCTGGGTTGAACTCATAAACTAAATTTGAATACATGGAAGATCTACAGTACCTATCAAATCATCAACATTTTTAAAACCACCTCTGCTCAGCAATGTATGGATTTGTGTTAATGTTTTGTTTTGCTGGCAGCTGGTTGTTCTTGGTACCGCAGCACTTGCGTTCATCCAGCGACCCCGAGGAGTCGGGCTACCAACAATACGTGCAAGACGCAGATCGGCAATACAGAGCGTGCATTGCCCGTAGCGGTCACAATGGCTGGCCTCTCGAGGCTGTCAGCCAATCAGGCAGACTCGCTGAGTCGGCTGGCCAACCAACCGACCAATCAGATGACTCGTGCAGCTCTGATTCTCGTCCAGAAGCAGATCATCCCCGGCAGTTTAATGAGGGGCCGTTTCTACAGACGCTGTTCGCCAGACTGCTCAGGCTACCTTACCAGGTGAGCAAGCACATAAATCAACCTAGGAGATGTAAATCTCCTATAGTTTGTCTTACTACCTACTTACAATTAAATTAATGCTCTTATTGGATGCTGTTTTAAAAATCATTAATCACTGGCTCTGAAGGAAACAAACTTACGTTTGTCTACAGTGTGTACTCATACTATTTTCTATCTTGGCTGTTCAGAAACATACCTATGTATCTTTTTCAGCCATACGAGATCAATCTGCAGCTGACTGGGCTGGTCTCTCGCCTGGCCATGTTGCCACATGGTTGTCTGCATGAGTACCTGTTGAACCCAGCATTGCCAGTTGTCGACGGCACCGTGACGCTGTTCGCCACGCTGGAGGCTGTCGTCGGAGAGCTGGCAACGCAGGTCCCGCAGATAGAAGGCCATCGGCAGATGCTCAGGGTCACCAGGCAGAAGCTGCTGGGAGATGATCCAGTCACAGACATTCAGTAAGCAACTCATGTGGGCAGGTGTTGTTGACATAACATTTCACAACTGTACTTATGTACATAGACAAACTATGGTCTTCTACTACATAGTAACCCATCATATTTGTCTTCACTTTGTTTGATTTTTCAAGTAGTAAAGTTATAGGTATTACGTAAACAATCTTTGAACACCTAATTTTCCTAATAGGTGCCTATCTTATTCGACACTCACGCCAACTAGTGTCAAAAATTAACATCTTGAGGTAACAGTGCAACTCTAGTGCACTTTCATGGCAATCGTAACGAGTTCAGTAAAAGTTATAACTACATCGCAAAATATAGAAATATATGCGGACCTCAGTGTCTACAATCTAATACAATCAGCATATTTCAGTACAGCACAATTCATAAATTTTCTTGCAAAAACTAGATATTTATTCACCAAAAGCAGTATTGACAGATTGCATTTGTTTTGATCTTGGCCTTCTGAACGAGACATCAAGAAGACTGGTGCACCGTTTTCTTCAGCTATCATATTTTACTAGCGCTATCTCTTGGTACTTTTAAATTGAATTTACATTAGAGGAAGAAGCTATGAGGGATAGGGCTGTACGAGTTTGTTATTTTAAGGTCGGGTCAAGTTCGAGTTTGAGTCGGGAGGTGAATTGGATTTTTTCAGTTTGGGTAATTTTCAGCATTGTGTTCATTGTTCAGTGTTTACCTAGTAGTGCTACGAGGTTATAAAATAAGTATTGGACCATCACAAGATGAATTGTAAAATTTACATTAATTCATACTCATCATTCATATTCATATTCATTACATCATCTTTATTACCTAGTCTTTTCTTTTCATTGTACGGCTGCTAATTCATATAATTTTTTTAGTATAGGATACCTATAGGATAGTTCTGAACTCGAACTCGAACTCGAAATTCCGAGTACCCCCCAAATACAAGGGAAGTTTTGGTGGGATTTAATATCATAAAACGGAAATGTTAAAAAGATAAAAAATAAATATTTTTTAAAGAATATAACAAATGTATTAGATGAATTAAAATGTTACTAAAGCCTGAATTACACAGTTCAAGTTTCCTTGAAGGGGTTGAATTCAACCCTTGATTTCAAGGAAACATGAAAGAGAATTTAGACGAGTTAATGTTTATTGTTGATTGAAATTGCGGTGAAATTAACAATTGGTTGAAGTATTTCAAGACTTGAAGGAAAATAGGACATGTTCTATTTGAAAAGGCTGAAGATATGTCTTGAATTCAAGACTTGGAAACGTGTTAAATGCTCCAATGTTTTCATTTAGACGATCCAAGTCTTGAATTCAACCCCCTTGAAAGGGTTGAATTCAAGGAAACTTGAATCGTGTAATTCAGCCTTAAGGAGCTGTGCACACCTTAATATATTACTCTGGCCTAATTGTGAGGTCCTTGTCTTTGTTGCTTGCTCCTGCATATTGCACCTTGCTTTCACATCATGGGCAGGGTCAGTGATGGTTTTGAATGAGAATCTATCTAGTCCAACTCAATGCCTTGTCTTGTTCTGTAGAGAGGAAAGCAACGGATTGTTAGAGAGCTTGATCGTGCTGGAGGAGTTCTGCAAGGAGTTGGCGGCCATTGCTTTCGTCAAATATCACCATTCATCGTGACAGCGGGACCGGCTGCAAGAACTCCTGCGCCACTTGAACCTTCGTCGACCCAAACCCAGACCCAGGGTCCGTGTCGTACAACACTCCGCCCAAGGTCCGTAGAGAGCAAAACTTTAGTTCGAAGAATGTCATTTACTTGGCGAATCATTTACCTGGTTTCCTTTCTTCCATTTATGCTTCTGATAGTTCAAATTTACTTTCTTGCTACACCACTTACTGTTGCTTTATTTCTATTATTTTTCTTTTTTCCTGAGTTCTTGCCTAGTTCTCCCATGTTTCTAGTTCTTTATATACAATCCCCATAAAAAACACTCCAAGTAAATATACCAGCCAAGTTTCGTCAACTTAAAAAAAAAAAGAGAAATCTGAAAATTTTACACTTAAAAATACAGTAAACCCTCGTTAATTCGAATTCAAAGGGACCCAAAAAATCCCAGTTCGAATTAAAAAAGTTCGAAATATAAAAAAAATTTTTTTTTTTTTTTTTTTTTTTTTTTTTTTAGTACTTAGTTACTTACCTATTGATTTGATATAACGCGACGTTGATTCATTTTTTTTTGCCTTCAAAAGTTAACTCGCACTATATACGGGCCAAATGCTTTCAAAATGTTGAATGAAGTTTGAATATTCCCGCCTAAAGTGTTCCAGGGTAGGCTAACCTGTATACTAAAGAGACTAGACCTACACTTCCCCCACCCCAACACAACAGAGAGCAGTTTGACTACTCTCTTTGTGACGTGACGCCATTGGAAACATTGGAAATGTGTAGTTTGAGTTTTTTTTTCGAAGTTTGTTCGCGATTATTTTGTCAATCCTTTTGCAAAGTTCGAATTAAAACAACTGTATGCAAGTTATAACATGGGCTGGGACCAAAATTCAGTTCGAATTTCGAAATAACCTAAAATTCGATTTATCAAAATTATTTAACATTGTAAAGCCTATACTGAACACTGGGACCATCCACCTAGTTCGAATTTACCCCTAAATTCGAATTATTGAAGTTCGAAATAATGAGGGTTTACGTAGTGATTTTAAAAAGGGCCAAGTCAAAACTTTATTTTAAAAATAAAGAGATACTAGGTACTTGGTGCATCATGTAATTGTATTATATAAATAGAACAGGGTAGTTATTCTATAACTTTAAAATTCCGGATTCGGCCCGTATACGATTCGGTGCAATGTTAATCCATATGGCCGTGAATCGCATACGTGCCGAATCCGGAATTTTAAAGTTATAGAATAACTACCCAGAAGTAGATATAGGCAAGACATCAGATATACTTACTTCTATCTCTAATTTGCCTAGGTATTCAAAAACTTAAAAAATTTCAAAAATTTCATAAATGCAAAAATTTCAAATTTTGCTCATTCAAAAAATGATGAAAATTGTCTTTAAAATAAAGTTTTGTGCAGCATTTTCAGATTTCTCTTATTTTTTTAAGTTGAAAATACGTTGCTGGTATTTTTACACAGAGTGTTTTTTATGGGGATACATATTATATAACTTAAAGTAGAGGCTCTATTAGTCCACGTTATTCAAGTCAGTGACTTGATGTATGATTTAGAATTCAATTAAATAAATATTAGACATATATTTTACTTTGTTGATATATTTTATACTATTTCTGTATAGAAATATGATATTTTATCAAGAAATTGCTATTAATTTAAAATATTTCATGCAGTACGAAATAAGTACTCAACTTGATTTTCAGCTGTTTCTAATAAAAACAGGCGAAATTAGACTGTTTTTACAGATTACCTATCTCTTTTTTTAATCCCGTAACACAACATTTGAAAACGGTTAAAATTATCAGAAAAATTCGAGCTTTAAAATAAGCTCAACATTTTTAATGTGTAGTTTATATTTCAATTACTGCAGTTGATTTAAGTTAAGTTTTTACCTCCGTCCATGTTAGCTTATGGGAAATTTCAAGATTATTTTTCAAGATATCTCTTAAAATAATCCCATAACACATGTTTTTGTTTCCGTATTTGCATATGTTACTGTTTGAGGTATGTTTCAAGAAAATTTGAAGAATTTCTATTTAACAAGGACTTTTGATGGAAGTACTTTAATTTTATAGTTTTTTAATCATTCACCTTGTAACATTGGAGCAACAATGAGTTAACCTTTCTCCTTTTAAAACCCCTTTCAAAATATATTCATATACTAGTTTACTTAATGATAATCAATATGAATACAGAATGACCGTCTGAATCAATTGACGCTAGTTTCGTTCCAATTGGTCCAGCCGTTTTTGTATATGACGTCATTTCTATTTTCAAAATGGAGGCACCAAAAAGTCATGGGGGTGAGAGCATATCAGGCACCAAAAGTGCACACGTGAGAATTTCAGATCAATCTGTTCAGCCGTTTTGACTGTGGCCTGCTTACCGGATTACATTTCCAGATGACAAAGATGAAACCGCCTGAAAACCAGACTTTCACGGCCCTCTTGCTCACAAATGGCATAATACCAGGTGACCCAAAAAAAACGCACAATGGGCGAGACGTCGCTCTGACAAAACTACTCCACATATTAGGCTGAAAATTTCACATACATAATATAGGTATACAAAATAGTAAATACTAAGGTTTGATGTGCAAAAGTTTATAAACACTAATTTTGTAGGAAAAAACTAAGTAACAGCTGCTAGAATTTGGTTGTCGAAAAATCAATTATACGGAGCCGCGTCCAGAAAACGGTCATTGGTCGAGACGCTGTTTCTTCAAAACTACTAACGATATCAAGTTGAAAATTTCACTTATTGTTCAAAATATATTGCCATCAATTGTGTAAAAATTTCAATACATTTGGATCGTGGTAGCAAAAGTTGTAGAATCTTGAAGTTGATCTTCAAAGCAGAATATACGGTAGATAATTTCATAAGTTTCATTACACATGATAATTTGAAAAAGTCAATTTTACATAATTGATATCAATATATTTTGTATCAAATTTAACATTTTCAGATTGATATCATAAGCAGTTTTGAAGAAATAGCGTCCCCCCGGCCAATGAACGTTTTCTGTACGCGGGCAATTTGAGCTCCGTATAAACGATTTTGCAACAACCAAATTCGAACAGCTGTAACTTTTTTTCTACAAAAGTAACGTTTTTGAAACTTGCAGACATTATACCTTAGTATGTTGTTTATATTATGTGAAATTTTCAGCCCGATAAATGCAGTAGTTTCGTTACAGGGATGTCTCGCCCATTGTGCGTTTTTTTTGCGCACCCGGTATAATATCCCCATAGCTACCTATAAATTATTTTATATCGGCTTAAATGAAATATATAATTGGTATTTGCCATTTGGCAGTTATAAGACATTCAGTCTTCCTTTGTTACCATTCTTCTAGCTTGTTTGTATTGATATCTTGGGTTAATACTTAATTTAGGGGGTTATTTAATTGAAGTTGAATTGTTTTTACTTTATAGGCTTATTGTTTGCCTAATGCCATTCCATTATTTAATTAGGTACCTAGGTAATTGAATTTTAAGTAATAATTGAAGTGGCTGCTAAGATTGTCTGTACTATGATGATGATGTGATGTTGACACCTGTCACTACCAAGTACCAAGTGTTATGTTACAATTAGTGTATGTCTCGTGTTGTAACCTTCAGCTGCTAGTATAATAATTAACTTGCTTATTATTGTGTAGGTGTGTGTTGTGAAGAGTTAATTTCATGTGAAAACTCTTAACTTTTGAGTCACGGACAGTTGTTCACACCTTGAAGAGATATAAAGCTAAAGACTTGAGGTGAGTCCCTTTCATAATAATGACAAGGCTTTTACTTTTCACTTTTAACAATATTTAATGTCATAGATAGAATAGTGACGTGTAGTCAGAAAGTGAAACAAATAATAATTGATTACATTTTAAATCTTAACTCTATGGAATGTGACAAATTAGCTTTAAATATTATATGTATTTTAGTAAAATAATAGGTATTATATAATCAAAGACAGAGCCACTGTACTTAAATACTTGTCATTTTCTAGTCGCTACTTTGGCACAATAATATCAAAAGAGTAAAGACGAAATAGTGTAATTGTTTTAGTATTCTACAGAATATTAATATTAAAATATCACTTTTACATTTGTGACTAATTAATAAGCCTCAATCCTTGAAATTTCAACTTTTTCTTTTTTGTGTGTGACAGTCATTTTGGCACATCCCATTGCAAATCCGCTGGAATTATGAGATCATTGGTTTTGGTTCTTTGGCTTCTGGTTCCATTCTCTGTCAATGGTTTGACGATGAAGTCTAACCATCCTCCCTGGACCAACATGGCTTCACATCTGTTTCTAACACACTGTCATCCTCTTGAATGCTCCTGAGTAGCCTCCGCCCGATAAGCAGCCGCATGTCTTCTGCCGGCCAACCTCTGGGCTCGGCCACCTTGACCTTGAGATCCCCATCACTCAGCACTCTGCCTGCTGGCATCGAGCGTGTCGCCACCACAGTCTTGCCAAGCTTGTCTCTGCAGGGGATCTCGCACGGTTGGCAGCACTTGTTGTTTGAGCCAAGAGCGCTCTCGACTCGACGCACGTCTGACACCAGTGAGGAGAACTCTGGCGGCGTGAGCGAGCAAATGTGATCGCTGCCTTTCCAGGACTTGTCCAAGGTCAGATGATGTTCCAGTACCTGCAAAACCACTGTTAGAAAGCTGGGCCAAAATCATCTCATGGCCACATCCGAATTGAGCTAAAATAAACAATTAATCTCTAATGAAAGAAATATATTTTTATTTATATTACATTAAACTGCTTTGCATTTGTTTTTGAATCTGTACATTCCTAGACGATTTAGATTTCTGAATTAAACTCTAGAAATAACAATGTAAGAAAAGAATCTTTCTGAAAACTACTGATTCATCACTTGATTGGCTATTAATGATGGTTTTAAGTTGCCTTGAACTAATTGGATTTCCTCTTACCCTTGCTCCCATGGCAACGGCAGCTACAGATATAGCCGAGCCTGTCTCGTGTCCCGAGTAGCCGATGTGAGCCTCGGGAAACTCTCGGCTGAACGTCTGAAGCACTCGTAGGTTGATTTGCTCGACGGGAGTTGGATAGGCCGACACACAGTGAAGCAAGCAGTACCCGGCCCCACGGGCGCGCTGCAAGGTTGCGTACATCTCTCTCACCACGCGCATACTCTGCATTCCTAGTTCAGTCTCATGACCAATTAGTTTCTCCGAAACAATCATGGTTCCATTTCAAGCTTTTTCATCCAATTTCATGATATATTTTATTATTTATTTTCTAGAAAAAGTCCTAGCAAAATCTTTCCACAACTCACGAATCGTTTTTCAACAAAATATTCCCTATTTCTGTTGTGTGAAGTGCCAAAAACATTTTAAACAGAAATTATTTTCATGCCACATTGCCTTACCAGTACCTAATTAGTAATTGGCAACGATATTGAGTAGTCTATCAATAAGAATTAACTGTAAGTGTGCATGGTACATAATTCAATTTCTTTGTCTGGAAATGAATTATGATAAGATTTTCTGGTTCTTACACACCTGTTGAGACGATGAGTGGCCGCCGTGTGTTTGCCGCATGCGTCAACAGTTGGTAGTTATTAGCGTCTCCAGAGCCAACCTTGATAAACGGTACATCCATCGAGTCTAACAAATCCACAGAAATCTGTCGACATCGATCAATTATATAGTCTGTATAGTTTTCTCTTGAGTTGAGGTGCTGATTATGTGAAGGTCATACCATGTCCATTGCTGATGCCGTGAACAAGATGCCGACTTCACTTGCAGCAAACGCTTGAAGCTCTCGAAACTGCTGTTCGGAGAACTCGAGATGTTGTTTGTGTTCGCCGTAAGTCGGACCCCATGAGTTAACATTGTCGTACGGTCGCGCAAGAGCAGCGGCGTTGAACTTCTCAGCAAGACATGACTTCTGGAACTTGACACAGTCTGCTCCAATATCCTGGAATCACAATGGCATGGATGCATTTATATATATATATTTTTTTTTATTAATCAGATCATAAATTTTTGTTATGTAAGTCTGCCTACCTTGGCAGTTAGTATGAGCTTCTTGGCTATGTTAATGTCGCCTTGATGATTCTGCCCCACTTCTGCTATGATGAAACAAGGGTGAGCGGCTCCGATGAATTTCCCAGAACCAATCTCCAAGTCACGGGCCATTATTCACAGAGAGATTGACTGCAAACTAAAAGGAATGAAGCTACAAAATAAATTACACAAATTTGCAAGGAGAACTACTTTTTTGCATTCACCTATTTCCTCTTTTGTCCTGAAAACAGGTACAAATCACCACATGGTCATCCTGGACCCCAAGTCTTGAAACCGGCGTTTTGAAAATGTTTTTGTTTTCTTTGTTTAAAACCAGCCTAAAACTAGCCTTCAATTTTTTAATGTTTTATACAATGAAAACGCAAACGGTTTCAAAACTCCGATTTCAAGACTTGGACTCCTAAAGGGGCAGGGGTGGCACTGCGGCAAGGGAGGTTACTGCCCCCCCCCCCCCTTCCCTTAGAATTCCCTAATAATTACTTAAAAATTAAGGACAATACTCGAAAAAATAAATGCTTTATGTTTTGCTTGTCCTTTTCAGAGGTAAGTGAATGCTTTGCCTCTCCCTTCTGATATTTTGGTGATTTTTGAACAACATTTACTCAAATTGTGAAAAAGCACAATTTTTAGGTCCAAAATGCACAAATAAATTGAGTAAATTGATTTCAATTTAATAAATTAATTGAAATAAAACACATTTTTTAATTTCAAAACCATTCAAATACCAAGTCAGAATTTCTGTTCTGTAGGTAGTATGTTCAATTTTTTTTTCTTCTTTATTATCAAAAACTGCTTTAAATTGTATCTATGAAAACAAGTGTAAATAAACTAAGTACATAAAAATATGAATAGAATTTTTACAAAACCAAGCCGTTGAGCGTAACAATAAACAAAAAAGCTTATCTAACAAATTTAAGGAAGGGAGGGGTGGGCCTTTTTGCAATTCATAATTTGCCGCTCTTGGGTAATGTAAAAATACAATTTCCAAGACTAGAAAGCACTGTAAACATATGCCGTTGACAAGTATATTTTTTATTTTAACAGGGTTATGTAATTCATGGTTATGGTTATATAATATTTATAATTAAAATTTTATTTGAACAATAAAAACTTGCATTTGGATTTTGTAGTAGTTTTTTTTTGCTTTGCAGAGCGACCTGCGGTCAAACGAGAAACTATTTTGAAATTGGCAGTTGGTGAGTTTTGTTTGCAGGAGAACGTTGTGCAGCAGTTTCTTTAAACGTTTTGTTGAAGTAGGATAAATATATCTGCATTGCAGTCAACTAGGTATGCATAACTTTTATTTCAATAATTTTTGTATTTGTATATGAATATATTCTTGTGCAAGCAGTCGTCATATTCAAACCCAAGGCACGCACGGCTCTCTGCTCTGCTGTCCCTGTCATGCTGCAGTGACGCGGGCAACGAATTTCGTGGGTCAAGGGCCCCTTTTCCGTCGGATGCAGTCCTAATACAGTGAAGAGTAGTGATTGTTCTTTCCATATAAGGGAACGCGATACCTACTAGGATAATTAGATAAAAGTTACTATTTCATTCAGGTACCTAGGTACCTAGGTACTACTCTTCTTGTGAGTGACTTCAGGTAATGGTCATAGCTAGTGCATAATTCGACGTTCCGAAACTGCAGATTCACCCTTCATCTACGAGAATGGCTCATTCTTATACTACTGACTGTGGTCTACCAACTCCCTTATCTCCACAATCATTTTATGGACTTCCAAAACCAAATGAAGTGCGGCGTTCAACGAAGCTAGATGTAATGTCACATTCAAGTCAGAATTACATTCCTTGGAAAAAGTCTCTGCCAAAGTCATTGTTGGGTCCATCTCAGACATGGCAAGTGTTCAGAAAGCAACAGGCAGCACTGGACTTTGCCAGATGCAAGAAAAACCACCTGATGACCTTTGTCTATCAAGAAATACATGGGGATCGGATGTTCCTTGTTGCTCATCCAACTATATTCTGGCATTTTGATTGTAAAAGAAATCCAGCAGACCGTTGTTCTTATGAAATTATACCTGAATTTTCTGTTTGTAAATTATATTTTGATTTAGAATTCATAAAAGAATTAAATTTGGGAAAGGATGGAGCTAAGATGACCGAAACGGTAATTGTAATGATTAATTATTTTATCTGGAAAGAGTGGAACATCATTGTAAATAGAGCCCATGTTTTGGATTTGGATTCGACAACGGAAAACAAATTTAGCCGGCACCTGATTTACCAACTTCCAAAGAATGCATTTCGTAATAACCATAATGTAGGCAACTTTGTAAGAACAATCTGCTGCCAATTAAGAGACTTTATTCTGGAACCCTCAACTGTTCCTCACTTGGAAGTATTTTGTACACAAAACAACGTCAACTCTTCCTCCATCACTGACCTTCTAATCAATGGACACAAGCAGACGAAGAAGCTGTTCGTTGATGAAAGCGTTTATACAAAAAACAGACACTTCCGACTTTATTGCTCGACGAAGCGCAACAAGAACTCGCATTTATTGCTAAGTGCAGAAAATCAATTCCATAAACCCTCCCATGCAGCACAGCAAGAGCTCTTCCTGGACTCATTGATAACCTACTTCGCAGAAGACTGCAGTGATCTGCAATTACTGACATTCGGTGAAGACAAGCCGAGTCCCGGCATTTCCATCGCAAACTGCAGTTCAAGCAGCTTTACCAACTCAAGCAGTAAATCCCCACATCCTGAAGTAGACAGTTTCATACTGGACATGGTTCGTCCAGGGAGCATTTATCGCTGGTATTTCTTTGCATCATCAAGCCATCTTGTATACGACATTGTCGGATATCGCTACTGTAGCAACATCCAGCGCCAACATCGCAGCAATCGTATTAAATATGTAGTGAACTTGGAGCGAGGTTCTCTCTATCAGAAGTGCTACGACCCTGACTGTGCTGGTTTTCGCTCCAACGAGCTGAAGCTGCCACCTCACGTCTTGCACGTCGAGAGTAATCAGCGTTCGACAGAAGCAAGCTTCGACTCGCAGACTACCTTCGGTTGCTTCGGCATGCAGGATGATGATTTGCTTCAAGTTCTCTCTGCAGTTGAAGATATAAACTACTTGATGAACACTGATGAAAGTCTTGGGACCGATGATGTTCAACAGCCGACGGTAGGAAATGAAGACACACAATCCACAAGCATGGAGTTGATTGAAATATCTGAAATTGTTGAATGTTCCATTGTCGGCGGTCACAGTGAAGCAGCGACAGGTGAAGAATCCGGGCTTTCCAACATAGAAATGATGGAAGTGCTCGATGCAGTTGAGGCGTATGGAATATCTTTTCCATCTTCAAATACCAATGTTTCAAAACCAAAAGCAACCACGACTGTTGGCACGTCAGGAGCCTCGTTTCCAGAGTTTGGAGTCACGGATGCCGAGTTGCTTGATTCTTGTCATTCCATCATCTAAGCCTAATTTCCTCCCTAATACTACTGTGGTGCATAGAATTGGGATGGCAACAAAAAGATTTTTTTTTAAGGTGAATGAATTTCTAGCGACAGCAACAGTGTCCCAATGTTTAAATTCTTGTACTAAGTCTAGTTTCTTTCAGCTCTAACGCCATGTCTACGAACACTCCAGAGAAGGATGCTGTGAACTCTCCGTCAAAGGGATCACCGTTGAGGGACCCTGGGAAATTGGCGCCCCCTGGCTTACAGTCCGATGCTAAACTGTCGCCCACGAACTTGCGCCGCAGCAAGAGTCCAAGAGATAAAACTCCCACGCGAGTCGTGCTGAGAGACATGCTAAACACGTTCAAAAGGATTTCATTCGGCAACAAAGTGGGTGCTATGGTGAGTACTGATGCAGATTACCTACTTGTTTTATTATCTGTCCACACCACCTATAAAAGCAACTTCCACTTAGCAATGGTCAGCAATGCTATGACTCGGACACCATTTAGAATCAAAAAGTCACAATAATGAAATCTAGTGATTAAGCAAACTCTTTCTTCTCTCTAAAGAGTGAAGTTCTTCTCTTGATGAACCAGGATTTTTTTAAAATACAACAGTCACTGAGCAAGCACTGCATTATATTATATTAGAGAAGTACCAAACATAAGAAACTACATAATTTTCAACTACTTACATTGCAAGAAATAAGAATACACATTTATGATTGACTATGAAACAAGGAGATGGTAATAGGCAGGCAGGTAACAACACACCGTACAGTACACAGCTTCCAAACCAATTTGAGTATAGGTACCAAGCAAGGTAGAGGGACTGATGTTGAGGGTTGGTAGATAACGTTTTGAATTTCCCCAAAGATTTTGTACATAACATTAATGTTTTGAAACATTTCTGTTGTAGAACATATGAAAAACTTTTAGAGTGATAGGTTTCCAACAGTTTTATACATCTCTGCCGTCGATGGTACATACTAAAAGTAAAAACATTCAAACTCTAGAAAAGGAATTAAATTATAATTAAAAAACTGATTTTATGAGGTAATGTTTTTATTGGTAGATAAAAAACAAACACTGCATGCTGCATTGCCGGTAGAATTAATTTGTTACCTGAAGAAACTTAACAGAGATTTCAAACTAGAAACTATTAATGAAGCTACTAATTGAACCTTATTAACGTAATAGTTGACATCATAAATGTGATAATTACTGACTGCGTACACTTGGAAGTACCTAATAAAACATAAAACTACACCGCTACGCTAGTCGTCCTGTCAAGTCACTGACAGTTCGCTTAGTTCCTGTATTTGCCGCTCGTCGCAGCTGAGCGCTGGCCAGAACAAGGTCGATGACATGGCGTCGCCTACTGGCTGCGCTGTACTGTACTTGTGTGCTGCACACATATCCGTGTTTTATTTTAATTCAATTGCCAGACGTGTTAGTGACTCGTGCTAAGGAAGTAACTCCTGCTTGTGAAGTATCCAGAGACGTTTCTCGTAAGTAATACGTCAGCCGAGTGAATGGTTTGGAGTGATCTTGTGTCAACTGTCAAGACTGCGTGTCCCATTAGGTTCTTGTCTTGTGATTTGGATGTGTCAGTTTTGAGCGATTTCGTCTTGGCATTCGCCCCAAGTGTCCCAACGCCTCGTTGTTTATCGCGTGTGCGTTGCCCAGAGCATTGTTTGCGTCCGACACGTTGTATCTGCGCGTGTCAACGCAATTGCTCAAGGAACAGGTGTTGATGCGCTGTATCTTGTAGGTCACTACCTTCTTGGGTCTGCAAGGTGAGTTTCATCTAATATGACACATTATCTGCAACTCGTCGTGTTCCCCTTTCCTACACCTACCCTTAGACATGCTAATTCTGTGTTTTACGCAGCTACGGGGTAGGCAGGTTAGTGGGTTGAGCTGAACGACGTCATTTCTGTAGGAGGGCGGAATGTTGGGTGGGACTGGGACAGCTCAGCTGGCTGCTTGGCGCGACATTCGAATGTCTGGAGATGAATCCAGCTGTTCCATTGTCGGTGTCAACAGTGACGTCACATGTCGACCGGTGTTCCATTTTCGAGTATTCAGGTACTTGTTGCATGGCGACGGTTCCCATGGTCTCTATTTGGTGGGAATATTGTCGTGGCCGAATCGACATCTCCCATTAGCCAAGGTCAATCGATCGCGTGGCGATGTGGGGAATCAATATCGGCCGAGCGAGACAACGTGACCTCCCTGTAAACTGGGCTCTCTTCGAGTTCTTTTCTTCTTGACCGTTTAATGTAATTTAGAGTCACGTTTTGATGGCACGTTTCCGCTCGCGCCTCGGTGGAATGAACTCGATTCCAGACCTCCACTTGACGCGGCCATCAATCATTGCCACTTCTCATATCGCAGCGCAGGACCCTCCCCTGCTTCAAGAGGGTAGAAATAGAGGCACAGAAATAGTTGAAGAGGCAGCACTTGATCGCGGCAGTGCTAATGTGGCGAGATTCTCCACTCGTCATGACGTACACAGGCGATGCTGTTCGCCAGACCGTAATTGCTGCTAATGAGGGCTAATTTTAAACTTCAATAGCTGCGTTTTTAAAGCGATTGCCGTACTTCCTGGTCTTCCAAACACGTGAATGGAATCACGATGGACATGTGGTGTTGGTCTCGACTTCTGATTACGTATCGGTTGCTGAAGTGACAAGCGGGGAGTGTGCGCAGTGGCTCTGCGGCAATCAGTCGGTCGGCAGACGGTCAGCGCGTCGCAACACGGCTCTGCTGGCGGCGGACATGCAGTCATGGGCAATGTCTTGAGGAAGAGGGTGAGTAGCGTGGTCCTAGGGTGAGTCTGTCACCACACGGCACATGTGTCAGTGCGAGGGTCGTGTGAGTGTGACAGTGTCGCGTGTAGCGCGGCAGGAGGGTGTGACGGGTCGCGAGCTGACGAGCTAGTGGCTGTCACGACGAGCTGGCAGGTAAATGTTGTGTCGTCACCGTCCCCCCTCCCCTTTCCCCTGTGTCCGCCGTCACTCAGGCTGCAGATATTACGACATGTAGTGCTCGCCGAGGTCAACAATGGGGGAGCAGAGCAGCTACCGGCTGTTATCGATCACCGACGTCCTGCGGAAAGACGTCGGGATGAAGGTCACGTCGGCGCCGAACATGGTCACATTGTGTCCCGAGTGCTCGTGACATCCACATCATTATGTCCGGCACGGCTTCACGACATTCCGTCTTTGCATTGCCACCCATTGTCCCTACGGCTACAGTTGAGGCGCGCATTCGGGTCAAGGCATTCATTGTTTATCTTACTGATAGGAGATCTCTTCGGAATGTTATTTGTAATGATAGCGACGCGGCTTCCGAACAGGTGTGTGTTGTCATGACGCCTCTGCGGCGGTGTCGCGCCCTGTGTCCGCTAGGAGGGCGCCAGTGTCGCGTGCACGACTCATCTGGCACTGGCTGACATCCAACATGCAAGCCGCTGAGTACTACGATATATTTAGCAGTTCGCACGCAGCAGCTGATCACTAGTGGTGCTTTCAACATGGATTTTCTCACAAAACTCTTGCAATTTAAACCGCCAAAGGTATATTTTGCGTGGATAAATACTAGGGTTGGGACTTGACATCGATTTTTCGATTTGACATCGATGTCAAATGAAATATTGAGTTTCGATTCGACATCGATTTGAATTGTTTAATCAAATAATCGTTTGACATCGTTTCAAAAAAATCCGAGAATTTACGCGCAGTATTGTAGAGCTGGCATCAGTGCCGCGTGCCTCTCTCTAGATCAGCTGAGTGGCCTGCTTCCGCCCTTCCTGCATACCGCGTGTGCAGTTGAGGGTGGGTTGGTCAGTTGTCTCGTGTCATTCAGCTTGTGTTGTTTTTATTCTCTCTTGAAAGAATGTTTCCACGCAAAAAATATAATCCCGCCGTGGAGACGAAGTGAATTGTGGAAAGTGTTCGAGTTTGAAGTGAACATTACGGGCAACATTGCTAAAGGATGTTGAATGCAGACAATGTTACCTATGCTTCACGGGATATATTCCGGCAACAAGTCTAATAAAACCATGAATTTCCAACTGGATTTGCGACAATTTTTTTTCAATAATTGTTCCCTTTTACATAAATAAATGCTTGTAGTTTATTTTAAATGAAAAATTTTCTTTACTTCAATCATTTCCTCGTAATTTGTTGCCGCGAGGGGGGTGTGAGAGGGACATCTCTCGCGCTAGTAACATGGCCTTGGGCAGACGCAAATTCAGTGTTGCCAAATTTCGCCGCGATTATTTCGATGTGGACAATTATTACGATGTCAAAATTATTTCGATGTCGAAATTATTTCGATGTCGAAATTATTTCGATTTGATGTCGAAATTTTCAGTTTGACATCGATTTAGCAATTCAAATCGAATCCCAACCCTAATAAATACATTAAGGATGTTTTATTGACACTGTGTTTTAGTGTGTTTATTTACCTTGTTTCTTGAAAAATATTCCCTGGAGCAATAAAGACCAATCTTAAGATTAATTCGGCTCCTTTTAGATTTGCATGACTTGCCAATTAACACAATTGCAAATTGATTTGAATTCTAATCAGTACCAAGCAGCTACCTTCTTCACAGCTCTGCTTTTCTGTGGTGTTGATTTCTTCTTCTAGAGCACTTTTATTAATTGCCGTCTTCTTTCAATTACGTCTAGGGTAATGCGATGTCGTGTGTAATACAATGTGACCTTTCATTAGCTGAATCAGGAATTCATGCGCGAGATTGAGGAAGCTGGCTGGCCTCATGTATCTAGCAATATCTAATTTTATTACCCACCTCATAAAAAGCGTTAAAAAGAGGAATGACACTTCAACATTCACAAATGTTCCCTTATTTTCCATTTTTTTATTTTCTTTTTTAATTTTTCTAATAAAATTGATCAAAACAATAAATTATATTGATGATCTATTCCCTACAAGGATTTTGCTCTCCCCTTAACCTACCCTCTAAAACAAATGAATTTATAATTATTTGCTTAAGAGGGCTTGGTACTTGTGAGTTTGACCTTGAAGAGTTTTTTAATCGATTTTTATCAATATCTTTTTCCAGTGTAATTGTTAACAAAATAGGGCTATGGACGTGAATTCAGCTCAGTTCAATGAAAATAATTCCATAGCTTGTACTTGTTTATTAGATATACTTTGTCCTACAGGTGTTTAGAACCCGAAACTTTAGTAATTTTCGGGTTCTAAACACCTGTTGGACACAATAAAACTAATAGCTTATTCCAAACTATGAAATTATTTTCATTAAACTGTTCTGAATTCACGTCCATAGCCCTATTTTGTTAACAATTACACTGGAAAAAGATATTGATAAAAATCGATTAAAAAACTCGTCAAGGCCACGCTCACTACCAAGCCCTCTTAAGCCAGACATGGACTGAGAATAGGTGCATCTCTTCCAAGGTTATTGTAAACAAGAGCAGGAAGCGAATCACTCGGTTTAATAAAATAATGAGTTGGTAGTACTCTCATAATTTACATAGGTAAATAATTCATATCATAGATACTACACTACTGGGTAGTTTGGGGAAAATAATTGCTTTTAGAAATACCGTAATTCTTAATGTACTACCTTCTTAGTAAGATAACTAAGAGATACATGAGATATCATTTCAACGCATATCCAGGCCATAGGCATGTCCATCAAACAAAATTTCGAAAAAAATATTATTGTGTGTGGGTCATTTGTCATCATAGGATTAGCCATTTCAGATACATTTTCACGTGTGGACCCCAGAACATTCGGTACCTATCGGTTAACATTTCTGCTCTTTGACTTCTGTTTTTTTCTGCTTTTTGCACTTGTAACTGTACCTTATGCTATTCAGACATATGTACTTAAGAGTCGACAGGACTCGCAAAAATTTTCGATTCGGATATGAAAAAAATCCAAAAAATGCACGAAAATGCATTAGCTCTGGGTTGTACGTGACATTTGTGACATTTAATCATTGTGTTGCATGTTGCATATACTGCTGTGAAGTAAGTTATTTTAATTCAAACATTAAAAACCACAAAAAACCATAAAAAGGCGGCCCCTACTTTTTTCTTTATGGCTTGACCAATTGTCTCCAAATTTTTACAGCATAGAGATAAAGAGTAAATCTGTGCCTCTAGTGATTCAAAAAAATAATAACAAATGTTATTACTCGTGTTGAGGAGGTGCCAAAATGGGCAATATATGGGTATTTTGGCACCTGTGCCCTGAAATTACTGAACAAAAAATAACACTTTTGGCCCACTAGAGGCACAGATTTATTATTTATCTATAATCTGTGAAAATTTGAAGACAATCGGTAGAGCCGTTTAGAAAAAAGTAGGGGCCGCCTTTTTGTGCTTCATGAAACATGGATTTCATCAAGTATCGTAGACTCTTAAGATCAAATGGGTAACATAAAATGTATTGGTTTATTGCGCTTTGCACTTCGATCAAGTATTTGGATTCTGCTATTCCTATTATTGTGATTGTTTGCCAATAAGAGACCAATAGTTTGGTCTTTGGTCTCCACTTCTTTGTAAGTACACTCGGCAAAACAAAACTGTGGGTTTGTGAATAAATCTAGTGGAGCGGTCGCTCCACCCAGCCAAGTCGTACCGTACACTCACAGTCACTCAACATACCGTAAATGCCTAATAAACTGAGGAGCAGACCAAACACTTTTACTGTAAGCAACAACATGGCATTTTCGGCCTACTGGATCTCAAAATTGGGAAATCTCACATTGTTGCGAAATAACTTAATTTCGAGCTATGGCCCACCTGACAGCATATACCAAATTTGGGAACAATACGTGTTGCCGTTTGCGAGCTGGAGGGCCGTGAAAACACTGAAATTACACCCCTTTTAAAAGCTATCTGATGATTCAGATATCAGGAAACGTTGCTATCACCGCTACAGCCTAAACGGCTGAACCGATCGATATGAAAATTTTACCACATGTGCACTTTTGGCGTCTGATGATACCTTTGTTCTTATAAATTTTTTGTGCCGCCATTTTTAAACCGGAAGTGACTTCATATATCAAAAACGGCTGGACCGATTAGAACGAAATTAGCGCCATTCGATTTAGAAGGTCATCTATAAGGAATACCAATAGTGGAAGAAGAAATGTTCTATAACCTAAACCGGAAATGACGTCATAAAAATGACAAATCTGACTAAAATCATTTCTTATATCAATAACTACATATTCAGAAGGCTTATAATGTCACATAACATTTATAGATACAAATTTTAGGTGGCAGTGATGTCAACCGCCATTTTGAAAACCAGAAGTGATGCCGTAACTCGAGAACGGCTGGACCGATTGGAACGAAACTTTCGCTGTACTTTGTAACATATTATTTATAGCATAAACACAGTAACAAGCACAACTTTTCTTAGCAACCAAATCACAAAATCTTATTTTTTAAAAGAATTATAATCTTGGGTGCCACAATATGTTACAAGTTGTAATAATAAACTGAAAAAAGGAGTGATATCCCCATAAAAAAACACTCCATGTAAAAATACCAGCCAAGTCTCTTCAATTAAAAAAAAATAGAAGAAATCTAAAAATTCAGCACTGAAAAGTAGTGATATCAAAAAATTGGCTAAGTCAAAACTTTTCAAAAAATACTTGGCGCATCGTTTTTTTTAAGGACATGTGTAGATGAGTAGGTACATTTCATTTCCTGCCTACTTCTATACTATTTATATAATGCACGATGCGCCAAGTATTTTTTGAAAAGTTTTGACTTGGCCAATTTTTTGATATCACTACTTTTCAGTGCTGAATTTTTAGATTTCTTCTATTTTTTTTTAATTGACGAGACTTGGCTGGTATTTTTACATGGAGTGTTTTATACGGGGTTTGTATGACTGGTAGTGATGCCAAGGAATAACATGGATAATCAATCCTCGTTATTAAATGAAATCAAAGCTCGTCTGCTAGAGTTTGATAAAGAGATATCAAATATCAAATAATTTTCAGACAACCCGGTTACTAGACAAATGCCGTTTTTTCTTTTGTTGAGAGTACATTCACTCTCAGAAGAAGATGGATTCGAAGATGGAAGATGGAATTCCATTTTGTAGCTGAAGTCAATGGCTAATCAGAGATCATTGCAATCTTATGAGATTAGACTAGAGAAAATATCTTTGTAAGTAGACTTGGTAAAATCACACAAAGGGCAGACATCAGGATTGATCTCATTGGTACAGATCCGATTATATGGTTTTAAAAACTTCAACATTTCGTTTTTGGAATTGGAAATTTCGCGTTTTGTAGTTTTAAGAAATGTCAATTTCGCGTTTTATGTTTTTAAATAATATACCTAGATAACTTCAGATTATGAGTATTAGAATGTCCATTGAGAATAATAAAAATTAAACAGTGTACCTACAAGTGCTGGGACTTTCTTAATATTGTCACCATTTGGCATTTAATCTTCTATTCAAATGCCAGAGCAATGTTGTTAGGTAACTATACATTTTTCTCGCGATCTGAATGAAGAGAATCAACCCTAGGTAAGCCAGTGCAGCATGTGACTGACCACCTTGGTTTTTCACAATGCAAAATTAAAAACCAAATTATTACAAGCTATTTCATGCTGTTTGTTTATGTATTGCGATTTGCGACTGTAAAAGACATTATGTCAACTTTATTTTCACGTGATAATGCGAGGTCAGTGTCACTGTCACTCCCAGTTTCCCATTAAGCAGCCCTAAGTAGTTTTCTACGAGGTCAGAGCTCTTCTGTCATTGACGCGAATAGGGGAGGGTCACTGACTGATTTTAATAATAAAACAGGCTAAATATTGGGGGTTACCTTGGTGATCCTGAGATAAATTGGAAAAGCTACTGCAAAATGTACAAAAAACAGAAAATATATTCAATTTAGCACTATTTCGCGGTATATGGAAACATATGGAAAAGCATTTATATTTAGAATTATGAGTCATTGACAACACTTTGAAAATTTCGCGATCACCATTTAATCGGATCTCTACAGTCATTGGTTTAGGATAGTTTTGACTTCGGATGGAGTGGATATCACTAATCTCTCTTACCTAACTGCCAACATCACACTGGAGATGCTCTGTGCTTGGTCTAGTTTCATTATGTAATACGTGCACAGTGTAAATAAGAATTAGGTAGTAATTAGATCGTGGTTGATTCCACACATTTTACAATCATTAAAAAAATATTGTACATTTTCATGGTTAGTGTTGGTAACTTAATTGTGATGTTGAGTGTATGTGTGGGAACATGGAAGTGATGGACAACTGCTTCATGCTAATGACGTGCTCGATGTTCACAGAGTGGGTCACAGAGTGGGTCACCATCTACACCAGCGGCTGCGGCCTCCAAGACAGGCGATGATTCTTATGTCAAGTTCGCTCGCGAGTTCATCGAGGAGTCAGTAGAAAACCAGCCTCCAAACATGTTAGTTGATTACTTCATATTCTTGACCGAATGACAACAAATGTTGTGTTCTATAAAACATATTGCTGAATTGTTAGTAAGCTCTCCAGCAGGTCTCATTGGCACACACTTGTTTCTTGCAGCACTGCGAGCTCGAGTGAAGTGAGCATTAACAACGCCGACAACAGCAAATCCTTGCCGGACCTCTTGCAGCCAGAAGAGACCTACAAGAAGCAATCTGATACATTATCAGGTGTGTAGCTGAGCTGTTGATGCCGTCTTTGTCGATAAGTAATTCAACTGCTAGTACTTAATTGACAACTCTTTGCTTGCAGAGACCGACACTGCGGACTACGAGAGCGCAATCGATTCGGACCTCTCTTCCGCTAACGACAGTTTCGTAACAGACGACACTCACAGCCCATCGGCTGTCGCTCCTCCCGCTCTTGACATCAGCGCACTCTGCCGGAACGTTGCACAACTGTATCTCGAGACTCCTCAGAAACCGGTCAAGTCTGCAGACTCGAGTGCTTTGGACACAACGAAAGTGTTTGATCTCTTCCAAGGCGACTTCTCCGGCCAGAGTCTTGACTCCAGCGATCCGTCGTACGGCTCTTTTCCGACAGACACAAGCTCCAACAGGACTCTTGATAGCAGTGTGTTGGCTCCTCAGCAACTCTTCGGCGCTGAGAGTGAGGGATCTTTCACTGAGAAATTCGACCCTTTGCCAGATGCTGAAAGTACCAATGTTGAACTGAAATTGGAAAGCTGCATTGCTGAAGAGGATGAAGTAGCTTTTGTAGAATTCAGTCCAGTGGTGCCTCAAGAAACTCAAGGTGACATCACAGATGGTAATGTTTGTGCAGCAGATCAGACAGATGTGGTGTTAGATCAGGAGATTCAAACTCTTGAAGCTACATCGACAGTCGAGCCAGACGTCTCGGAACTAAATGAAGCTGTATTTGAAACCACCACTGTTCAAAAGGTACAAGTTGATGAACCCATTGAGTACCAAAAGGCTGCAGTAGATCAGGCAGAAGTGGTCTTAGATCAAGAGATTCCAACTGCTGACGATACATCGATAGTAGAGTCGGACGTCCCAGAACGAAAAGTAGAGCTTGCCGAACAAACCCTGGTTCAACAGGTACAAGTTGATGAACCTATTGACAATCCGACGGTTGATGCAGATCATGTTCCAGTGAAGGCAGCAGTTGAAGTCGAAACAGCACCTACAGACGCTGCCCCAGTTGAAGCAGCTCAGGTCAAAGAGGAAGTAGTTCTTGAATCCAGCCCAGTGGTGCCACAGGTAGCTCAAATCATTCAAGACAATATTCTAGATGGTAATATTCATGCAGAAGTGGTGTTAGATCAGAAGATTCAAACTGTTGAAGCTCCATCGACAGTCGAGCCAGAAGTCTCAGAAATAAAAGAAGCCGTATTTGAACACGCCCCAGTCCAACAGGGACACGCTGAAGAACTCATTGGCAATCAGTCGGTTGCAGCAGATCAGCCAGAAGTAGTGTTCGATCAGGAGATTCTACCCACTGAAGCTACTCAACCTGCATTGACAGTTGAGTCAGGTGTCGCGGCACTAGAAGTAGACATTGTCGAACAAGCCCCAGTCCAAGTTGATGAACCCATTGGCAATCTGACAGTAGCAGCAGATAATGGTCCAGTGAGCGCGGCAGTTGACATTGATGAACCCATTGGCAATCTGACAGTAGCAGCAGATCATGGTCCAGTGAGCGCAGCAGTTGACGTTGAAACTATACACACAGCCGCAGCTCCAGTAGACGTTGAGACTACACACGCAGCCGCCGCTCCAGTTGACGTTGAAACTATACACACAGCCGCCGCTTCAGTTGACGTTGAGACTACACACGCAGCCGCCGCTCCAGTTGACGAAGAAATCCCCATCCAGGTGATTCAAACTGACTTGCCTGTGGTGCAAATAGTCGAGGCAACTCCGCCAAAGCCAGTAAGTTCAACTGAATTGGAAATAACTGTAAGTGACATTCAATGTTTTGATTTTCAAGAGCAAGCTTCTCCGAACAACATTGTCGTTGATGATCTACCAGAAGTTGAAGAACTTGCAACAGTTGAATTAACTACACCTGCCTCAGTGCCTCCTCCTAATGTAGAAGTGAATGACATTGGAACCAACATTTGTGGAGAGATTCCAATCAAACTTTTCCAAGCCACAGCTCAAGTTCCGCGAGCAGAAACTGCTGAACAAGTCACTGGAAGAAACCTCTCTCTGAACAGTCTGAAAGCCTTGTGTAGACGCCAGGAGAACGACTTGATCCAGCACGATGACTTCAGTGTGAGGCAGAGCCTTGCAGATTTCCTTGCTTCCGAAGCCCAGCAGATTTCACAAGACATTCACAACTCTTCTCAAGAGGAGTGCACAATCCCAGATACTCTGATCAAACAGAACTCTCCTGTGGGAAAAGTAACCGGTAAGGATATCTTGCTACTGACCGGGTTTAAAAACACTATGTCAGCGACTAGGAAGGCTGACGAAAGTGTACCGTTAGACGTGAAGTGGTTGTCGGACAGTCGAGCGAACAGCAAAGACATCGAGAGGCGATCACCGGCTCCGGATACTGGTGCCAGCGGAGACTCCACACAGGTGAGTTCTGTCTTCTGTTTACTTTACACTTGTTGCAATATTCTTGATTGGTCATTGCGCAACTAGCACTAGAGTTGTTCAAATTACAATTTATTTAGATTTACATTTGCATAGCACTTACTACATGCTTACAAGACAAATCTAGATCTTTGCTAGGGAGAAAAGATAATGTATTTCGAAATTTAATAGTGCAGTAAAATAATCTTTCGATTTCTTTGCTTTTGAAAGACATTTCGTTCGATCCAAGGTGAACAGTGTATTGGCGTTTTCGACTGGCCACACTAGGTTTGCTCTCGGTTTGAAATTTGCATGGAGTTTTGTATGATGGCGTCACTTCAGTGCAAACCTAGTGCAGCACCGACACCAGTGCGTCCAGTCGAAAACGCCATATGTTTTGATTCTGTAAATGGATTGCAAACTCAAAGGTGCAGTGGAATTTTGTTGATAAATTTTTTTTTGATTAGCTATTTTAATTTTTCATCATCGATTTTCGACATTGTGTGGTATTTCTTTTGTTATGTCCCAAGATGTGGCTAATCAAATCTTACGATATGATCATTTTGACAGAAATGATCACTTTGATTTTGATTTTGGTCATTACTAGTGGGGCAAGCTGGCTCTGAAACATGAGTGTAGCCCAATGATATGACATGATTGACAATGACATGCATGCAGAAGTGCTGTGGCTTCATTCATGAAACTTTTTGACATATTTACCGGTGGTGGTCAATGTGTTTTCTTATGGTACTACTAGTGTTGTGAGTGGAGAAATTTCTCCGGAGAAATTTCTCGAGAAGGAGAATTTTCTTCGAGAAATTCTCCGAACAAAATTCTCCGGAGAATTTTTTTTCAAACTTACATGCAAAGGAATATGAAATAAATTATCAAAGAAGTAACCTGAATGAGATTAACCAGTTATGTAACTTATAAGTTACCTACCAATGTTATATAGATGATTGTATTCTGTTCTGATTGATTGAAACATACTTTTCAAATATTTGCCGCCTTCCATTACAACAGCCAATGGAAAGAGAACTTCACTTAGTATAGACAAATTCTCCATCAGAGAAATGTCTCTTGATATTTCATTAAAAAAAAGCTCCGGAAAATTATCTATCAGAGAAATTCGTCTTGATAAATTTGGTAGAAAAAAAATTCTTTATCGGAGAAATTTCTCCGAAAAAAAATTCTCGAAATTTACAACACTAGGCACTACGAGCTAACTCATGCTAATCTAACCCAAACCCTCTTTGTGAATTAGTAGGCCCAGTATATTATTGTCGGTATTTCCCATGTGCATGTGGAATGTGTTTCCCATTTGCGTATAGCAAATGTTCTGCTTTTATGGTTTAATACAGTTGATTGTCAGATTGTAATCAGATTTTCTTGTGTATGCGCAGATAAAGAAGGAAGCCCAAAATGACTCATCTCTGAACCACAGTGAGGCTGGTCCAGAAACAGCTCAGAATATCCCCGCTTCTGAAGAAGGTAACTCGAAGGCATTATTCCAGGCCAGCTGAGATATTGAACTGTTGATCATTTACACTTGGCTTTGTGTCCTGCTGCAGTGTTCGCAGACTCTGCTGGATTTGACTTCCTGTCGACGATCAGCAGCTCTCAGCCGTCACGCAGACTCGGACTTGAGTCTCTCTACGTCAAGTTCGACCCGCTTGTCTCCGCACCACCCAGCAAGTCCGCTGTCCCACCGCCTCCGCTCTTCCACGAGGCCAAACAGTAAGTTCTATTGCAATATTATACAGAAGGGCTTAGAGATGATTGGTTTTAGTGCTGACTGCTGATGGTTTGGTTTTGTCCATCAGACCGCAGCCAGCTGCAATGTCCACGCCACCCAAGAACCCCGCGCTCGCCAGCATCGAACGGCTCATCAACATTTCACCGTCACCCAAGAAGCAGCCGGCACCTGCGCCTGCACCAGCTGTGAAGCAGGTAACTTATAAATACGGACATACCGATGTGAACCTATAAGGGAATGATGTGAAACTTAATGTGGTGATCTCGCATCACTACCTTGCAAGTAATTCTTCGTATTTATATTTCATGTCCACTCTCATCGCTATTAAATAGGTACTAATGCTTTTCTTACTTTTTGAAAGAAAACTGTTAGAAGAAAATAGACGGGTGGCTTTAAGTCAAAGGGATTATGGGCATTTTCTTCGCCTCCAATTTTTTTTGTATATTGCCTACATTTGAATTTCTTAAAAATAAATTCAACTTATCCCATTGTGAAGAGCTAATTTTATTCCCCCTTTGATACGTTGCAAGGGTTAATGTATTTTTCCTGCCCCATAGCAGAACATTAGTTTCTGAACATGTATGCCATATTTCATACTTTTATCCACACATTCAAGTAATTATTGAACTTAGCCTCTGGACTATATTGGGACTGACAATTGTGATAGTTAATTGCAATTGTGAAGTGGAAATTCACACCTGTGACTCTTCTCCTGTGGCCCCAAGAGCAATCAATGAGATATTGTGTTCTCTGCATCCAGGAGGCCGTGTCTATGGATTCAGCTGCGATGCTCCAGGAACTGTTAAAGCTGCAAGACGTGCTCACGGAACAGGACAAGAAAGACCAGGTACCTCTCATGAACCTACCTCTCTAAATGACCGACATGTTGAAGCTCATGTTCACGCAGCAGAGGTAGCTCTCGGTGAATTGTGCAATGAATTGTGTGTTTTAGAACGCTTCTTACATTTTTTTAGGTAAACCTTTTTTTTTAAATTAAATAATTTGATTTCTGTTTACAACCTGTGAAGTGTGCAGGTAGTTTAGCTTCACCCTCTTTTAGGAATTTAATTGCAAGTTTCTTTATTTTGTTACTTTCCTAACACGAATGGAGCGAATATTAGCAAATGATTCTTTTCATCTTTGTTGTGTTGAAATTGTGTGCTCTGCTAATGCTATAAATGTTTGATTGCAGGCTGCAGTGGCCGAGCGCACTCTGTTGAAGAGCCGAGTGGCAGAGCTCGAGGCTCAGCTGGCCGACGCGGCCCACGAGTCCGACAAACTGAGCAAGAAGGCGGCCGAGCGGACTCAGTCCCAGCAACAGATGAGTCTTATCATGGAGGAGTACGAGAAGACCATCTCGCGGCTCGTGGCGGAGAAGGAGCACGACAAGCAACTGCACGCGGCGCAGATGGATTCCGTCAACAAAGAGAAGGAGAGCGCGCTGCACCATCTCTCCAACATAGAGATTGCCTTCTCAGATGTTCACAAGTAGGTTCTGCTCATAAGTAATTCCAGAAAATATTTCCCTGTTGCATTCAAGTTACTATAATTTATGAGTTGGGTATACATACCTACTCTTTTCAAGAGCTCAGATATTTTGCTAGATTACCTTGCTCAGTTATAGCTTTCAGTAGAGACAGACATTGGAGCATTCATCCATCCATTTGGACAAGAATTTTAACTTCATTGGTATAATTGGTGGGTAATATTTACTACATGCAACAAGATTTAAATAAATGCTTTCACCATATTTTTACTAGTAATTAAAACTCCCCAGCCATAGGTAGTACAGTGGAACCTCATTAGTACGTTTTTCAAAGGACCAGAAAAAACAACGTATTACCGCGAAAAACGCAATATGTATTGAAACTGATATAAAAGTGTTCAGATTTCGAAAATATCACTTGTCTAAAATAAAACGATATTAAAGACATTATCATTTCAAAACAGTTGTTTATTAAAACAAATTAATTGTTTTATATAAATGAGGAGTGTGAAGGGGGTGACAAGAATGGATAGGATCCGAAGTAGGAAGATAAGAAAAGAGCTTGGGGTTAAAAGATTGGTGTTCAAGCTGGGAAGAGAGAGGCTTAGGCGGTTCGGCCACATGAAGAGGATGGGAACCGATAGAGTGCCAAGGCGGGTGTTTGAAGCGGCTACATTGGGAACTCGGAGAGTGGGACGACCAAGAGACAGGTGGATTGGACTGATCAAGGAGGATGTGCTGGAGAGAGGAGGAAGGTGGAGTGAGTTGGAGGCTGAGAGACAGTGGGAGGACAGAACACGGTGGAAGGAATTTGTGGAACAGTTAGAAGTGGAAGAAGAAGAGGAGGAAGAAGAGGAGGAAACGCCAGGCGTGGCCAGCCGGTTTCCAGGAGTCCTGCGGCCCTAGTGTTGGTGGGAACACCCACCCCCTTACCCATTGAATTGGAACCAGGGATGGATTATTATTATTATATGTACCTACCTAGCTATAAAAAGTTATGCTCTCACCTGCCTAATCCTTGGATTCTGAAGGAAAATACTGCAAAATATTTGTTTGCTTGGCAGCTGATGTAGGTATGCACAGAGTACAAAGTATCACTTTTTCTTTCTGACACTTATCCCAAAAAGTTTCTTTGTGACACTGTTTAGCTAACTGTGCTGTGGCCCTGTGGGCTTGGTTGTGTGGGGTGAGTGGCTTAGGGGGAGGGGGTCGCTTGCAGGAAGAGCGCTAGGAATGCCGCTACTGCACAATGTAAAAACATTAGCTCTTGCTGCGATCTTTTTTTTAATTAAATGGCGACGAAAAAACGTACTAATCTTAGTTATTTACTTCAATGAACTAAATTTATGAACATAAACGAGAAAAACGTGTTATTGAGAAACGTACTAATGAAATAATTTAACATTGGTTCTTATGAATCGCCAGGACCATGAAAATAAAGCGTATTAACGCGAATAACGCAATATTGAGAAACGTAATATAGAGTTTCCATTGTACTATAGCCCAGCCAGGGGCGTGCCGTGGTTTTCCAGCATGACTAGGCACTTTCCACATTTCCAGTCAAAATGACTCGTCCCCCCCCCCCCCCCCTAAATCACTAATTTATCATTTTTAACATGAATTAACCAACATAATTTTTCTTATTAAGAATATTTTAATCCTGATAGGAGCAATAAATTTGATGGAATCTCTCACCTTGTGTTGAAAAACTTTGATTTTGGACTTTCCGATGGCGCTGCATTTCTGTCTATCCTTAGCCCCGAGAAAGTAAACGACTGATCCAACTGATTACACACGCATGGGAATGCCATAATTACAATGTCCAGCGCAATCGAAATCAAAATTTGACACAACACATTCAACACAATCAGAACTCACGTCACAAATCTTTCAAATTATAAACCTCTTTGAATATCTAACTTTGATGAGAGCAGTCAACAAACTGACATCATAGAAATGTCAAATCAAAGTCAATTGAAATCACAACACAACATAATAACAACAAGTTAACAACACAATCTCATTTTACTTCCCAAAATGTGTGCAATATGTTTACCCGATGAGAGTTGTAATCGAACTGAGTCCATTTGCTTATTTTTATTGCCAAGTTGAGGACATTTTATGCATAGGCGTGCGCACGGGGGGGGGGGGGCCCGGGAGGGCCTTGGCCCCCCCTAATGGATCCAGGATCAGTCTTAACTAAAAAATTATAAAATGTGGTCCTCATAGTGTCAAATTTTTGTTTTAAAAGGGTTAAAACAAAAAAATCTCGCTGCGGGGCAGACTGGAGTTGCTCAAATCACTGGAATGAAGTACTAGGTTGATCCAAAACACAATATTTTAAAGAAAATACCACGAAAACATTGCCTAGATACCTTCCAGAAACACGGTTTTCTCATAAAACGCTATGTTTTTGCCCTAAAAATTTATTTTGCTTACAGCAAGCACTTTTAACTTTCAACCAAAATATTTTTTGTAAATTCAAAGGGCCATGCTATGTTCAAAACTCTTAAAAATCCATCAAATCCACTTAAGGATCACAATTTTTCTCCGGGGCTACGAGCCCTGGACTCACGTCTTCTGGGGGCTCTTACCCCATCTACCCTTTGTCATAAGTAAGAGATTTGGCTCCCAAACGTCTCAAAAATGATTTTGAAGTGCCAGAAAACCAAAAAACGCCCTGCGGGGCAAAGTGGGGGGACGCGCCCCCCACACCCCCCTTAACGCGTGGAAGTTCCTTTCCCAGGCCTTTTCCCCCCTTAGCATTATTCCTGCCGGCGCCCATCTTGGCCCCCCCTAATGATTTTTCCTGCGCACGCCTATGATTTTATGCTTTACTTGCATTTTTGAGCTTGCCTCGACCCAAGGTTATCGCCTGTTCTAGCCGGGTAGCCTTTCCGTTGGAGTGAGGGAGAGGAGAGATATCGTTGGAGCATTTGTTAGAGAGAGAAAAGAGATGCATCTTTGAAACATTAGTGTGAGAGAGAGAGCAAGCAGTTGAATCTGTTTAGTCTGATGACGCGACGTGAGTGACGTCACAGTGCGAGTGCGACTCTTCCTCCCATCCCCGTCGACAATAACACAGGCGCTCAGTTCGATTAGCCTAGTCCTCTCGCTACTAGCCGTTCTAAAAACATTTCCTAAAAAATCGCAATTTTGGCGGGCACGACTGGCCACGCTCTGTACGTGTATATTAAGCATCTCGCGAATATTATACCATAAAGTACGTTCATTTACAAAATACATTTAATGAAAATAAAATATTATTGGGTAAAATAAAAATTAAGCTTAGGATGGCAACTGCCTGGCTAGGCAGTGCCTAGTTTGCCTAGGCTGCACTGCACGCCCCTGAGCCCAGCCCAGCAAAGTTATGTATATTGTGACCCACTATCGAAATTTATACTAATTCCCAATGTCTGTTTTCTCTTTATAGAAAGTATGAGCGCAGCAAGACTGTTATTGACGGCTTCCGAAAGAACGAGGAGGTTTTGAGGGACACGCTGGCCCGCTATGAGGAAACGGTCCGAAAACAAGACCAAAAGTATGACATGCTCAAGTCCCATGCCATGTCCCAGTTAGAGAGGTAAATATGAAACAATAACATATAATGATATAATAATAATAATAATAATAATGTAATTTATTGAGCACATAAAATAGGTACACAATTGGTCTGTATTCAACAATCGAGTCGTTGATCTTCCATACATCCATCTCTTCTCTTCAGCTGCTTCACCTCTTCACCGTTTACCTATTTCTTCTTAAGTTATTCATAAAAGTCATTATACATATAGTTGTGCTTCAATGTCAGTGGTAATATTGGAAGAACATCCAAGCATTTGCTTTTTTTAGCTGAGGGAAAACCACTGAAAAAAACATTCTCAGCAGGATGTGTGTGATCTTTATTGTTGTCTTCCAATGCACATTACTTCTTGTTCTTGAATTCTTGTTCTTGAATTAGCGTGAGTTTGTTCTTGACTAGTGTCTTGAATGGTATTAAACTTAATGTCTGCTCTTCCCTAGTTGTTGCATTATACGCTACCGAGGCTGAATATGAAAAACAATTCTTAAATTTTGTACCTCGATGAGTGCCAAAGTCGAGCTTTTCTTTGGACCGCGTATCTCTTCCGTGAATATCTTGTCTTCTTCTTAACTTATCATTGAAATATTTAGGTTCTCCTGTTAACAGTATCTTGTGCGTTGCGCATGTCAAGTGAAGATTCCTTCTTGCTTCCATCTTCAACCAATGAAGTTTCTGAATGTAGGGACTTATATGGTGTCTTCTCTAAATATTGAATATAAACCTGGCACAAGAATTCTGGACTTTCTGAACACGTCCTATATCTTTCTTTGAAATGCATGATCCGTAAACGATGTCGCAGTAATTTAAATTTGATATTATAAGTGCCTCAACGAGCTTTGTTTTTGTTGACCTGGTCAGGATTTGTTTAAATCTTTGCAATGTTCGTAGTTTGCCGTAAGCTTTGCTGTTTGCTTTCTGAATATGATCTGTGTATGTCATTTGGCTATCCATGATTAAACCTAAATTCCTTGAAGTTTCTGAAATGGGAATTGTACAACCATTTATATTTAGTTTAAACTCGCTATTAAGTATTTTGATTCGTTGACATTTGCTCCCTATAATCATTGATACTGTCTTCGAAGTGTTTAAGGAAAGTCCTTGACTTTCACTCCATGCAGCAATAGACTGAAGATCTTCGTTTATAATCTATGCCCCACCAATGGACTGCCACCTTGACGCTGTGGTGGGGCTTAAGGGGCCGCCTCGCATAGCGGGTGTTGGTCCCAACTAAGTGCAGTCCAGGGTCGACCTAGTCCCATGCCTTCCCTAAATTCGCGGGCCCCTCGGGCCGGCCTCCCCCCTCGAGATGGTGATCCCCCTGAAATCGGGTCCTGCCGGCCCGAAGTCTCCCCCCCCCCCCGGTCTGTCCCCATTCCGGCCTGGCCTTCCCACCAGTGCTGGACTCCCCCGGATCGGACCCGTTAGGTCGACCCCTCCCCTATGTCCTCCAATTATGTTCAACAAAGTTAAATATAAAATTAATGTGCGCAATATAACCTCGTCGTTGACGCGCCGTTAAACCAAACTAATCTAATCTAATAAATCTATGCACAGTAGGTAGGTAATTTAGTGATAAATTTTTCTTAACTTTCTTACAAAAGGGTTTGTCCTAATGTAAGTGTCCAGCTCGTTAACAGTTTGATGATGTGGCCTTGGCTTAAATGATGAGCGTTCTTGATCTCTAGAGCTAGATTGTCAGATGTCAAGGTCACCCCCCTACTAAGCACCAGCACCACCTTATAATGTCAAACTCTAAACAAACCTCGGTGTTTTTGTTAAAATTTTCAATTAAAATAGTTTTCAATATTGTCATTGAAGTGCACTGAATAAGTTTTCTTCACATAACATCTTTTTGTGACATCACTATTTCAGCGTGCAAATTCGACAAATATGATAAAATGGCAATTCAATTATACCATTTGAACGTAATGAACGTATAGGTACTACTATCTGTAATCTGAACTAGATACTCATCTGATCCAAAGATACTAAGGTACCTAATCAAGTGAATTATTTTCGCAGTGCCAATAAGGAGTTGGACAATGTGCGGCGATCGCATCAAGCAGAATGCGCCAAGTTGAAAGCAATGCTGAAGAAGAGCGAGCTGAAGGCAACATCGCTGGAAGAAATGATGGAGCAGAAGCAGAAGGAAAATCTTGAACTCGCTTCCATCTGTGATGACCTCATTGCTAAGGTTACAAGCTAACTCTACACTTATTAAAACTTTATCGAGTATTTTACCTATTTGTTATTTGTATTGCGATTGGAAGTATGTATTAACTACTGAAGTATTAAGCAAAACTTGAATCAACATGCGACGGCTTACCTTAATTTAACTGCTACATCTATTGCATCTAGGTGATGCTCAGCTTTACCTTACAGAACATCTAGTACATGTACATAATATACCTGCCTAGTTTTACATTTTTACTTATGTTGTGTAGGTACTATGTATATATATGATAGATTTTAAATTTCTTTAGTCTAGGATTAATTACTTTAGACATGTAAGGCCACTTAGGATCAACTTTGGATTAAAACATCGATAGTTAGTGGAGCTTAGTACGTAAATCCTATTGGTTGTGGATTTCATGTTGACTGGATTCATTGGCTACTATCGATAATTTAGCTAATCCAAACCTGGCGTAATATGATGAGTCTTACTCTCAAGTGATTTATTTTTCTTATGACTCTATCTGCACAAAGTTAATTTGCTTGTTTCATAATCTTTTTGGCGAACCCAGCTAATCTCAACAAGCCTTCGATTGTCTATTTTAGTAAGATGTAAATTGTAAGTGGGCCTTTGGCTACTCTATTTTTAAAAGTGGAAGCTTGTTTCTTTAATATGTACTATAGTATCGGACTTTCACCTTGATTAGTTGTATGAGAAGTTGTGATTAGTTTTGATTAATAAATTCACATCTTTAACAGCATCATTGTTTCATAATTTTGTTTCCAATCCACACCGCAATTTCCTTCCATAAGTTATCTCATCTTGTCACAAGATTACTTCAGGTTCAAATGCAATCATTGACTCGAGGTCTAGGCAGGGGTGTAGTCCTAAAAATAATAGTACCAGGGTGGTCTATGCTGGGGTTCAAAAGTTGATATCATCTCAGAGGGGGGTCTGAGGGATCCCCCCCCCCCCCCAGAAAAATGAATGAGAACAGAAATGTCAATAGTTTAATTTCATCACAAACTTTTCACATAAAAATGTTAGCAGTGAAATATAGCCCTCACTCAATGTTTTGTTTTTGATGCATAATATGATAATATAATAAAAATATTAAATAACTCAAAAGTGAAACAATGAAATTTGTCAGAATTTTACCTTGAAAAATGCCCCACAGCAAAATATTTAATTTTTATCTTCCTACCACATGATTAACCTTTATTAGGGTCATTATCACATAAGTCTAATATTCATGTCCCTGTGCATTTAAATCTTAACTTGCATGTATTTTATTACAAACAATTTTTATTATTTTTATATAGAACCTGTTTTACTAAATCAGTTTAGTATTATCTCTCCCAATGTAAATGTAGGGCTGGGGCAGACCAAAATACCCCCCAAATGTCATTCCCCTAGCCTGTCCCAAACCTGGCTGCCACCCGATAGAACTAGACAAATGATGTTCCCTGGAGGTATAAAAATACACAAAAATTAATTTGGATAATCAATAATCAGAAAAGATAAAATATCAATGAAAACTACTAAATATTATAACTAGGAAAACGCTCTGAGTAACGCGTTGATGAGCGAGCACGGATACGTGCAACACCTCGAACCGAAATTATGTTTATCGAAAATGTCCTTAAAAGCCAATAATTCTTGAATTTCGTCACAGACTTGTATGAAAATCTCCAACAATTCCTAAAATATTGGTCCCAATAACCACGCAAAGTTTTAAGTTGATCGATTGAACCTTTATGATTGAACGATTCCTTGTTAATTTCCAAAAATCACAGGATATCGTTCAAAAAAATGTTAAACGGTCATATCAGTTTCATAATACGTTTGAAAGTTTCTGCTCTAACAACCTTGAAGTGAAGATTCGAAGATTCCGTGAAATATGAAATTCGAGAAATATGATAGCCAACACGCAAAATATCCGTAAACTGTCGATAACTTTTGAATTTAAACACAGTTTAGTCTGAAAATGTCAAAAATACAGATAATGTTGGACCCGATGACCATACAAAATTTTAAGTTGATCGGTCAAACGGTTCTGGATTAAATTTCAAAAAGCACATGAAATATTTTTTTAAATTTTAACTAATAGGAGGATTTGGCTGAAAATTTGTAAAATAAGAGACAATGTTGGTCCTAATGACCATGCAAAATATAAGGTCGATCACATTTGTCGTAGTCCATTTTCATTTTTCAGCCTATCAGGAGATGTTTATTTAAATTTCAACCAATGAATGGATTTCAAAAAAATTAGGGTCTGCAAACAGAGAAGGTTGGTTTTACATGTGTGCAAAATTTCAGATCGATCGGTGAAACGGTGCGACCTGTGTATCGGATATTAGCAGCCAAAAACAAAAAAAAAAAAAAAAAAAAAAACAGAGGTCCGTGCCAAAAGAGCCAAAAGGAGACGCTCGCTCAATAATATTATTGCGAGATACTCTTAAAGTTTGTCCCCAGGGTTCAGAGTTATTCCCCTAGCTCAACTTAGTTTTAATTTTTTGTTTGTTTGTGGTTGGTATTTCGTCCTGCACTGACGCTGAAGCTACCTTCAATGTCTTGAAGTTGTGATGATTTGAATTGCAGCAATTTTCAGTGACATTCTTCCTGTTGGCGAATCATCTTGACCAAGATTTTGGCGAGTGTAATTTTTTTCGGTCATTACCCTAGCTAATGTAGAAATGGTTGATTAAAAATTTCACAATTGTCTTTGGGATATTCTCAGAGAATACAAAGTGTAGATTCTAACCTCAAAATTTTGTCCAAAAACATCAACCAACAAAGATTTGGTAGCATTAAAACTATGTGTTTGTCATTCCCCTAGCTATACAATTATGTCATTCCCCTAGTTATTATAATCATTATTATAACATAATATTATAATATATGAGTGAGATGATAACCTACAACCTTTTATGGTCTAAGATCATCCCTTCTTATTCCCATATTTTTTTGGAATTTTTTAAAATCACTTTATTTTTATTTTTTTATATCTGAAATATTAGACTTATGTGATAATGACCCATTACTATTTTATTAAAGGGACACAGAAAGCTTAATCGTTCAATTTGTCAGAAGTTTACCTGAAAAATGCCGTGCAGCGTTTTTTTAGACATTAAAACGACTTGGATTAATTTTATTGAAGGGACACGGAGGAGTTAAATCATCGAATTTGGTCAACATTTTACCTGGAAAATGCCGCGTAGCGAATTTTTTGATTTTCTTTTCTCTTTAACAAGATTAAAATGACTCGTGATTATTATTTGAAGGGATGCAGAATAGTTATTATTCATTCAATTTTTCAGAATTGTACCTGGATAGCTCCAGCAGATAATTTTTTCTCTGCTGATTAAAATAACTCTGATTAATATTTAATGAAGCGCCACAGTAGTGTGAATCATCCACTTTTTTCAGAATCGCAGCGGCATAATTGAAAAGAAAATTCAGAAAGTACCTTATTCAAACAGTAATTTTTCTTTTTAACACTCTCATGAAGATTTAATATGAATCTGATGCATAAAAACGGAGTAGCGAGTCATTTAATTTCGTCAGAAAATTGCGACACAGAAATTGAAGTGCAATTTCTTTAACAAACCGATTTTAAATATTTATTGACTTAATTATATTTTGATTATACAAAAAAGTTGCTACGCCCTGGCCCGACTACACCCCTGGGTCTAGGAGAGTAATAGATAATTGATGCATTGCACACGGCACTAGAGGAACAATATGAATGAAGCAATCAAAAAGTCTCATAATATTTTTACAGTACATTTATTCTTAATTCTGGGTAACAGTTTACAGAATTTCATCAATTTGAAACATGTGGAATGAACAAGATATAGTCAAGTACCACTAACTTGCCCTGAAGCATGCCACAATGCCGACCCACTGGAACCGCAGGCCAAAACAATGGGGAAGCAACTTACACGATATAATAAATAATAACATAATGTTGCTAGTGCTAGAATATGTTCTAGCACAGTGCTCTCGTGTTTCATCGACTTTTGAAGGATGTCTACTGAGCGAGTCGAGGCATTTTGAACCAACCAACAAGTATTTTTTGTAATAAAAGACTTGCACTTAGATAATTTACATAATCTATTGTAAAGCTTAAAGCGTGCACAAGATGATTACTGATTAGCATGGTATGTTCCAATGAAATTATTTCTAAACTTGAAATAAAATTTTGCAATTCTATCTTGTAAACTGCAAATTTTTGGGGAAATTACTAATTTATAACTATTAATCTATAATATTAAATATTATTTATACTATGTATATAATCAATCAATAATAATAGTTTTATACATTGTGAATATGTATTGTTTTGAGAAATATCAAATCCTATATTAAATACACTTTAATTACCTTTTAATATTCAGTACTCCACTATTGTAGAAACGCAAATTTATTTATAGGTGTACACCAATGTTTCAAGAAAAAAGCAGCATTTGCCAGCCCAATATGATCCAGCCATTCACATCTACACACTCAAGAATTAACTAGAGGACTATTTAAAACTGGTGCACACAATTATACAATTTATCATTATAAATAATGATTGCTGCTGTAGTATGGAGCAAACTAAATTTGTAGTCATTATACGTTAGTACACACCTGATAAACCAATCTTGACCCATTCATACGCACGCCAATAGTATTCAATACATTCCTCATTTAATCTTAGGAAAAAATAAGTTACAAGACTCGTTGAATCACCAGAATATTTTTTTCCCAAGGTTAATTAAAATGTTCCAAACAAATCTTCGATCGAATATAACCAAGTGTAGACAGCAACAAAGTACTCAAATCTGAAAAGAGTAAAAACATTTTATCATAATAAAATGCCTGTGCAGGTGGAATGGTAAAGAGTAGGTACAAACATTTAGTCATACATACTAAACCCCGACAATGAGACAATTGTCTTATCAATCATGATTCATATTTTCACCACATTCACTCCATGTGCAGTGCATGCAGAACTAATAAATTATCCAAATAATTTTATTTTCAACGTTCAGTGAGTCATTAATAGGATTTTAAAAATTAATACATTTTGGTGAACTTCCTAGGTACTTACTACCAATAAAATAGAGTAGGTAAATAAATTACTAACAAGAACAACATAATCGATCCGTTTAACGTGTTGATAAGCCAACCTTCGCATTGCATGGAAAATGTATACAAATTAGCTGAGTGTTCTATAGGCCTTGGAAACCCCTTTGAAGAAAATCAAACAAAATCCAAGGAACTGCATCAAAGGAGCAGTGATAAAATAATATCTGAAATTTCCTTCAATAAATTACAAAAAAAATCAAAACATGTGTAATGGCATGTTATAACTCTTAAGCTGGGTCAACATAGACCGTTTTTCCGTTTTGCGTTTTCCGTTTTTACTCATTGAACATCTCCGTTTTTGGTAGGACTGTCCACATAGAGCGTTTTGCGTATTCTACAAAAACATTTGTAAGCCCCTTGATCCCCGCCTTCTTTAAACTTTACATTCGAGATGTCAGGAGGCCGTGGAAAACAAGTAAATGCATTCAACATTATTTTTATCTGTCTGTGACAGTTTGTGAGTAATTAGATGGACTAATAACAGGTATGTCATTTTAAAATAATGTATTTAGTGTCAGATCGGCAATGTTATTTGACCATGTGACGTAGTCGTACCGAATTGGGTGTTAAAAGTTTTACGTCACTTCCGCCGCGAGTCTTTTTTAAAATCCTCGATGAAGTTTATGCGGCGCGGCGAGGATAAAATCCGCGTGCGGCGGGCTTGTGATTGGTCAAGAGAGAAAAACGCAAAACGGAAAAACGGCCTATGTGGACCCAGCTTTAAAGTTCTTGACAGATTGGTCTGAAAATTGCCAAAAACACCTAAAATTTTGGTACCATAGACCATGCAAAATTTTAAGTTGATTGGTAAAATTTTAAATTTTTCAATCAACTACCGGATCTCGTTAAAAATCTATACCTACTGTGATGACTGCTCTAATAATTACATTAGTGTGTGTACAAAATTTCAGATCGATTGGTCGAACGGTTTGACCTAGGCATTGCCTACAAACACAGAGTACGCACAAACCAAAGAAAACAGCAAGTGCCATAAGAGTACCGTAGTGAAGCTCGCTAAATAATCCATTTTAGTCGATAATAATTATATGTTGTTTTTATGCCATTAAAAGAACTTACTGGGATCTAGTTTTCAGCAACATCCAGACTTGGTTGTTTCAATTGGTCGGCCTTGGTCGATCTTGACTTTGTTAGCTGTATCTGCAGCTGAAGAGGGGGGTCCCACACGGTTCTTAATTTCTGCTGCCATCGTCATAAAAGCTTGTTCCACATTAGTTGCGTTCTTGGCAGAAGTTTCGAGAAATGGGATGCCAAGTTGGTCTGCATACTCCTGAAAAAATAAACCATGAACAAATTATCAATTAATGAATAACTATGAATCAAGAATATGAACATGGCAAAACAGTCAACAGATTAGGTATACAAATCAATACAATCATAATGTACGCAACACCAACATGGTGGATGATTGGGGGGGGGGGGGGGGCGGGGGGGAGAAGAATTTAACTGGGGAAATGAGGGATACTAATAAAGCTAGACAAGTGATAAGTCCGAAGATCAAGGTGTATAGAAAAAATAGGTCTGGAGGACTTGCAGTATGGGCTTGTGAAACATTGTAGGCGACACGATGTAGAAAAAGGACCGCCATCTTTAAAATATAAGGTGGAAACTCTTCGCTGTATCACCATTGAAATCTTTGAATACGAATTACGGGTAGAAGTTCGCTCGCGTATAACACAGCTCGCGTATAAATCACTAGCGCTTTCTTGAGGAACTAAAGTTATCAAGGTCTATTGATTGTCTAGTTTTTAATGATTTAAGAATGTTATAAGAATGTTTTGAATGTTTAAAGAGTGCATTAATATGCAAGATGAGCCCTAGCGCTAGTGAGTGTTACGCGATCCGATGGCCATCTACAGACCTTGATATTCGGGCTATTGGAACTGATATCGCGGAAAGACTCTAAGAGTTTCCACCTTATATTTTAAAGATGGCGGTCCTTTTTCTACATCGTGTAGGCGAGATAATATGTACCAACTAGAGGTCAGTTAAGTACCTGTGTACGCCGTTTCGGTACAATTTTAATACCCGGGTAGCACAAAAAATCTCTATCTCGGTCAATAGAAATAGTCAATCTCGCACAGCACAGCTCTACTAAAGTGTGGGTTGTTTGCTCGTAACTGGAATGCCCTAGGCTAGAACATACACCGTATTCACTCGAATACAAGCCGGCCCTGAACATAAGTCTCAACCCGGTTTTTGGAAGTCCGTTCTTTTTTTTTTAATTTGGTATAGTGGGTATGCCATACGTGAATATAAGCCACCCTGAGGTTTCAAGAAAAATTTGAATATACCAGGGGCAGGATTCACAAAGAAGTGTAACTTTATGACCAAAAATCTAATATCAATATTAGCTAGGTATTACATTGTTTTACCAACATATCTTTATGAATTTAATTGTACAACTCGCCATTATAATGATAAAATACTAATGGCGTTTTCCACTGGCTGCACTGGGGCTGCACTGAAATGACGTCACCATACAAAACTCAACGGGTGGCCGGTCAGGACCGGCCACCCGACATCACTGAAGCGAAGGCCCAAGATTGACGGTGGAATTCCACCCCCCGACCCGACATTGTGTTGGAAACGGGCGACAGATATTGATACGCGAAACAGAAATTATGGAAACGACTACAAACTTTGCGACGCGAAAGCGAACCGAAAGCGAAGTATGGGAACCCAGCTTTAGTCTTATCACGGTAATATATTGGTAATAGAGTTATTGGGAGGTATAATGCTATACCGGCATCAAGTTATTCCGGTATAGGGCTTAAAACCATTTGTAAATCCAGCTCCAGTGGCATATATTCAAGTAATACCATAATAGGTAACACAGACTTTTAAATATTTAGATCATCTTCTATGAAAGGAAAGGATATAAAAAATTCTCTATACAAATTAATTTAAAATTAGGTAGGTACCTACTAGGTTCTCAATTGTAACTTGATGTTTCAAAACAAATGTTTGCTGTAATTGGGTCATTCTCCACTAAGTGGAATATTCTTGTCCTGTCCATTTTTAATATAGATATTAAAGAAAATATCTATGCTTTTATTTTTTTTATTTTTATATAGATGCTACTTGACAATAACAGCCATAGTGTAAGGTTATTATCATGCACATCTAAGAGCTACAGCCCAAAATACCCCCCAAAAGTCATTCCCCTAGCTTGTCCCCCACCCTGTTTTCCTACATTGCTTTTGCCATATATCTTAAAGTACATTAATTAAATGTACCAAAAATAAATGTTAAGCTTATTAATAGTGTATCTTGACATTTGTAACAAATTCACATTCATATATTTATAAAATGTTATGTTTTAACTGTAATTAAAACGTGTCCCGAGTTTTGGCATCTTTCTGAAGCCATTTAAAAAAAAAAATTTATTATTATTTGCAGTTGGTATTTAACATGTGTCTAAGTGTAGCAACTAGCTTGATGGTGCTGACAAGCCAGGAACACTCGAAATATGTGATTTAAATGATAATTGTGGCTATAATAGCAAAAATGCTACAATTTTCAGGGGCGTATGTTTTCTCTCCATCATTCCCCTATTCGATTATAATTATGTACTTATGCTGAAATCATACTTTTTGGAAATTAAAACGTGATAATAATAGTGACCCAAACATAACCTCAAAATGTCAACTCATTAAATGTATTACTAGAGATTTGGCAGTATATTTAAACTCAGTACGTCATTCCCCTATGTTTCACTAATCTAATTAACACAGTAAATAATATTATTTCATTTTGATCTCAGATGAGCAATTAATAATACTTCAACAAGTATTTTCAAAGACCCCATGAAATAAAAAGCAGAAAAAATCATATTATTTAAAAAAATATTTAGCTTCTTCAATATTCCATTTAGTGGAGAATGACCAAATTAATTCCTACGATTAGGTAGCGAGTATTATTATTAGGTAGTCTTTATTATAGTCGACCCAGCGAGTGTGTAGCCACTTCAGAAAATGCAGTGAAAAATTTAACAATGGGCTTAGCTTGAAATACCTAGGTACTGAGTGTTTTGATGTGTGTCCGGTTGTAAATATCTCAACCACTGCAGGTTGTTTTGTTGTGGTGCCAAATATCTTTCAATGCAGTTGGCTTTTAAAATTTACGGAAAGTTGTATAAAATGGCAACAGTGTAGGTGGAAGGGGTGGCAGGTCATTAAAGGAGTTGTATCTTGTCAGCGCTTAACTGTTGAACAAGAGTCGACTGTTCGTCTCATGAAAGGAAAGGCTACACACTCGCTGGGTTGACTATGTTAATAAAATAAAAATTACAACATCCTAGATCATCAGAGAAGACAATTAGGTAGGTACTAAAATATTACCTACATCACTTTGCATAATTAGTAATTACTACAAACAATATAGCTCTAGAAAAGGAGTAGGTATCAAGTTCAAAAAACTCTAACCATTAATTCTAAGTTCTACATAGTAAATTAACTACTGTAGGATCCCATTGAAAGTTTGAAACGCCAAGGAACACATCTAATACATACCTTTGCAGTTGTGTAATCAACCACTTTCTTAGTAGTGAGATCGCTTTTGTTTCCTACTAATAGTTTATTGACATTGTCACACGCATATCGATCTATTTCTTCTAACCACTGCTTGACATTGTTAAAAGACTCTTGGTCCGTACAGTCGTAGACGACAATGATCCCATGAGCACCTCGGTAGTAGCTTGATGTGATGGTTCGGAATCTTTCTTGTCCCGCTGTGTCCCACTGAAAACAAAGGAGCATATTTAAATTGAAAATTCCAGAAGCATTCCAATAGTAGGCAGAAATGCTGAGCAGCAACTTACAATTTGAAGTTTTATTGTCTTTCCATCCAGATCAATAGTCCTTATTTTCTGTAAATAAGAAATAAGTTGGAATACACTGTACAAGCAAATCAAAATCAACAAAGCTCATTGAAGGTGTCTTCATTAAGTGAGTCTCTTTTCTCTTTCAATTACGGAAGAAATATGTTAAATTTTGGCATCTGTTCATGTTTGCTTATGGGAAATTTCAAGATTTCTTTTCAAGATAGATCTTTTAAATTAATCCCGTAACAATATGTTCCTTCTTGTATTTGTATTGCAATTGTTATTGTTTGAGATAAGTATTTCAGAATTTTTTTAACAATTTCTATTAATTTATAAGTTGGAAGAACTTGGAAGGAAGGAAGAACTTGGAAGAACTTGCTGGTAAACTAGAAACGGATTTTGAAGGCAATAAAAAGATGCTTTATGGCATAATAAAGGAAAAGAGGACAAGAAAAGTTGGACAGGCATGCATGGTGGATGCTTGCGGAGGATTGATCAATGACCCAGTAGAAGTACAGGCACTGTGGAAAGAGTACTTCAAGGAACTACTGAATGTTGATGGAGTGGCACTACCAGAAAGTAGTAGAATACTACAGAGTGAGAACGAGGAAGAGGAGGAGTGTGCTTTGAGAGAGGGAGAAGTGGAGAAAGCGCTAAACGAGATGAAGAATGGTCGATCACCCGGAATAGATGAGATAACAGTGGAGATGGTAAGAGCTGCTGGGGAAATTGGAAAAAGATGGTTGTTTCGAGTAATGAGTGCGGCATGGAAACAGAGGACCATACCGGACGATTGGAGAAAGGGAGTGATTGTACCGATCTACAAAAAGGGTGACAGGAAGAAGTGCAGCAACTACAGGGGAATTACTTTGATGTGTCAGTGTGCCAAAGTATTCGAAAAAGTGGTGGAATTTAGACTGAAAGAAGTAGTAGAGGAAAAGCTCAGGGAGGAACAATATGGGTTCAGGCCAGGTAGATCAACCATTGATCCAATATTCACTATCCGACAAGTCATGGAGAGAAAGTGGGAGAGTGGAGAAAAACTGTACATGGTTTTTCTAGACTTGGAAAAGGCCTACGATCGCCTACCAAGGAAGAAAGTATGGGAATGTCTGAAGCGGAAGGGGGTGGGATTGGGTCTGATTGAGAGAATCAAGAGCACATATGAGAAGAACGAGAGCTGTGTACAAACAGTGGAGGGGAAGTCAGGATGGTTTGAGGTGAAGGAAGGACTTCGACAGGGCAGCGTTCTTTCCCCGACACTATTTGTCATTGTCATGGATGAGCTGCTGAGAAAAGTAGAACCAAGCGAAGACCAGGAGACGAATACACTGGTATATGCAGATGATATCGTAGTGTGGGGAGGAACCAGCGAATGTGTTCAAGAAAAGATTGATAGATGGAGCCAGATGACTGAAGAATACGGTATGCGAATAAGTCAGGAAAAGAGTGAGACACTAGTAGTGGAGAGGAAGGCAACAAGAAATGTGAAGATCAGGCTACGGGGCTTGGAACTGGCGGAGAGAGGAGAGTTTAAGTATCTGGGGAGCTGGCTAACTAAGGATGGAAAAATAGGAAGAGAGATAACATCAAGAGTACAACAGGCTTACACATTTTTCCAGTTAGTCAGGAAACTTCTTTGGAATGAGCAGTTCCCCCAGAAATGCAAGATACTCCTTTTCAAAAGCTATTTCCTGCCAATACTCACCTATGGTTCCGTAACGTGGGCGATTGGAGGAAAGGAGGAGAGCCAGTTGCAGGCAGCAGAAATGAAATTTTTACGAAGCATACAAGGAGTAACTAAGATGGACAAGATCAGGAGTGAAAAGATTAGAGGAGACTTGAAGGTAGAGAGGTTGGCATTTAAAATGGGGAGAGAGCGGCTACGGTGGTTTGGCCACATGAAGAGAATGCAGAGTGAGAGAATACCGCGTCGGGAGTTCGAAGCTGCGAGAAGTGATAAAAGGAGAGTTGGAAGACCGAGGGAAAAGTGGAGAGAGCTGGTAGCAGAAGATGTACAAGAGAGACTGGAGAAGTGGGAAGAAGTGGAAGAAGGAAGGTGGTGGGAAGACAGGAAGAAGTGGAAAAAACTGGTAGAGAAGAAGAACGAAGAGGAAGAGCCAAGCCTGGCCAGCTAGCTTAGGAGTCCGGGCCCTAGTAATGGTGGCTTCGCCACCCCCCGACCCAACTCTTGGAACCGGGAGGAAGATTATTATTATTATAAGTTAAAGACTTTCGGTGGAAGTACAAATTATTTTTATTGTAATAAAAATATCCTGACAATCATTTCCTGACATTTTAAGTTAATATTGAAATATCTCTCAAAAGTGATAGAAGTATCTAGTACCTAGCAGCCTCATGCTCAAAAGAAGTTGCGTCCGCAAGTAGATATTTGCGGGTGTCAGTCCTCAACACCACAAGACCGTGTGCTAATAATCTTATGGACGGAATCCAGTAGACTCTGGGCACTTGCGTCGATAAATATAGAAATACTTTGGCATAATGATTGATCTTATCTACAGTGATGATTTCAGCCATTTCTCTCTTGGAATCAGGGGGTGGGGAGGGGGGGTACTAGGACATTGTAACCAGGAGAGTAGGAATAACTTCATCGTGGGGGGGGGGGGGGGGGGGTATTGCGATACCTGGAAGGGGAGCCAGTTTTATTTCAACAATTTAAAAGTGGTTTTGGGGCTCTAAAATGTATCAACTGAAGCAAAACAACCTCCTATTGTTGTCCCGCAGCGTGCTTTTTAGAATTTAATCAATTTTGCAAACAGATGTAGGTAGTAAGGAAGATGATGGAACAGGTTATTTATTTTCATCTCGAGGGGAGTTTCATCACTGCTTGTCTACCTTGATAGTGAGAGTCTACAGATCACATCATACACTGCATAGCATTTGCATGCATGACAGAGGCTGAGAAGACAAATGCATGAAGGAGTAGTGAAAATTTATTCCTCATTGAAACAACCTGCTGCAAATATTTCAAAAGAAGCAATAAAATGTCAGTAAAATGTCAAGAACCCAAGTTTTTGACAGAAATATCTATTATTTGCAAACACACTTTGAAAATGTTGGTCCCAATGACAATTAAAAAATGTTTATAATTAATTTATTTAGCTGATTGGGAAATGGTACAAAATGTATTTTTCCACGAGTCGCAGACCCTTACTCAAAACTATGTAATCACTCAAATGACATTAAAGGTAGTTTGTACGCAAAATTCCAGATCAATTGGTTGAATGTTTGACCTGGATAGTGTGCAGGCAAAAACACTAAAACCGCGGTAGTTTTTCTGAGTACCTACTGTGGGGACACTCGTGTAACTAGAGCAAAAATATTAGTATAGTGATAGTAATACTTACGAAATCTACACCAATTGTGCTTATATAGCTCTCGGTATATGTGTCATCCTAAAAAAAAACAAAAAAACAGAGTATTATAAATAGCCTACCTAATTTTACACAACATTCAGAAGTTGTCTTCACGCAATCATCGAGTTGATGTTCAAGGATCATTCGGTCAACAACTTTTGAATGTGACAGTGATAGAACATTATACATCAGATCATAATAGCCCAGACCAACTTGGTTTCCACATCTTCCCATATCCTGGACAATCAGTCAATATGGAATAAAAACCATAATACCTAGATGCAGGGTGCGAATTGATGGGGGGGATTTCTCCCCCTCTGGTTTTCTCCTCCCCGGCTCTGTTTCCCAATAAAGCATCCCAGGGAGGATAGATCCCCCCCTCCCCCTCTGTAAACTGTTGACTTTTAATCTACGAAACAACAGATTAGGTACCTATACTTTTTTCAGAAAGCCAAAATTATAAAAATAAAGTGTCACACAAAACAACTGTCATGAATTGCTTTAGTTATCAAATAAGCTGTATTGATAAGATTTATAAAATTCCATGATTAATTTTACTTGGCCACCATTTCTGATTTTTCCTCTTTATAATGCCATTTGTCGTGATGAAAAAGGGTGAAGAAACTGTGTACAAATCGCTTAGAAATGCACAAAATCCAATCTTGAAATTCAAAATTTCCTGGGGCTATGAGCCCCGGACCTGCATGGTGCTGTTGGGCCCTCCCCCCAGACCCCCCTGGGTGTTCGTGAGCAATCGTATTTTTCGCCTTTGCTATATTTCCCAACATTCTCGGAATTTGTATTTTTCCTATCCCCCCCTCTGAAAATTGAACAATTTGCACCCTGCCTATAGGTATCCTAGTTCGACGCATTCTCATGATGCCTGAAGTAAGTAAGTAGGTACTACCTTAGTATTACTAAAAATGGCAAAAATTTAAATTTTGTTTGAACATCAACTTGTGCGACTGAGTAAATGGTGCCAAGCATATTAAAATGTATCATGATTCATGATCATGGAATCTATTGGCAGCACACTACATTCAACTTCAAGTGAATATTAAAACCAATTAATTTTATAAACCTTACCTAGTTCTTGTAAACCTATTATGGACTTTTAACTGCAAAGTACTAAGTAGACATTGGAAATGGAACCAATTTTGTTAATGTTAACTTTGTTAATGCTTCTTTTATTGCTTGTTGGAATCTATGACAAATCCTTTCTTTTGTAACAAGAACTAGTCAGTGGAAATGCCACACCTCTACTAAAACAGGGGTGCAGCTTCCCTTTGTTGTCTGCCAAACTTTTATAAAATAGTAAGCATAGCATCTAATTCACTCAGGCCTGCACAAATGGTTCTCAAAACACATTCCATAGAGCCTCTCAGAAGCCAAACAACCTATCACAAGTTCACAACTCATGAGGTAGGTAGCTGATTATGGAGGGTTTTAATAGATTTGGAACCTAAAGACATGGATCACTTTTGCAACTTACAACAATGAGACACCAGAAAGGGATCCAGGGTTTGAAATAGTACATTGTTACTTTTGTTGGCTTCTAACAGGCCCATATCAAAAGACTAGGTAATTTTGGATTTTGATGCTAGTAAAACCAGTAAAACCTATCCTACATCTCTTCCTCAGTTTTGTTGATGTTTGCTTCGAAGTAGGATAATAGAATAGGTAGTGAGTAGGGTTGCCAACCGTCCGGATGTTATCCGGACACCAGTGGCGTGCCGTGACATTTGAAGTGAGGGAAGCAAATTGCCAGGAAAGAAATTTGCGCAGACTCGGAGGGGGGTCTGGGGGGCTTGCCCCCCAGCTTAGCCCCGCAGGGAATTTTTTAAAATGTGACTAATTTTAGATGGTAAAAACGATTTTGAAAGTACCTTTTTGGAAGATTACTTGAATTTAAGAAATGGTCAAAGGATTTTAGGCACGAGGATTTTCAGACTAATTTTTTTATATTTTAATCATTAGTTTTTTGAAGGCAAATACGAGGGCAAATACAGATATACAAAAACTTTGTAGAAATGCTTAAACTGAACTGAGAATCCGAAACTGCAATATTTTGTAGATAATACAAGTTTAGAAAATCAACCGCTCTTGAGCACTGTCACCGACCGATCACATGTTCGTTCCAATCGTGTCAACTCGGGAGTAGTTCGGCTGCGTTCGGGCTGTGGATGCAACTCTTGAATTGCTTCCCTTGGCTAGAATACGCCTGCAGTAATAGACGTATTTTACACAGAAATGCTTTGTGTTTAGACCGGCAAATAATGTTATTATCATGGCAAAATAAGTTTTTATTATTGACAATACTTTCAGGTGGCTGCAGATTAACATATTTGATTGTAGGCAAATCACCTAATGCCCCCGTAACTCCCGTATATAGAGCGAGGGATTGGAAGCAATTCGAAAAGTGAATCCCTTGGAACCGGCCGAGGCAAGTGTATGCGTGCGCACGCGCCTTGCCCACCTCCCGTCTTAGAAACCGCGTTTACTTTGAAATCAGAGCGAAAGTGGTGACATTTGTGTTCGTAATAAGAATTCTATAAGTAGTATTAAGTGATGAATATTTTTGTAAAAAGATTAAATTATTATATTTTAATTATGTTGGAATGGAAAAGGAAGGGGAAGCAATGCTTCCCTTGCTTCCATTGAGTGCACGCCACTGCCGGACACTCCAGAATTGTACAACATTGTCCGGATGCCAAAATCACCTCATTCCGGATAGCATAATGTCCAGACGCCGGAATTGTTGAAAATATAAAACTCACACTACACAATTCAATATTTAGTGAATAAAACTACCAAATCACCAAGATTGTAGTCTAGAACGCATGAAAATGGCCCAATGCACTTTCAAAATTCACATTTTTACGGGGCTTGTGCGACCTGGACCCGCGTGGTTCTGGGGGTCCTTCTACGTCCAGGTCCCCCCATTGTTTTCCTGAGAGATTGTATCTTCGTTTGCACTCTTTCCGACACCTTTTTTACCCCAAGAATTTTATAACTGCAATGTCCGGAATTTGATTCTTGTAAAGTTGGCAACCCTAGTTAGTAGTGAGCATCTTTATCATAAGATTGACACCAACACATTTTATTTTAATTAAACCGTATGCTCTTCTTCTGGGAAAAAATATGTTCTCATAATCGCAATTCCGCTTTAAAGGTGGGCTATCACGGTTGAACCCCATTTTTTTATTATTCAAAAAACATGATGCCATTAGGCATGCAATCACAGCGGCAAAAACTAGAGCTCTGTAGGTTATTCCTAAACAAAGTTATAGCGCAGCGAAGACGGATAGAGGGTGGGAAACGCGTCATTCACACCCAACTCAGCCACAAAAGCCGGCAAAGGTTGGGTGGGACCTACGTCACAACAACCAGGTTTTTCAAACTTCGCGGGGCTCTAGCGCCTGAACCAAACGTCGCACCGCGTTCCCGTTTTCAACATTCTACTTCTGGTTACAATATACAATATTTTCAACTTGTTGATCATGACAGCCCACCTTTAACTTGTGGATTGGAACACTCACGACTGGGACTCCGCGGCCGCCCCTTTTAGTTGCTTTCCAATGATAAAATCCAGAAACTGAAGGGTTTGCGATTCATGGAATCCTTACGGTATAGTATCACACTTTAGCTTTAATTTGCTTTAAACACCGTATCAATCAACTCTCGAGAGCTGAGTGGAGAGCAGCCATCTCATTGGCTTACAGCTGTCACGTGAACAATTTGCCTCTCTGTCGTTCGGTCATGATTGAAATAGTTGAGAGATGAGAGTTGACAGTGTAACCACCGCAGCCGTCGCCCGTCTGTACAGTCCCTCCTTCCTCGCTCGGTATGCTGCCTGTGATCAACGGCCATATTGCTTCGCTAACCTTTAGCTACAAATCTTGCCAAATTACACGTCGAGCGTATTTCGTATCGTCATAAATGACGCACTGTTTATCTTTGAATTCTTTGGTACGATCTATATTTAGAAGGCAGTGTGCCCGAATTTCAAATGTTTTGAAAAGTTCACTTTTTCTTCTTGGTGTCGGTTATTTATTAGTTCTTGTCAATATCAATTCTCAATCAATTAAATATTGTATCAACTTGTACCCCTGACCCGACAGCAACAGTAGGTAGTTGGAAGCAGGGTCGCGATATTTATTTATCAATGCTGTTAAAGAGATGGAAAAAATCTGAAGTTCTTGTAATGTGAAGCACTTATAATTGGACAAAACTACTGACAGCGGCCATCTTCCTTTATCGTATTCAGGTAAATACAATTTTTAACATTACCTTTTTAATTCAAAGTTTGTAGTGGTGGTGTCACTGCATACCTAGTTGTGACGCAATAATGGTGATGTCATATGGGGGTTAGTTCTTCAGAAATTCAAGAGGTAGCTCTATTTGACGTGTACAATGGACCACTAGTCATTATCTTGCTATGTGACATCACGAATAAAACAGATGACAGAAGGATGTGGGTCGTGACCGTCAAGAAGGCTGTGACAGCTAATTAGCTAATGCTAATGGAAAGCAAATTGATCCACCTTGAAATTCAACTGTCTTTCACTCACACGTTTAATTGGCTACCTCTCCCACACTGGACAGTTCTGCTCTAGTGTGAGTAAAGATAACTACATTGACTCCTCCCATCACCATTGGTCCATTCTCTCTAAAAATATCGGTGCATGAAATAGCAATGAAAATGGCCATTGATTACAGGCAGCGTAAGGAGCGTGGAAGGAGGGACTGTAACAGACGGCTGTGGTTACCACTTTTAATATGGCCACATTTTGTATTGGTTATTCTATTGTTACCATGGCAACCTGTCAATTATTCACTATGGCTATGACTTGTCTTGTTAGCAACGTGCATGGAACTAGCTTCACACTACTACAGGAGAGGTGGGGACACTTGAACATTCTTGGCGATACCAGCTCCATGGGGAATTGACCAATGGTTTACCATAGGATTCTGAGAAATTACATTTGAGCAGGTGGCACTCAGGCAGTGAACAGTGGAACTATTTTGAATTTTGGGACGAAATGCATCTTAAATTAGTTCTTATGTCTGCCACACAACACATAGCACCAGTTGCTCAAAATTTAATTCCCCTATAATTCGTATTCAAGATTGCCAATGGGGATGCATTGACGAGTCCCCACCTCTCCTATATGTGTGAAGCTAGTTCCATCAACTTTGTTGTTACCTAGTCTAAGGCTATAGGCTACCAACTTACCTACAATAAATTTGATTACTTAGGTCGGGTACGACCAACGAACGTTGGATAAAGTTAATATCGATGGTTAGTGGAATTTAGTGAATCCTATTGGCTGTGGAATTCATCCAAATGGATTCATTATGGCTATTATATCGTACTACGATTACAAATAATTGAAATTTTTTGAAGAATTAACCTGTGTCTTATTTGATATTAGGGGTGTTTAAATTTGTAATGGGGTAGGTATAGTATCAACTATTACTGAAATAATAGTTCCTTTGAGCAACGGTTCCATGTTCCAAAATCCTAGTTGTTTTTGGTAAACAGTGATAAGTAGTAAATTCTAGGTATTAGGTAGGTAACTTCTGGAGCGAGGTCGGTACTTACAGCAAATCTCAACAGTAAGCAAGATTTTCCTACACCGGAGTCTCCAATCAACAACAGTTTGAACAAGTAGTCACTGGAAAAAAAATACATTACTTTTTACATTGAAGATCACTGTTTTATTCAGTGGCAAATAGGCGCACGCCAAGCATAGTTGACGTGACGTGACAGCTATGACATGCCAGACTTTTATGACACATTGCAATGAGATGACACACGGTCAGTGAAAACGACACCCACATTCTGTCTACCTTGCCTCAAGGCCATTTTTTATTGTTAACAAGTATTTTAAAGAGTACCTAGGGTAGGTTAATTACTTATTTTAGTGGTTAGTAACATGAACATATTTTGCACAAGGTAACAAGTGAGCGCCCCCAGACATAACCAGTAGAAAGTATGAACATCATTTTACTCAAAAATCCAATGAATTCCTAGGCCATTTCTGAAATGTCTAATGATCTCGCAGCCACTACGTTGAAACGGAAACAAATGAATTAGCTACATCATACGGTACTTACTATTCGGGATTCATTGTTGACATAACCTATTAACTCAACAAATATTATATTTACAATTCGAAGTTAGAACTAGATCTATTTTAACTTGGATACAATACGAATCAAGAAAACCTAACAATGGCTACCTTACTGCAGGAAGTTTCTAGCAATATAGCCCTATGGGGGTCAGCAGAATTGACGTCATACACGTCAGTGAAAGACAAGTGCGTAGTATGAGAAATCTAGCATCCGTTCTTAAAAATCTATTCTTTTAAGCATACTCTAATTTGCATTATTTTGAGTTAATGATATAATAATCAGATTTTAAAAATGAATTGACAAAACAATTTAATTGATTATATTTATTAAAACGTTGAAACACAAATGCAGAACAAAACAAAATGACGACACACCCAGTATGCCGTGTGTTTTAAAACCGCGCTTTTATGAACTAAATTTTCACGTTTTGAAACCATATACGTTATCATTGTATAAAACTTGAAACAGTTGACAACTAATTGCTTAGCCTTCAACTTTTTTGCGTTTTAAACAATGAAAACGTTCCCAGGAGGCCAATTCTTGAGTTTTCGTGTTTTGAAACCATGTGTGGTTTCATTGTTTAAAACGTAAAAAAGTTGACAACTATTGCTTAGCCTTCAACTTTTTTACGTTTTAAACAATGAAACCACACATGGTTTCAAAACATGAAAACTCAAGAATTGGCCTCCTGGGGGTCAATTCTTGAGTTTTCACGTTTTGAAACCATGTACGTTTTCATTGTTTAAAACGTAAAAAAGTTGAAGGCTAAAGTTTCAAGTTTAAAGTTCAAGTTTGTTTATTTTTCCAAGCTTTCACACATTGTATTACAAATAGATATGTATATGCCCTAAGCAATAGTTGTCAACTGTTTCAAGTTTTATACAATGAAAACGTACATGGTTTCAAAACGTGAAAACTCAAAAATTGACCTCCAGGGCCCAGATTCTACAACTGCATTGCTTGCTGGTCGCCTAGCAATTATTTCAATGTTAATGGTAGAAATTGCTAGGCGACCAGCAATGAAGATGTTTTGTAGAATGAGGTCCCAGGGGGGCTAGTATTCTAAATTTCCTTGTCATCTCGTTTCACTTGACACGGGCTCACTGCACACTGGAGTGCTATCTATTTAACACGGTAGTGACGCCGTATCAATTGATACGAGATGAGAAGGAAATTTAGAATAACCCTTCAGGGCCCCGATTCTACAACTGCATTGCGATCGTTTAACTTTGCTCGACAAACGATTGACAACTCTTATGAGAGATTAGTATTGACTCAAATTCGTAGTCGATGGACTATGATGTGTCAATGTTATTCTCACATAAGAGTTGTCGATCGAATGTTGACAAAAGTTACACGATCCCCGTGCTGGTCCGCTAGCAATTTCTTCCATAAGATTAACATTGAAATAATTGCTAGCGGACCAGCTGTACATTATTTGTATGAGAATATTCACGGGCCATCTTGTCAAGTATGTAGGTATTATTGTTTATTTTCTTATGGGTGGTACATTCAATTTTTTTTTTTTAATTATACATTTTAAATTATACATTTTAAATTTTACAATTATAAATATACAAAAGTAGTTTGCAAATTAATATTAAGTCATGTTTTTAAGGTGCACATTCTCATTCTACATTCTTAATCACATAATAATATAGACCTACAATAAATTAGTCCAGTTTTAGGTAAAAAAGAAAAACAACTCTACTTACCTACCTAGGTAGGTACTATTTAGTGATCACCCGGTCTCGACTCTTTTGGCTCAGGCCCAGTTGGTTCCTCCCATTTTTGGTTTGAAACCGGTTACACCAGGCAGGCAATTCTAAATTTCCTTGTCGGCTCCTTTCACTTGATTCGGGCTCACTGCACACTGGAGTGTTATCTATTTATCATGGTAGTGACGTCATATCAAGTGTTACCAGGGGCCGTATTCTAGAACATTTTAACTCCCAATTCTGATGGAATCTGATTCGGTGCAATGTTAATCCTTATGGCCGTGACCGGATTCCATCAGGAATGGAATTGGGAAAACGTTCTAGAATACGCCTCCAGACGACAAGGAAATTTAGAATAACCACCTAGGGCGGAGTAATAGCCCCTTAAGGGGAATGTACACTGAATTTTGTATCTCAGCTAATATAAGTGACACAACCTTCAGATTTTAAAATCAAATAACAACTTACTTTAAAAAAAAAAAAAAAAAAAAAAAATTTATGGATTTTATTTAGTTTTTATGCATAAAAAGTAAAAACATACATCCACCAAATTTGCTACTCCTTTTTTGAATTTCAAAATACAAAAAATGACAATTTTTTTTTTAGTTACCAGAAGCACACTGCATAAAACAACGTGGAGTTTTTCTAATAAATTTACTTATTTTAGGAGTTAAAATTTTTTGAATATGTAAATTTCTGATTTTACTACTTTTACCTATTAATTTGACATATTTAGTGCAATTATTTTTTAAAAATTTATTCAAACATTTTTAACTGATAAAATAAGTAAATTTATTTGAAAAACTCCACGTTGTTTTATGCAGTGTGCCTCTGGTAACTCAAAAAAAAATTAATTTTTTGTATTTTGAAAATACCAAAAAAGGAGTAGCAAATTTGGTGGATGTATGTTTTTAAGCAAAAAACTAAATAAAATCCATAAAATTGGTCAAAAAAAGTTTTTTTTTTTTTGTTTTTTTTTTTTTGAGTAAGTTGTTATTTGATTCTAAAGTTTGAAGGTTGTGCCACTTATATTAGCTGAGTCCAAAATTCAGTGTACATTCCCCTTAAATACGTAGTACAATTTATACCTAAACCGGTTCTTATTAAACGGAAATTTTGTATTCACTATAAAACTAGTTATTGTTTGCTAATTGCTAAATTTAGTTTTAAAACAAAATCCTCATATTGGTAGAAAGTGAAATACAAAATTTTATCATTGATTAAAAAAAGTAAAGTAAGGTAAAAAAAAATCAAATAATATAATAAATATGAAGTAAGTAAAGTAACTACCTATTGAACACTGAAACTAGATCAAAATCATGTGCATACAATGCAAAGGCTTGCGTATCACAGCTAGTTCTGAGAAGTAGTAGTACCCAGGGTGCGAATTGTTCAATTTTCAGAGGGGGGGATAAGAAAAATCTAATTTCAGAGAATGTTTGGAAATATAGCGAAGGCAAAAAATACGATTGCCCTCTAACACAATGGGGGGAGGGCCCCCAGTACCATGCGGGTCCGCGGCCTCATAGCCCCGGGAAATTTTGAATTTCAAGATTGAATTTGGTGTATTTCTAAGCGATTTGTACACTGTTTGAAGCCTTTTTTCATCACGACAAATGGCATTATAAAGAGAAATTGCTTGCATTTAAAGGGAAATCAGTTATTGTGGATTAAAAGTCAACATTTTACAAAGGGGGGGGGGGGGGGGGGGGGGGGGGGGAATCTATACCCCCTGGGATGATTTATTGGGAAACAGAGCTGGGGATGAGAAAACCAGAGGGGGGGAAATCCCCCCATCCCCCATCAATTTTCACCCTGGTAGTACCTAATAGAACTGTTTTGAATTAATTCGTGAAATGCTTTCAATAGAAAATAATAGGGGTACCTACTCCGGTATATATACTGTTTCTTGGAAACCTTCCGTACCTGTTATTTGATTGGAAGGCTAAGAAATGTAAACATTAGGTAACTCTAAAATTGCAGTACACTGATTAAACTCTGAGCATTGTCTATAACTTCTGTCGCAAATGTTTGCATCAAATGGTCTTCCGATGTGGTGATTACAACAGTATGAGGCTCCACCATCTCCTCGATGGACTCCATGGGATCCAAATGCAACAAATGATGTTTGGTCAACTCCCTCTTCTGTGAAAACATCAGCCCACATTCGCTGCAGGAGAACGGTTTCTCCAGGGTGTGAGTTCTGCGGTGCTTCAACATGTCATTCTTCTGAGTGAAGCCCCGGCCACATTGGTCACAGATGTACGGCCGCTCCCCGGTGTGCACACGCAGATGAACTGTCAGAGCACCCTTGCGCAGGAAGGTCTTTTCACAGTGAGGGCACGCAAAGGGACGGTTGTTGGTGTGAACTTTTACATGCTGGGAGAGGTTGCTGGCGCAGCGGAATCCCATGAAGCAGACTCCGCAGGTGAATGGCTTTTCCCCCGTGTGGATCCTCTCGTGGACGTTCATCGCCTCTTTTGTGAGAAATGCGTCCGTGCAATAGCGGCATGAGTACGGACGCTCGCCAGTGTGATACGACCGCATGTGATACGTCAGAGAGCCTTTGTTCGATAACCTCTTTCCACACACGTCACAGGAAAACAGTTTCTCGCCTGTGTGCGACCTCATGTGTAGGGCTAAAGACTCTTTCTTTGCTAACAACTTCTGGCAAATGTTACACTTATATGCATCCAGGTCAGCTTCATCAGTCAAGGTCAATTGCCTCAAAACGGAACTGTCGAGTTCTTCTTTCGAGTGATTCTTCCGGTGTTGAAGCAATGAACCGAGAGTGTCGAAGCCGAGTGAGCACACCTTGCATGAGTACTTCATATTGCGCTCGTGGCGCTTCAAGTGCTGGGTCATGTTGCCGCGCCGGTTGAAGCGCACTCCGCAGATATGGCAGTGGAACGGTTGGACCCCAGAGTGAGTAGAGCCATGTTGACGTAGCTGGATCTTCTTGTGGAATCGTTTTGCACACACGTCACACGAATACGGTTTCTTGTTTTCATGAATATTGGTGTGTTCATTCAGATGGAATTGAGAACGGAAGCCTTTTCCACATGTTTTACAAATTTGCCCGTTTTTCTTGTCAATTCCAAGGTGAGAGCGTTTATGACATCTTAAGTTGCTCTTGTGCTTGAATTTCTTCCCGCACAAATCACAGAGGTACGGCAAGTCGGAAGAGTGAGTTGCACCGTGCACGTCGAGACTGGTGGCAGTTCCGAAGCCCTTGCCGCACTTGTTACATTTGTAGGGTTTGCTATCAGCATGCTCAGAAAGCAAATGCTCGATCAACTCCTTGCTCCGTTCAAAGGACCTGCCACAATGCTCACAAACATAGATACTCTGGTCATCATCCTCATCTTCTTCTTGTTCTTGTTGTTGTTCTTCTTCTTCTTCATCATCCGCCTCTGTTTTTATGACTTTGGCCTCCACATCAGCTTGTAACGCATGACTCCGTTGATGGGCAATTCTGAAATAAAGTAGGATATTGTTAGATCGTTCTTCTACACACTCTACTAGGTAGGAGTATGTACTATATGTATGCAAAAGACAGATCGGAAAAAATTAAATCACCTTGCTACTCCATTAGTGAAGGTTTTGTAACAATAACTGCAGGCAAAAGGTTTCGAGTGATTGCGACGTTGGTGAACTAGCAGAGAGGATTGTCTCGGAGCTATGTGGCCGCAGATGTCACACTTCCATTCCGTCTTAGAACGCCTTGTTCCTGAATGTCTTCTCTTGGAAATCCCTACTTGGTCTTCCTCTATCATGATGTCTTGTATCGCTCCGACTATCTGAGACTTTAAGGAAGTGTCGCATTCTGCAAAATTTTTTGGAATCTTCACTCTAAGCTCAGCAGTAGTCCACTTGCCGGGTGGCAAAGACTCTCTTCCAACAGGCTCAATAACCACATCCAAAATCTGACTTCCTTTCAGCTCACTAGCAGCATGATCTTCCAGATAAACTGCTTCAAATGTCTCGTTGTTACTGCTTTCATGACCATCATCTTCTTCGCCATCATTGCCTGATAATGATTCGTAACCAGGCAGTGAAGAGTGGCACTGCTCTTTATCGTGTCTTATTAATTGCATTGCTTTCATCAAGCGATCACTTGGAAGTGCACTTTTCCTATTGCCAGCAGTTTTCTTCGTGTCTATGTCATCCAGCTACAAAATAAAAATGTAAATTACCAACTATTAAAACGATAGATAGTAGGTACACACACTACAAAATATACAATGTTGCTTTCTGTGTGAACAGTACTCAAGAACGCCCAACGAAATTGGTATTTCCAACTAAAGAAATTGGTATTTCCAACTAAAGAAAGTGCAAATTCTGAATATGAGAGAAAAGCACATTGAATGTATGTGAAAACAAGGACAAATCATTCATTCAGACCAGCCATCAGTTGACAAACTCTGGTAACAAAAATTTCAAATGAAACCCGACCTTTAATTACAGAATTTATTTAATTAAAGTGAACCTACCTTGTTGTCATTTATATTGTGAGGGTTGTAGATAGACTCCAGCTTTAATTCTGCATCCATGCACAAATTTGCAAGATTGTGGCATGCATTGAGTCTCCGCACACAAGTCAGACACATCTTCGTTGGCAAATTGTCATCTTCAGTAACCTGTTAACAAATTTAAATCAAAATTAGATTTAATAAAAAATATGCATTACCTACACCAAATTTGGCAAATTTTAAGGTCAAATTCGCCTCGCAACTTCGTAAGTGTTTTGCAGGACAACAAAATAAAAATAGGTAGGTACCATAAATTGGTCTCCAAAAGATGAGGAATATTGAGGTGTAAGAGGTGTAAGATATTACTGTACAAGACTTACTTTGTACCAATCTTAACATATGCAGCAGTAACTTGGCCAATGGGTGGGAAGGAAGAAATGAAAATGCAGGCAGCGGAAATGAAGTTCCTGAGAAGTGTGGCGGGAGTGACGAAGATGGACAAGGTGAGGAGTGCAAAGATTAGAAAGGACCAAGAAGTGGAGTCTCTTATATTTAAACTTGGAAAAGAGAGGCTAAGATGGTACGGATGAAGAGGATGGGAGAAGAGAGGATACCATATAGAGAGGCAGAGTGGGCAGCAAGGGGTGGCAGAAGAAAGGCAGGAAGACCTACAACTAAATGGATCAACGGAATAGAGGCAGCCGCAGAAGAAAGAGGAGAGTGTTGGGGAGTAATTACAACAGAGAAGTGGTGGGAAGACAGAGAGAGATGGAGGGAACTGGTGGAAAAAGAGGAGGCTGAAGAAGTGGAAGAAGAGATTGAAGAAGTGTAGAGTGTTGGACTTGGCAAGTCGGCTCTGAGAACACAAGTGCCCTAGAACATTGGTGGGATCATCCCACCCCCTGAGCCGACAATAGTTGGAAACATGGTCACGATATTTATTATTATTATTATTATTATTATTATTATTATCATTTATTTAAAAATAAATATATTAAAACCTCCTTACCTACTCAGGGAATCAAATCTTTATTCAATAAAACCTGGGGTTGGGAATCCACTAATTTCGATCTACAAATTGGCATTGTAAATTAATTAGGTATACCTGTATTGGAAGATGCAAGTGAATTTTCTTTTCCAATTCAAGCTTCATTCCCTGCTCTTGAAAAATGTGTACTAGGTCCAAGCTATCCTCAGCACACACTCTGCATAATGTAGACTCGGCAGCTGACGGCATTTGAGTCTCCACACCTATTTCTTCGAGCCACGGAATTTCTGCGCCTGGATGGACCACTATTCCCTCCATTACTATTCCTAGACTGGATGGGTCCATTGAAATAGTGTACATGTGTTCATCTTCTTCTAAGCTATGATGCACCATCTCCGACGAATCCTCCTCATCATTCTTGGACATGATGAATTGACAGTTCAACCCTCTAAAGACAAAGTTAAAAACAGCCTAATTTATTATAACAAGATAGGTAGGGGAGACTGGGGAACAGTGGGCCACCTGGCAACTAGTACTCTACACTAGTATGACTGTACTAGTATAACAGTACAGTAGGTACTCTGCCCTACTAGTAAGTTCCAAACATTTCCCAGTGGGTTGTGAGGTATTAAATATAAACTTCACAAAGACTATAATATTTATTATTTAGACTCTCACAAACTATAAATTTACCTATTGAAATTTAATGACACAATATTTCCCTTGGTATTCACCGAGATATTATTATTAAATTAATTTTCGTGTTATTAATGTCAAATAGTTTGTGAGAAGATTTGAACTTCACAAAGAGTTAAATTGCAACAACTCTGAGGTTGTTGACAACTTGTTCCTAGCCTACTCAGACTCTAAAGTACGTTTACAGCTCGGCGTTGACGCACTCGACGCTCAGCGCTGGCCAATCAGGAGGCTTGCGCTCGGGCTTGCCCGAGCGCTGGTGTTCAAGATCAAGAGATAAATCATGTTCATCTTTCAGCGCTGAGCGCAGAACGTCGGGCGGTCCGTGGCGAGCTGTAAACGTACCTTACGGCATTGTCCGAGTTTTCTTAAATTTCTTAAATGTTATTGTTTTTGTTATATAAGAGGAGTCATGGTTTGTGGTTCTGCGATTCTGGACTCATTGGTTACGAAGGAAATTAGCAAAACGTTCTAGATGTGATTGACTTTAACATTGCAGCCTAGTTAGAAAGGTACGTCACAATAGAGTGGCCATTCTCAAATCTAAACCATCAATGAAAATGTTCGGCTTGGCAAAATCAAGCAAACTATTGTTTTTTTAATTTGAATTAATGCATTGAAATCGCTTCTTTGTTTGGGATTCGTAACTCTGCTGTCGATGTATACAGACAAAGGGTAATGTCGTGCCTTAACGTAAAACATTTCCACTGCAATAGTTGAGATTGTCTTACATTTTACCAAATTGCAGGAAAACCTGATAGGTATGATAAATACAACAATATGATTCTCATGTTGTCGTAGGTACTACATGTTGTCATAAAGACACAACGTGACCCTACACAGAATTAATAACAAGTCTTTTAAAGACGGAATCTGGTAAAGTGCGGGTAAATTTTCGATAAGCGTATTCACTTTGGCCTTCATCATGGTGGGATGAAGGAGCAATTCTAGAGTGAACGCTCATTGAATATTTACCGAAGAGCGGCCTTCAACATCAACAAGAGCATTCAATGCTGCTGTTAACAGTAACGAATCCCAACAGAGCGGATGTCAGTGGTCATTAGGGAAGGTAGGCATTTGCTAGTACCTACTAGGTAGGTACCTACTAGGTCCTACCTAATAGCAAAAGCAAAATTGGAATTGCTTGAATTCATATTAACAGATTCGTATGAAATTACGAATCAAATCATGAAATACATGCTTTTGAGGTTAGCAAAATATGAGTATGAAATCAAAATTCAAATGTGGATTCCAACAGCAACCAAAATTCTTCTGAAGAAATACATGAATTCTCGGCGGTCATCTTACACAAGTTCTTTGCCATTTCCTCAACAAGCTGCGAGTCGAGTGACATGTCTGTGAAGTTCTCTTTGTACCTACTTACTCTTTTTTGTAGCAAAACAACCTCCGATTCGCACTGGATTTTTATTAAATAATAATTTACAAGTAAAATCTAATTTGGTATAATATGAGTCGCCCTATAGATGAGATGTTTTATTAAAGTGAATTATAATCGACGGAAAACGGCCATTTTGCAAATGCAACCGATTAAAAAGTGGGCTGGGCTGGGTTGGATGATGGGGCTGGATTGGTTAACCTTGCACATGAAGAGGCCGTGGTCGTGGCGCGCATATTTGAACGCCGAATGAAATTCTTCCACTTCTGCAGGCAGTCGACGTTTTTGTTTTTGAAAGTCAGCAAGTTTCAAATTATAAATTAATAGATGTTCAAAACATGGAGCGATAACGTTGTTGTCCAGAAAAGGTGTATGGTTTTGTACCCATTTGTTGGCTTTTCCATCAAATCGGATTTTCATTTTTTTTTTATATTTCAGTATTATTTTTTTCTTACGATTTTACGAGTTACATTATTTATAAAACTTTAAAAGAATAAGTCCCCTGTATATATACTTCCCTGTAGTTGTGACTTAAAGAGAGAACAAATGGAAGTTAGAAATTAGTTATTTGAGATTTCTTAACATATTATTTGGTTATGTGCGGGGGAGGGGGGGGGGGGGGGGGGGGGGGGGTCAGCAGAAATTTGCCCCCGGATGTCAGGAAAATAAAAAAAATTGTGAAATTTTACGTATAGTTGCATTTTGTAAACAATAAGACGTAAAACAAATTGATTTCAAAGTGTAAAAAACCCAACAACCTTCATGATCTATAAACAACATTATGAAATTTTTGAAATATTACTGTCAGAAAGTTATTATAATAATGGTAGCAATATAAAGGTTTTTTAAAATAAATTAAATCCTATTTATTAACTAACTAGTGTACTTAAGTCGTTTTTCCAGGCCCAGAATTGCACGTTTTTTTAAAAATTATTTGTGTATGTTTGCTGTGTTGGGAATGGCTTCAGTGTGGGTACTTATTTCGTTTTCCTGCCACTGAAATAGCAATTTGTAATGCTGTATTGGGTTTAAGTACGGCCTATAATGACTGTGGTTTAACTGCATTTAGGTTACTTTTCCGGAAACAATTTTTTTTAAAATAACAAAAACGCTGTACCTACTTATGCAAATCTATATTTGTTCTTAATAACAATTTTTCAAATCACTTCACCATTGGATTCCTTGATTTTTTTCAAGATTTTAAATATAAAAATCTATTTTTTTAAATTTTTTGTACTTTTAAGCCATTATTTTTTGCCAGCCACAGAAATATCCCCAAAGTGTAAACATACAAAAAAAAAATCCCCAAAACGTCTCAAATTGATGTCGAAGTGTCAAAAAACAAAAAAATGCCTTCTGGGCTAGGTGTGGGGGTGGGCGACCTAAGCATGTGGCAAATATTTTTCTTGTCTGTCTTGCAAGGAAGAATAAATCTGATGGCACCCATGGCACGCCATACTATAGTAGTGTTTTTTTTTAATAGTGGTTTTTCTTCCCCTGCGAGCAATTTTGCTGCTTTTTGTAGGTACTTTTTGGTTATCATTTGGTACATTTTTAATTTTTTGTTTTGTTAATTAGTAATTTAATTAGTCGATTATTGGTGAAAATTTTTATATTTTCTTGTCTCACTGGGTGCCGTATGAAATTTAATTAAAAAAATGTGCCAAGTGATAACCCTAAGTTAGTCTTTTATCAAATCATGATTAAAATTTGAGATCAATTGGTTCACGGGTTTAGTCTCCAATCGTATCGGAAATTTCATCGTTTTGCGCGGTTTTGTTGAATAACCGGAGCCCAATTACCAAGGCATGTTCAAGCAAAAATAAAGAAGTGATACTACTATACCTACAATCAGACTGATCATGTGAACATCCTATGTATTCATGCAACAATTTTTCTCTCTCAATTTGCTAAAACGGCCGAGCGCTTGCACCACCTTAAGCTCTCTCTGGTATAAATGTATTCTTTCTAGTATTCAGCTCATTGGTTACAATTCATCTTCTGATCATCATCGAGTGAAGTAAGCATATAAGGAAGGCGGGAGAGGACTAGTAATGTTAAGAATTACAATTCCTCATGCATTCCATAAAAAAAACATTGTTATTGTTTTAAATCAATTTTATTCCATATAAATTATTCATAACTGCAGAGAGTAGTACGGCTGCATGATCACGGACAAGAGAAAAATTATTTTTTACTTATGGTCACCTGTTTTACAAGCGACATTGAAATATGAAGCACTTAATGATCTGTATCAGTAGTGCGATTGTGTGCCTTACCTAGATAGCAATCATTATTTCTTATGATGGAAAAAGCAGGAAACGTCAACATATTCCAAAATGTTACAGATACCGTATCAATCAATATTCAATGCTTATTCTTCATGAGAGGTGATTATCGTTATCTAGTGACAGGCACACATTTGTACTACAAATACCTACCTAAGAGATATAAATAAAAATAACACTCGGTACTTATGTTCTAAATTGTAGATAATCCTCCTTTAGCCAACATCGGAAAAAATAGTATATAATAAGAAGACATAAATTCTTTCTGTACTTTCCATTTACTGTCCTAACATGTTTGCACTTTTGTCAAAATTGATAAAGATGATAAAAGTTAACATTTTATGGGAACAATTTTATTGATTTAGTTAGACAAAATGTGCATGGAAGTAAGGTTTTTACAGGACAGTTTTAGACGCTTAAATTATAAATATGTTCTACTTAGCAAAAGAAGATGACAATTGGTAGAGAATAATACGGCAAGTAGATAGGTAACAAAGAGCATACCTCTTACAATGGGGCAACAGCACAGTCGAAAGTATCACATTACGCAGAACTGGGCACTTGAAATCATGTTTTACTGCATAATCTCTCATTCATTCACGCAACATTGAGAAATTCATAAAGGAATGCGGAATGGTGAGCATTGGCATACGGTCCACACGGTCTTGTTAATACAAGCACAAATAGCTTGTCTACGGACTAGAAGCTACCGTTCTCATTTATGAAGACAACGGCATAGTTTTCAAACCATTCTGTTCTACCTTGAAGGTATCAATCTTTTCTCTCAGTCAATATAGACTTTAGTTCATTGGTTGTTTTCTCCAGTATTTCTAGCCATTCTTCTTGCTGCGAGCCTGACTTTGTCAGGGAACATTGAGCAGAGTTGGCGGCTGCTTCAGGAGGCGGAGCTACTTCTTTGTCAGCTTCCTTCGAGCAGCCAGGCGATGGCACGGCAGGCTGAGAGCTTTCATCGTCTACACTGAGGCGCACTTTCTTTGTAGGAATATCGGTGGCTGGAAGGAAAATTAAATTGTTTCAAACAATTGGTATTAGAGGTCGAATTCGAGTAATTTTTTGGACTCGGGTAGACGTTTTAATAACACGGGTAATAGCATTTTTTTAATTTAAGTCTGGTTTGAAATTTCTTGTTCCTGCACTCAATCTACAGCCAAATCCATGTCCTTGGGGAGAGGACTCCAAGTGAGAAGAGAAAATACTATAACCCATATATTCACCAAAACTCATGAACGCCAACATTCTGTTCTGTTTCAACAGAATGTTTCTGTTGAAACGACTTAATTATGAAATTATGAAGTATTATTGGATGGGACTGTTGAGATTTTGGATATATGTATCTATTAATATTGAATTCAGTTTAACTAGCTTAACAATAAACATCGTAAACAATGTATTGTGTACAGGTCGTTTGCAATAGGCCACTGCAGCATCTTATGTGATACGCACGCGGTAGATGCAAAGAAAATTGCAAAAATCAAACTTATTAATTTTTTTTGCTACCCAACCCAGGGTGCCTATTTTTGAGTTTGCTGAAAATGTTCGCCATGCAGCAGTGAGCTACTGCATAGTCGAACATTTTCACATGCGGATTCTACTAGAGAATACTTGGTATTAAAATTTGATCTGGGAAATGGCATACCCCAGGGGACCTATTTCCGAGTCAAATATCATACGGATTCACAGCCGCCTTACGTCAGACAAAACAAAACAAACTGATTTGGCTTATTGGATGCTATTTCCTTCGGACAGACGCCACTGTGTCGTCACGCTTGATTATGCGAGCGCTCGAACGATCTCGAAAATAGGGCCCCAGGGCTATGATTCTATAACTCCATTGCGACCGCTTAGCAATTATTTCAATGTTAATCCTTATGGAAGAAATTGCTAAGCGGTCGCAATGGAGTTACAGAATCCCACCTCAGGTACCTGAACTGACCACTAATTGAAATTACTATTCACAAAAGTCAAACAAATCTTGAGACTACATAAAATTCGGTTTTACTAAAAGCTACGATATTCACCATATTTCAGTTACGAGTTCTTTGCTTTGAATTTCAATGATCGTACATTACTCTGTAGTGCATTACTTACCTGTGCTTAACAAACAATATGGGAAAGCTGGCTACTGGTAGCAGAGAATAATATGGCTGTTTACTTACACGGACTGCCTAAGTCGTCAAGTGGCTTTTGGATTAGCGCATGTATTTTGGCCGATAGCTGGTTTAATATCACGATCAATTGTTTTGGAGGGGGGATCTTCATTTCAGAGCGATAGACTAATATAAAGGTTCTAAGCTCTCCAATGAGTTTGCTGGCAATGGTTTTGATATTCATTGTGGCGACCATCTCTCCTAGTGTCTTCACTGCGGTCTCGAAGTGGCGGCACGTGATCTCCGTCAACACGTGCATGGCGACCTGTCAAACATCAAGTCGGTCAAAATCACTGGCAGGTTTGTCTTCACCAAGGTTGGAAGCATAACATTACTCTTCTCTTAAAGATTGAGGGCTTTGCCTGGGATGAAGCACATCTACACACCAAATAAACCTTTTTGTAAGTACATATCAATATTATTACATCCATGTTGTCTCGGGAACGAATAAGAAACATGTGGTTCAAAGGTCAATAACGGAGAAAATTAGTATTATTATTAATAATGCAGTTTGGTGCAATTTTAATAGGCTCCTTTAAGCACCTGTCTCAACTTGAAACTAGTAAATCACATAAAATTGATTTGAGGTTCTAATTGCACTGCACATTCACATCCCTGTTATAGGTGTTATTTATTTGTGCTGACAATTACTTACCTTTGGGAAATAAACGCCGAGGAAGTTGTATATAATTGGATTGTTGAGTGACGATTTCTCGTCGAGCAAAACAGTTTCTACATACTCCACAAGGTTGTGGCTATGAATGAGGATTCCGATGAACTTGCGGTCCACCTCCGGCTGAAAATAAAAAAAATTGATCAAACGTTGAGGCAACAAAAGGACATATTCAACAGTATCATACAATTTTAAACAATACCAGGATAAAAAAAGTACCAAATAAGTGAAAAACGTACAATAGAAACAATTTAACATGTGTTCTTATGGGTTGGGGGACCTTTGAAAAAACGTAATAAGGTGAAAAACGTATTAAGGAGAAACATACTAAGGAGGTTCCACTGTATCAAGAAATCAAGTACCTACAACTGAATCCAGAGAAATGACACTAAATCACCTGAAGGCAGATTCAGACTACCTAGCAACTTTTTCTCATGAGTAGAATCACTTTGATATTAATAATGTGACCCTACCCTGTGCATATGTAGAACTAAGTCGATGAACCAAAAGAACCTGGCTTACAGTCTCATCTACTGCACTCACCTGAGCATGGAAGACATCCAACCAAAGCTTTGGGAAGTACGTGAGATGCAGGAGGACCCCCTCATAGCCGATCATTGCACTCAAGTTGACCAGCGACTCCGACATACACTCGTTGTTGATCGCCAGGCGACACATCACGTCGATGAAGTCGTGGTAGGGGGAGTAGAAGTCAAGCAGTGCGCGGTCGTAGTCTTCGTCCACGCCCTGGAAGAATACAAGTCAATCATCATCACTTTACCCGGCCAGCATTTAACCTTGTTTCCTGCAATAAGAATGGAGTGGGAAACAACACTGTCAAAGATCAAAGCTTCCTCTTCGAAAGTTTTTTATTAGTACATAATTAACTGAACAGAGTGGAGAGAAATCATGTTATTGTTAATGTTATTGTTGGAGGTAGTACCTTGGCTGCCTCGAGGTTGTGTGGGATGGCCATCTGCAGGATGGGTCTGGCAGGTCTCGACGTGGCCTTGAGACTGAGAGGAGGCATCTTGTGACCGCGCCGGGGGTAATATGGTCCCATGGGAAGGGCGTTCTCGTGCTGCTGGAACGCAGCGTGGCAGTGAAGGAAGAGCGGCACCAGCGTCTGAATCACTTCGCCCGGCACCAGAAGCAGGATCTCCTTCAGCAAGTCTGTGTCAACACAAGATGGCTGCTATCAAACACTATTCACAAATACAAAACTTGTCTTCAAATTAAAAGTTGGTCTCAATTTCAAACAAAAGAGACCAAGTTGAGAACTATCAGAGTACTGACCGATGCAGAGGTTCCGCATGTCTGGCACGTTGTACGTGTTGAGCAGGGTGGCCAACTTGCGCAAGACGTCGGGCCACTCCTTGGAGTTGAGCAGCACCGTGCGGACGTCCTTGCTGTTCTGGAACAGCCGCAGACACTTGACCATGTCCAGGATGAGCGAGAGCAAGTCCATCAGGTCCCCGGCCACGTGGCAGGCTGTCGCCTCGTGGTACATCACGTGCAGGGTGTGGAACGCCTGAAACAACAGGCAGTTTACATGAACACTAGTTTACAATGGAATGCAATGAAATATAAGGGATTTAAGAGACTCCCATATTATTTAGAATGCCCTTGGGAAAGGGGGGGAATTATATTCGGAACAAGGTAAAAGGAGGAATGGAGCAGAAGAGGTTGAGAACCACTTGTCTGAAGAGACCGACACGTACCTCGAATGCCATCTGCAGGCCGCCGTGGTAGATGACATGAAGCCGATCATCGTCGCTGTCGATGAGTGTGCGTAGAGCCAGGACGAGCGTGGCCCAGCACGCCTTGCCGTCGAGCACCTGCAGATAGAGCTGCAGCGTCTGGCGTCGGAACACCGCCATGTCACGCAGCTCTTGCTCCGTACTGTCGGGGGACTTCAGGATGAACAGGTGGATCAGCTTGAACAGCTCCTCCACGGCCTGCAGACAGAACACAAGCAGATTAGCCAGGCTGTACATTCAAACAGATCAATCATAGTGTATATTTGGTAATTGGTAGATAATGGTAATTTTTAGGGGTGTGCGAGTTTGGGATTTAGAGTTTGAGTTTGAGTTTGAGAAAAAAAAGATTCACATCTCGAGTATGAGTTCAGACGAACAAACAAACACAAACAAAACAACGCACTTTTTCCGTAGCGGAGGGAACAATTTTTCATTAGCACACAAGCACACAGTTCCTGGTTTTGGCGCGCGGCTGCATCACCACACTTTCTATGTGCGAAGAGTGTAACTATGATAGGTACCAACGTTAGAAATATGAAATCCCCCAAACTCGAAATAAGTAAGTATGTAGTTGAGTTTAACCAATCCAAACTAAAACTCGACAGCCCACACTCATACACAAACATCTTAAACTCGCACATCCCTAGTAATTTTATCTTATTTCAATTTTGTAAAATTGTTTATTGGAATACCTACTACTAATCAATAAAAAGAAACGTAAAATCCGATTTCATTTTCAAGTCAATGTCTGTAGAAATTATAGTTCTCCTGTACCTACTATTCTTGTCATAGTATTTTGTTTTAAACATGTAGGTAGTCGACCCAGGGTAGTAGAAACTCCGTGAACTCACCGCACTGTAGTTGGTGGGATGCGGTGTGATGTTCTTGAAGGCCCACTGCAGGTTCTGGTGGATGGAGAGTTGGCGGGCGAAGGCGCGCGACTGCTGACAGCAGAGCCGCAGCAGGCCGTAGTACGCCGGCAACATGCTGCGATTGAACAGCACCACTTCTTGATCGTCGTGATCGGCCCTGAACACAACACATTGCCTTCTTCAACACGCTTGCCAGGTTGGACTCAACATTCCGTTTCAAACCATTCGCAAAGCCATCTCAGTCATAGCAAGAGTAAAAGTAAAACAAATTTAAGGCAAAAAAGTACAATCAGATCATGGGCATTACATGATCACAGAAAATTTTACATAATGCCATTCATGCTATTTTCACATGAAATACACAAAATGTGTAGTAAAAACGATGAACAAACGGAGTCCCGAACTTAAATATAAGAAACAGAATGGTTGTTTTTCTCACTGCAAATTTTGCCAGCATACATAACAATTTCAGAAAAAAATCTTACAGTAACAGTTTAACTCTAACTTCACATTCTTCTCTTAATTAAATCTGTTCTCTCTTTCTCCCTGCATATGCACGAATACGACAACATAGCAGACAGATGATACATACAGTATGTAGTTGAAGGCGATGTTCTTGGTGACGTTGGGATTCTGCAGGATAAGTTGCACATTCTCCGGGCAGTCGATGCAGACGCTGTGCCAGAACACCAGCAGCGCCTGCTTGTTGTGGTGCACCGAGATGGACGGCTCAGACAGCTTCGGATGGAACAGGTTCCACAGGTCCAAGAAGAACGGGCCGAACTGCGACACACATTCAATCAATCATCTTTATTTGTATTTCTAAGCAGACAACTACAGTGAGTGACTACCTACAGTCCAGATTATATGGTGACTCATGTTAAAGTGAATTGTTATAAATATAATGTGTCTGTTCTTTTAATAACTTAGTGAATTATAAGTAGTAGTAGGTATATAATAGTGCAGCGGTCGCCAACCGGTGGTCCGCGGACCACTGGTGGTCCGCGAGAAAATTTTGGTGGTCCGCAGAGAAAATTGGAAGTTTACTTTTAAGTTTCCATGCAATTTATTTAATTTAGAAAAATGGCACAACACAAATGTATTGAATTCGGACATGTTTCAATACGTAATAATGCCTTTACAAAGTATCTACCTACCAACTATACTTATTCACTAGCTCTATAATGAAAATAATATCAGTTTCCGAGTATTTTTCCAATACCTATAAGAGTTATTTTAAACGCTTTTTCTGGAAAAAAAAGTTGGCTGAAATAGCGTAGAAACGCGCCAAATGACTTCCTGAAAACCAAAAATTTCCGGGGCTAAGCGCCCCGGACCCGCTTGGTGCTGGGGGGCCCTCCCCCCAGACCCCCCATTGTCTCCCTCACCAATCGTATTTCCCGTCATACGTATTTTACGCGCCTGAGTGGTCCCCGAGATATAAAATTGTCATATAAGTGGTCCGCGAGGTCCAAAAGGTTGGCGACCGCTGTAATAGTGCACACCACCTAGATTGTTGAAATTGAATGGCAACATAAATCGACATTTTAATATATCCAGCAGTACCACTTGTGGTATAACCTGGAAGTCACTGTAATCTATTGTACTTGTACAATGTCCACTGCCTAATTGCCAATAAATAACTATTGCTCCTTCCTGAACCGATCTGAGCTCACCATGAGTTTCTCGGCGCGCGAGACGACGCAGTACGAGAGCAGCGCGAAGTACGCAGTTAGCTTGGACGTGCCGTGCATGGAGACGTCGGTGTAGTGTCGCGCAGGCTTGAGCAGGCGCAGGAGCGTGGTGTACACCTGGTGCAGCGTGTGCAGGGCGTCTCCGCTGCACGCCGCCAGGTCCTTGTGTGGCGCCGAGCTGCGCGAGCTGCGGTACGCCTGCTTGAAGTGCTGGCTCGGGACCAGACACACCAGCAGGTAGGCAGCGGCTGGAAACAAGTCACGTTAGCAAGCAACTAGGACCGTGGCAACGGATGAATGATTACGATGATCATGGGAGATGATGAAGAAGAAAGGGGATGGATGGAAGGTGGTGTTTTGTCTTTACCTTCCCAGCATTTGTCTCTCAACTGAGGGAAACCACAAAAAGCCTTCGGAGTGCAAATCCAGAGCTCTTTGACCTTGAAATCAACTCGCTCTGTGTATGCAGTAGAGCGTCATTTAACGCTTTTGAAGGGAGACTAGGAGAATATTGACTTGGGGATTGTTGGTACCTATCAAAATAGTCGCATAGTGATCAAATCGAATAACAGAGAAATGTAAAATCTATTTTATCCAGAACTAAGCATTTTAAAGTGAGTTTAATTTGCAGTACCGAACACATGTGACCTATATCAACCATAGCATAAGGATGTGAGTAAGGCTGACCTGATCTGACCCTCTGCTGCGCGTGTCCGATAAGGAAGTGCTCCACCCATGTCTCCATGCTGGAGAGCACCCAGGTGTGCGCCAGCTTGTTGCGCTGCACCTGCGTGGCCAGCCAGTCCAGCGCCGCCTGCGGACAGTACTCGGCCACCTCCCACACGCGCTGCAGCACCAGCTGCGTGAAGCACGGCAAGCCGGCTGAGCCACCGGGGTTCTCGGTCATCAGGGTGAGCAGCTTGAAGAACGCCTGTGACAGCTAAAACATCACGGATTCAGTAATAAGTAACGAGTAACACTTCAGAAAGTATGATTATTATGGAAAGCCCGACCCGCGTCTGAAACTTACAACTTTGATCATGGAGTTGTAGTTTGCAATTTGACAATTTGCATTTGTTTTTATCACGGCCTTCTGAACGAGGCGTCTTGACACATTTTTCTTGACACCTTGTTCAAAGCAATTGCAATCTGTCAAATGCTGCTTTTGGTGAATAGATATCTAGTTTTCACAAGAATGTGTATGAATATGTGCTGTAATGAAATATGGCGATTGAATTTGATTGTTGACACTGAGGAATGCATCATTTCTGTATTTTCGCGATGTAATTATAGCTATTTGAACTCGCTACGATTGACATGTAAGTGACTTGCCCGCACGAGCACTGGGTGCACACATGTGAGTGGCCATCTTATACTGATATTAGCGCATTCTCTAGGTTACGTACCTACAATATTACCTATTTCATGATAATGAATATCTACACATGGCATTACACTCACCTCTGTGTGCTTGGAGATGGCCTGGAAGATCATGGCGACGATGTGCATAGCGAGTCTCTCGTTGAACCGACAGAGTGCGAAGATCAAGTTCCTCGTCTGGTTGAGGTTGATGCAGTCCTTGATCTGCAGATAGAGGAAGGGGAATCCCTTGCCCCCGGCAATAGCGCTCTGATCGGCCGCGGAGATCTGAAGCATGTGGTCGGGACCGCGAGACTTCTCCACCAGAGACGCTACCAGAGTGATCATCTTCTCCAGCGAAGCAGGCTTGTACTTGTCTGTCGGCAGCGGAATCACATCATCTTCCTCCTCCTCTTCGCTCACAATCTCCACATAGTCCTGAGACTTCTGTCCGAGATAGAAGTTGACCATGGAGGAGATCGCTCGCACGGAGATGAGGAACTGCGTCTCCTCCTCGCCCATCTTACTAAACTCATTGAGGAATCCGAAGTACTCGGTGAGGTGTTTCAGATGAGCCTTGGCTCCGTTTTCCATTAGCAGCAGAAGCATTCGTACAAACCGCGTCACGCAGGAGTGAGCTCCGATCTTGCCGGGATCCGAGTCTTCCCCTTCGTCTTCTGAGTCCGGCTTGAGGTACAGCGTGTAGTGAGCATTCCGCAGGCGCTGAATGACGTGGATGCACAGGCGCTGGAACATCTGTCGCACGAACTGGTTGGGACACTTGATCAGGATCTGCATGGGCCACCAGTCCTCGGCCGCCATGTGGTCGAGGAACCACTCGCAGGCGGCTTGCGAGGCGTTGAACTGCTTGGTCAGCAGCTCCACCCACTGCACCATCGTCGGCTTCTCCTTGGCGTGGATGAAGGACTCCATGAAGAAGGAGGTGGACAGCTGAGCCGCCATGCCGGTGATCTCCGACTGGTGGCTGATGAGCGTCTGCGGGATGTAGCCGCACACCTGCCACATGAAGTTGAAGTACGCGTGCTCGAAAATGTTCTTGTCGTTGAGGAAGTGCATGTTGTCCTGCCAGATCCAGTCCTCCAGCTCCTTGCTCAACTCCACGCAGGGATACGACGGGGCCACGGGTTTCACCGCCACGGCTTCGCATCCCTCCTCCTTCGAGCCTCGCTGCTCGCCGTCTCGACTGCACCACTCGTAGAACAGCATGTAGGCACTGTTGGTCTTCTCGAAGCTGAAGTCCATGAACTTGTCGGTGGCAGAGTCGTAAGTCTTGCTGGTCATTTCGCCTCCGAAGCACTCGGACGCGATCTGGCTTGGGTCGAATGGCTTCACTTCCGCGTCGTTGAAAAGGAACCACTTGTCTCGACTGGTGGTCGTACGGTCACGGATGAAACTATAGTAATGCCCACCATCCGCTGTACCTGTATGCACCGTCACTCCGATCAAGTCGTATTCGTAGCATTCATTGAAATCTTCCGAGTCCGAGTATTCATAAGTTTCAGTCTCCTCTGAAAAACTCTTGGCTGAATCAGTTTCTTTCTCCCTGCTGTCCTGCTCTAACGTATTGTCGTCCTTCTTCTCTGTAGTCTTCACCTCGTCGTCTTTCGAGTGCCCTGGCTTGCTACTCTCCTCCTCCGTCTCTTCTGTCGGTTGAGCCGCAAGAGACTTTCTCTTCTCTTCCTCTTCCTTGGACTGCTCGGACTTGCGCAGCTGAGACTTGCGTTTCTCCTCCTGATATCTCTGAGGCATGAGATGTTTCTCCACGTAGCCCGACATGTCAAGCCGCAGTGGAAATGAGAAGTGGGTGTTGACTTTCTCCTTGAGCATGGTGACCATGTTGAATGTGTACCGCATGGTGTTGAAGCAGAGAATGTGCGGCAGCTTCTTGAAGCAGGCCCGCTTCTCGGCCCGCACCTTCTTGCCGCACTGCGAGCACGTGTACATGTTGTCTCCCTCGAGCGTGTCCTTCACCGTCACCTCGTCCAGAGACTCGTAGAGGTTCCGCATGTCCGCTACTTGGCAGCGGACCGTGTAGAACTCCTCTAGCGTGCGGCTCACGTGTTCGCAGTCAAGAGAGACCACGTTGTTGCTGATGACGCCGCCGAACAACGTCTTCACCAGCTTCTTCAGCTCCGGAGTCATCTCCTCCAGCTTGGAGACGAGATCGATGAAGAACTCGGCCATGTCTTTCTGCTCTCCTGTGTTGAGAGGCTGATGGTCCATGGTGTAGACCTTGCAGAAGCTGCGGGGATTGTACGCCTTGCGCTCGCTCTCCAGCAGGTACGCGAACATGCGCTGCAGCTCGCCCAGCGTGGCTTCGTGCTTGCTAGTGGCGTGGCATTGCGCGCGCAAGATGGCCGCCCTTGCTTGCGGCATCATGTACAGATGCTGCATGCAGGAAGCCATGTAGCAGGTCGCTCCCAGGTTGGTCAGGCCCACGTAGCCGCAGTCCGATCTCCCGTCCTCGTGGGGCCAGTAGTCCCACGGGTAAGGGGAATGCGGCCCCGGCTTGTGCTGCGCCAGAAGACAGGCGTGGATCTGGCGGTAGTTGTCTGGCGCGCCCTTCACCAGCTCCACCAGGAGGTCGTACGCCGACGAGCGTGACAGCGTGGACTTGCACTTGGGCAAGTAGCGTCTCCGAGGGTCCGGCAGAGCAAACAGGAAGTCGAACATCCGAGACAGGAACTCTTGACCGTGCTTGCCGACTTTGAAGGGAGGATTGTGCTTCAGGACGCTGCAGGCCAGGTTGAGCAACCCGATGAGTCCGTCGTCCTCCACGGTGTTGTGCCGCGTCTCGAGATACTCCCGGGCCAAGATGGAGTCCGACAGCCGCTTGGCCAGGGCGTCCATGTCCAAGACACTCTCGTTGGGGTCTTCCAGACTCTCCTTGACGAACTCCTCGTCCAGACTGTCCACCAGCTGACAGAGCAGCCAGAAGAAGTCCCGACACGCCGGTCCGTATGGCTCCTTGCCGTCCTCCGTGGGATGATGCAGAGCCTCCAGCTTCTGCGGTCTCATTCCCTCGGCCACCGGCAGATATTCCATGAGGTGACCCAGCATGTGAGCGGTCACGTTGAAGTCCTTGGTTCCCCCCAGACAGAGGCGGTAGAGCGCAGAGCAAACCTACAAGCATTCATTACATAATTCACTAACTGATACCGCTTCAGTCCTAATCAAGTATTAATTTAAATAAAACCTACTGTCATGAGTTGCAGGGATGTGATCGCATCCTGGCCCTTTTCGTTCATGGGCCCTTTCTACATTTTGAAAGTCCGTTTCATATATTAAGAGCAACTTTTCTGTTAATTTTTCGTTGTCTACTATGACTAGGGGTCTTTGCACTTGTTTCTACAGGCATTTTGCCTCGTATCTCAGGCTTCTTCAGCCCAGTCGGTCTCTTGATTTATTTGGCAATGACACTTTGATATTTGCCCTGTCCTACAAAGTACTGCAAGTTCCATAAAAACAACTGAGTAGACCAATATCTGGACTTAGTATCTTCGCCCTAATGCTATTGTTCATGCTTTGAATCGCCAGCGAACTGACCTCTCTTCTGACGGCGGGCTCTGGGTCTTCGAGCACGAGCCTCTGGAGCCAGCTGGCGAAGTGCGGCGCGGCGAACAGCTCCTGGCGCACACGTTCGCCCGAGCGCACCCAGGACACTAGCAGCGCCATGGCGTAGTGCACCACCTGCGCGCGGCCCCAGAACCCGGTCTTGTAGTGCGCGGGGTCGCGCGGCAGTGACGACTCCTGTACAATAGCGTTCATGTCACAGACAAACATAGGTACATAAGAGGGGACTCTACTTCAAACTATGAGTAAATAAAACTACAGAAACGTAGTTATTATTTTCCATTAATTCATTAATGGGGGGATACAGGACGACGACTTGAGGGTGTTCAATGTCTGGGGAGGCAAGACCATCATGTGATACTCTTCCAGAGGGGGTACCACACACATATAGGTGAACATTCCTTCCTTAGTGAAGTATACACTACTGGAATACCCTGCCCGGAAATATAATACAACCCTTCCCAGCAAATGTCGAGACCCTTAGATTGAGACTAAGCATGAAAAATGTTTGGATATTTTATACCTATGACAGAAAGATCGAGTGAAAGAGCTCAAAACAATGTAATTTGCAATAAAAAATACATGTAATGTTCCACAAATATTTAAAAATTTAAATACTTATTAAGCGTTTCCCACTTGTTTGAATAACAACGCAAGAGCGTGCTCTGTCTGACCTGCAAGATGCTGGTGAGCCTCTGCATGACTCCGTCGGCCGACATCATGGCCAGCATGGCCTCGTTGAGTCTGGCCGCCGGGGGCTTCTTGCGCTGCCTCTTCCTCGGAGCCTCGTCTTCGCTCTCCTCGGCCACGCCCAGCTGACACAGCAGCTTGAGCAGCGACGCCAGACAGTCTTGCTGCCACTCGCTGCCGTCGCCGCCGCCAGACCGCTGCAGCACGCCAGACATGAAGATGTCGAACAGATGGCGCAGACCGCCGTACTGCACAAACCTGCAACATCACACACTACAGTTAGATCCGGTTTTATTTGGTCAAGCATAAATTCGCTATTTTGAGTTTACATTATTTTTAGAGGTGTGCGAATAGTGATTTTTGAAGTCGAAGTCGAAGTCGAATAGTTCCCTCATAAAAAGTCGAATATCGAAGTCGAATATCGAATAGTAGTTTTTGTCGAAGAGTAATCGAATAGTATCCTACTTTTATATAAGCACCCTACTATATAAAAAAAATGCAACTAGAACCTAAATGAACCTGATCTGAACAATGAATTTACGTTAAAGGAAGGTTCAATAAATAAACGTAATTAAAATATTCTCAAATAATTCATATTATTCATTAATGAGTCATTATTTTATTTGTTTTTTCCAGTCTTATGATTCATACACATATCACATAGTAGGCTGATAGGAAGCTACTTATTTGATTATCACTCAATTTCAACAAAATACTAGAAATGGACATTGGACAAATCCACGGTCTTCTATACAACTGTAAGGTCGCAGATCCTTGGTTATATCATCATTGAAATGGTACTTGTAATTGCATCCCTCTTTGACTTAGAAATGACTAATGAGAGCCCAATTTTCTAATGACGTCTGCCTGGATCCTGCTGCTGCGGCCGCATAACGATCAGTTTTAGTCTTCAGTTCAAGTTCCAAGTACTTTTTGTATCATTCAGGATGTTTGCTTTGAAGGTGATTTTTCAAAGTACTTGTTGTGCCTGAAAGTGACGTACAATACCATTAAAAAATGTTTATTTCACGAAACAATAGTATCTATTCCTTAGTTAATATAATAACCATAACTAAATTAGACTTGTTAAACTTACTTGACGGGGTTTTCAATGACTTCCCGCATTGATGGCATGTGCCAAACCCGTCGCTGGCTTTGAAAAAGGTCCAAATATTGGCACATTTTCGACGCGGCGTCTCCACAATAGGCCGCCATGATACCACTGTCTCGTGACGGCTGTGACGGCCCACTATCTTGATGAGGATTTGTATTATTATCATCTTCAATGTCACTTACATCCATCGGAGAAAAATTAAAATCAGATCAAACGTATTGACGTATTGAATTTTGGAACCACAAACACAAAGACAAAAAATGGCGCTGTAAAAACACGTGAAGTGAGTGACACAAAACCAGCCAATGTCACTTTTGGCAACGATGGCTGTGATTGGTCGTGGGTCGAAGGCAGTGATTGGCTGCCATCTTCCGCGTCCACGTCGATAAAATGTGTTTGGTGACGAACTACTTTATCGGCAAAAATGCGCGGGAACTTTTGACGTGATAAACTTCGACTTTTTCGAATATTCGTTTATCAGAAAATCACTATTCGACTTCGAAATCGAAGTATTCGACTTCAACTTCGACCGAATACTTCGCCTAAGTCGGATATTCGCACACCCCTAATTATTTTCTTCCACTAGGTAATTCATTGTATATAAACCCAAATCAGTAATTACTAAATATCATTGATAAAAAAAAAGACGGATTCATCTCTGACCATGATAATAAAACATCATGATAATAAAATGTTTTGATAACGTTTCTTTTTATAATTAAATATTATGTAGGTAAAAAAATACTGTAAATACTATAGTATAAATTATAATACTATAATACTATTACTACTTAAAATACTATAGTTCATCTTCCCACCTACTAAGCGCCACCTTGTAAAAAGCAAGAGTAATGAATCACTCTATAGACCTTGCAGTTCGCCCCATTGGTCTGGTATCAGCGGGAAGTTATAAGTGTCCTCACGTATAGTGTGAAGTATGTTCCGTGCACTGAGAAGAATATCCGATCAGGTAGATAATGGACATCTAACAAAAGGTGTTCCATTATCGCTGTGGATCTGCTCCTGTGTCGGGCTGCTGAGATGAAGCTTGATGGACACCCAGAGAGTTGCATTCCATTTACCTGACATCTCTTCTGGCACACTTATGGCAACACAATACTGGTGATTCAGTTCTCATTATTAATACCTGATTCAAGGCATGATTTAATCTGCTCGTTTTGAACGAATTTATTAAGCATTGTTCATTTACCTTTATCAAACATACATTTATTCTACATTTGGAAGGTAAAATTACCGAGAATCACTTAAAAGTGAACTGCTGGTTAGGTTCCGTACAATCAATGCTTATCAATGAAATCAGAGATGACCAATGGGGTTGTTCACTGCCATTTGCTCTCACTCGCAGCGCTAGCGGCAATGGAGGTTGGTTGGTCTCTGAATCCAAGATATATGAATCAAACTCCCGCCAAGGTTTAAAAACCTTCCATTCCGCTAGATGCATTTTGATTGGCTCTCTCCCGGACGATTAGAACAGCAGCGCCATCTACAATAGTTTTGCGTGAACAACCCCATTAGAGGAGACAAAGAGATCATATAGACTGACTTCTAAAGATGCCATTTTATATTTTTCAGTCAATCAGATTATTTAAGCGATCGTTGTTGTGCCAAGAGAAGATACAGAACAGATGAACCTAAATTGAAATAGATTTCGGAACGTGATGAGGAGTGAGGTTGGGGAATGCAGATAAAGAGCCGGTATGTAAGTGGCAGGTAGTACCTGACATTCCACGAGGCTGCATCGTCCGCCTCCCCGGCCTTCTTCTTGACTCGGCCGAGTGACTCGACGATGTAGAGCGAGTACATGAGCTTCTGCGGACTGGCGGGGTCCAGCATCTGCGGCAGCGGAGTGTCCAGATGCTGGAACCCTCGGAGCAGTGTCGGACTGGTAGGAAGGAGTGTCAGGATGTCCCACACTCGCCGAGACAGCAGCTGGGCCTGGAGCAAGCAACAGGTTACAAGATCAGTGATCACATCATTCCGATCAATTGAAGATCAATTTGATGGATCACTTCAGTAGAATAAGTTTAAGCAACACAACACCAAACTTATTAAAGAGTTTAGAAGAAAATCTCAATCAAATGTAAATATAGTACTGGGCAAGAGACTTGTTGAAAACATGTGGATATCTTATTATTTATTATTATTATTTGTGAGCAAAACACCAACCCAACTGGGCTGTGATCCAAAATTACCAAAATGACTCGCAAGATAACAGAAAGTACCAACACAATTATAAAAAATGTATTTCACATTGTGACATTATTAACATGAAATGTATCATCATTGTGTCCAAAAATAAAGCAAACAGAAAGAATCCTGAAGTGGTGTGCATATAACTTGGCACTGACCTTGGTGTGAGGTATGTGGTGCGCGCGCATGGAGCTGAGCGTGTGCATGAGCCCGAAGAGCTGCTCGAAGTACTGCGGCTGCAAGAGCAGCAGCGTGGGCAGGCTCTCTCGCGGCGGCGGGGGCAACGCAGACGGAGTGTCCAGCGAGTCCCGCTTCTTCTGCTGCCGCGACGCACTGAGCGAGATGAAGATGATCTGCATGTCCTTGAAGCCGATCTCCTCCAGCGTCTTCTCGTCCAGGTCGGTGGTCAGCTCTTGGCCTTGCGTGATCATGCGGATCGTGCCCTCGGAGAGGAGCGAACCCAGGACTGGCGTGGCGCCGGCCTCCTTGCACTTGTCACTTGGCACCTGCACACCATTCAACAACTGTCAAACTGATATGCAAGGTGTGGGCATTAAACGAAAGTGGTTATGAACAGACGAAAACAGCCCATGTAATAGTTGAATAATGAATAGTGAAGTATATTGGAAGTTTGTTAAACCAATCTTCAGATAAGTTTATTCCAGCAACCTACAGTAAAGATTCTATTGTATTTGACGTGTGTAATGACGGATTTTCTGACCTGTACTTGCAGCGACTCCCACCACTTGGTGACTTCGGCGCGCAGATCTGCGACGTAATCGCTGGTGATGAGCTCGAGAGTGACCTTCTCCACCATGCCGGCGGGCTGGATGGTGATGCGGATGGGCAGGCAGCCTCGCTCCCCGATCAGCTGCACGTGGCTGCCCACGCCCTGGCCTTCCAGAGCCCACCGTCGCAGGTGGTACGCATATCTGCAAACACAACATCACTCACGCTCAACGCATCGGATATCTATTCTATGCACCCCTCTAGGCAGGTAGGAACGAAAATGCATTAACATTTTTAAAAAAACTTTTTAGGGAACAAATCAAGCAAATCAAATCAAACAGATTTCTAGCTACTTAGGCCCGGTATTACCAAAGTTAAATTGTGCAGGATTAAATAACTTTCGGATTAAATTCAACTGTTTAATCATTATGAGGTATCTGATTGGCTGTGCTGTCAATTTAGTCCAATAAATTTTAGTTAATCCGGCGCAGATTAACTTTGGTAATACTGGCCCTTAACCAATATTAAAAGGTGTACAACTACAATATCTATTTTCTTTTGTGTTATAGTAACTAATAAGTATTACATTGGAGTTATTAAAATTATTTATACCTATGAAATTCAAAGATTAGTGTGTGTAGAGTGAGTAGCATGTCAAATAAGAACTTTTGGGAACACTGGACAAAACCAAAACCAAAAATGTTATCAAGCCGTCAGAAAATTCATTTCTAAAGCCCCATTTACACGGTGCAATTTCTTGAACAACTTCTGTGTCACAGAAGTTCTGCACATGTGCCGATTCCCTTTATCATCTCAAAAGTGATACTGCGCACGAGCAGAACCTCTGTGGCACAGAAGTTGTTCAAGAAATTGCACCGTGTAAATGGGGCTTAAGGTCACACTCACCTGTTATGATACTATTTTCAAAATGTAAATGTAATTCTTATATACCTAACACCACTAATTAAAAATGTATTTCTTACAAAAAAGAACAGTGTCACAAACTCAAAAATGCATGAACTATTTGTCAGTGTATCTGACCTTCTCTTGAAAGTCTCGAGGTGTGTCTTGAGCAGCAGTAGAGCGCGCTGGATGCAGAGCAGGCTGGACTCCTCGGCCGCCGCCAGATCCCCGGTGGCGGCCGCCAGATGCGCCATGCACTGTGACACAAACTCAGACTCGTGGTCCAGCTGGCGGCCCACGTAGTAGCTGTTGAGGTACTGGATGGCGGCCATGCTCACGTCTGTGCGAACAAACCCACACATTCAGTACGAGACAACATGAAGGAGCTCTGTACCTACTTAATATCACGGTTCTATCAACGGAACAACTAATAGCTCGATCTCAATTATCAGCAATTAAAATTACAGTAGGTACTTAATATTTTATTAGAATTTTTAGAATTTTATTTTTATTTAAGATTTTTTTTTGTCAAAGACGTCACACATTTGCTGTAAAATTACAGTCTTGTTGTTCAAATTAGATTGGTTTTTATCGTTTACTCTACTAAACTAGTAGACTAACATAACCACAGCCTTCTCGACAGTCATTTCGTTCTCTGGGTAGCTTCCAGCCGACGGCCAATTAAAACTATGACGTTATCGGGTTCTTGCACGGTTGGAGGCGCTATTCCCGGTGGTGGCAATAAAATGTTCTACAAGATGACGTCATTTCCACTGCCTTCTTTAATGCGATTCAAGAGATTCAATTCGACATTCGAATTTTACCGCCCGCCTCACTGCCTCTTCGATTCTCTTGATTCGCATTAAAGATGGCAGTGGAAATGACGTCATCTTGTAGTACATTTTATTGCCACCACCGGGAGTAGCGCCTCCAACCGTGCAAGAAACCGAAGACGTCATAGACGTCGACAGGAAGCTACCCAGAGAACGAAGTGACTGTCAAGAAGGCTGTGAACATAACATATTTAAATGTTTTACTTCAGGGTTATAGAGACACAGATTATAGTCTCTATAACCCTGAAGTAAAACACTTAAATATGTTCCCCATTTACACGGTGCGACTTCTTGTACAACTTCTGTACCACACTTCTGTGTCACACTTGAATGGAAATTAGAACATGTTTTAAGTTCTGTGACAGAAAGTTGCATCGTAAAAATACAAAATTGTATGAAAAATGGGAATGTGACACAGAAGTTGTTCAAGAAATTGCACTGTGTAAATGGGGCTTAAAACAATAAAAACCAATATAATTTGCAACAACAAGACTGCAATTTTACAGCAAATGTGTGACGTCTTTGAGTTAGCAGAACGACAGATGTTGAATTCACATTTGCTTTGAAACATTTATCCTGACATTTATCTAGCACTAGTTGCAAGTCAACAATGACCCGTCGCACTTCGCCACGTCTCTGACCTGTGCTGTTGGCTCTGAGTGCGATCCTCCACAGGTGGTCCATGCCCACGACCTCCACCTCCATGGGGAGCGTGTCCATGTGCACGGTGGCGATGCGGGCGAGGTTGCACAGCTGCTGGAAGAGCGCCAGGCCCGTCATGCTCATCGTCTCGGGCTCCAGGGACGGCAGCTTGCGCAGGTAGAGGTGCTTGAGCGAGTCCACCCCCAGCGCGTGGCCGTCCTTGCTCTTCGACTGACTCAGCAG